>JBAIAA010000884.1:0-397274 GCA_037893245.1 Crossaster papposus
TATATGAATACCGTGGATTCTATCCAGCTTAGCTATTAGGTCAGGCCGGTAGGATTGGGTCGATGGGGTTATGAAAACCATGGATTCTATCAAGCTTAGCTATTAGGTCAGGCCGATAGGATTGGGTCGATTGGGATTTTCCATGGATTCTATCCAGCTTAGCTATTAGGTCAGGCCGGTAGGATTGGGTCGATGGGAATATAAATACCTTGGATTCTATCCAACTTAGCTAAGGTCAGGCCGATAGGACTGGGTCGATGGGAATATAATACCTTGGATTCTATCAAGCTTAGCTATTAGGTCAGGCCGATAGGATTGGGTCGATTGGGATTTTCCATGGATTCTATCCAGCTTAGCTATTAGGTCAGGCCGGTAGGATTGGGTCGATGGGAATATAAATACCTTGGATTCTATCCAACTTAGCTAAGGTCAGGCCGATAGGACTGGGTCGATGGGAATATAATACCTTGGATTCTATCAAGCTTAGCTAACAGATCAAGCCGATAGGATTGGGTTGGGTGGCTTGTGTGTAAAGCCTTTGCCTCCAAGTAAGGTTCATAATGTACATATTGAAAGTTTCGTTCACTGTTTGTGTAGATTTGCTAAACTATACATTTTTGGAAACGTTAGGAAATACTCAACATAAAAACCAATGTTTACATTTGTTTTTAGGTTCTTTTGAAAAAATGGTTCTTTAATGTGACGTGACACATGAAAAGTCATTGGGTGTCACTTGCATCCTTCGCAATTCAGCACACCAGCTGCGAGTAAGGATGATTAGCCTCCCCAATTATTATTATTATATGAATACCGTGGATTCTATCCAGCTTAGCTATTAGGTCAGGCCGGTAGGATTGGGTCGATGGGGTTATGAAAACCATGGATTCTATCAAGCTTAGCTATTAGGTCAGGCCGATAGGATTGGGTCGATTGGGATTTTCCATGGATTCTATCCAGCTTAGCTATTAGGTCAGGCCGGTAGGATTGGGTCGATGGGAATATAAATACCTTGGATTCTATCCAACTTAGCTAAGGTCAGGCCGATAGGACTGGGTCGATGGGAATATAATACCTTGGATTCTATCAAGCTTAGCTAACAGATCAAGCCGATAGGATTGGGTTGGGTGGCTTGTGTGTAAAGCCTTTGCCTCCAAGTAAGGTTCATAATGTACATATTGAAAGTTTCGTTCACTGTTTGTGTAGATTTGCTAAACTATACATTTTTGGAAACGTTAGGAAATACTCAACATAAAAACCAATGTTTACATTTGTTTTTAGGTTCTTTTGAAAAAATGGTTCTTTAATGTGACGTGACACATGAAAAGCCATTGGGTGTCACTTGCATCCTTCGCAATTCAGCACACCAGCTGCGAGTAAGGATGATTAGCCTCCCCAATTATTATTATTATATGAATACCGTGGATTCTATCCAGCTTAGCTATTAGGTCAGGCCGGTAGGATTGGGTCGATGGGGTTATGAAAACCATGGATTCTATCAAGCTTAGCTATTAGGTCAGGCCGATAGGATTGGGTCGATTGGGATTTTCCATGGATTCTATCCAGCTTAGCTATTAGGTCAGGCCGGTAGGATTGGGTCGATGGGAATATAAATACCTTGGATTCTATCCAACTTAGCTAAGGTCAGGCCGATAGGACTGGGTCGATGGGAATATAATACCTTGGATTCTATCAAGCTTAGCTAACAGATCAAGCCGATAGGATTGGGTTGGGTGGCTTGTGTGTAAAGCCTTTGCCTCCAAGTAAGGTTCATAATGTACATATTGAAAGTTTCGTTCACTGTTTGTGTAGATTTGCTAAACTATACATTTTTGGAAACGTTAGGAAATACTCAACATAAAAACCAATGTTTACATTTGTTTTTAGGTTCTTTTGAAAAAATGGTTCTTTAATGTGACGTGACACATGAAAAGTCATTGGGTGTCACTTGCATCCTTCGCAATTCAGCACACCAGCTGCGAGTAAGGATGATTAGCCTCCCCAATTATTATTATTATATGAATACCGTGGATTCTATCCAGCTTAGCTATTAGGTCAGGCCGGTAGGATTGGGTCGATGGGGTTATGAAAACCATGGATTCTATCAAGCTTAGCTATTAGGTCAGGCCGATAGGATTGGGTCGATTGGGATTTTCCATGGATTCTATCCAGCTTAGCTATTAGGTCAGGCCGGTAGGATTGGGTCGATGGGAATATAAATACCTTGGATTCTATCCAACTTAGCTAAGGTCAGGCCGATAGGACTGGGTCGATGGGAATATAATACCTTGGATTCTATCAAGCTTAGCTAACAGATCAAGCCGATAGGATTGGGTTGGGTGGCTTGTGTGTAAAGCCTTTGCCTCCAAGTAAGGTTCATAATGTACATATTGAAAGTTTCGTTCACTGTTTGTGTAGATTTGCTAAACTATACATTTTTGGAAACGTTAGGAAATACTCAACATAAAAACCAATGTTTACATTTGTTTTTAGGTTCTTTTGAAAAAATGGTTCTTTAATGTGACGTGACACATGAAAAGTCATTGGGTGTCACTTGCATCCTTCGCAATTCAGCACACCAGCTGCGAGTAAGGATGATTAGCCTCCCCAATTATTATTATTATATGAATACCGTGGATTCTATCCAGCTTAGCTATTAGGTCAGGCCGGTAGGATTGGGTCGATGGGGTTATGAAAACCATGGATTCTATCAAGCTTAGCTATTAGGTCAGGCCGATAGGATTGGGTCGATTGGGATTTTCCATGGATTCTATCCAGCTTAGCTATTAGGTCAGGCCGGTAGGATTGGGTCGATGGGAATATAAATACCTTGGATTCTATCCAACTTAGCTAAGGTCAGGCCGATAGGACTGGGTCGATGGGAATATAATACCTTGGATTCTATCAAGCTTAGCTAACAGATCAAGCCGATAGGATTGGGTTGGGTGGCTTGTGTGTAAAGCCTTTGCCTCCAAGTAAGGTTCATAATGTACATATTGAAAGTTTCGTTCACTGTTTGTGTAGATTTGCTAAACTATACATTTTTGGAAACGTTAGGAAATACTCAACATAAAAACCAATGTTTACATTTGTTTTTAGGTTCTTTTGAAAAAATGGTTCTTTAATGTGACGTGACACATGAAAAGTCATTGGGTGTCACTTGCATCCTTCGCAATTCAGCACACCAGCTGCGAGTAAGGATGATTAGCCTCCCCAATTATTATTATTATATGAATACCGTGGATTCTATCCAGCTTAGCTATTAGGTCAGGCCGGTAGGATTGGGTCGATGGGGTTATGAAAACCATGGATTCTATCAAGCTTAGCTATTAGGTCAGGCCGATAGGATTGGGTCGATTGGGATTTTCCATGGATTCTATCCAGCTTAGCTATTAGGTCAGGCCGGTAGGATTGGGTCGATGGGAATATAAATACCTTGGATTCTATCCAACTTAGCTAAGGTCAGGCCGATAGGACTGGGTCGATGGGAATATAATACCTTGGATTCTATCAAGCTTAGCTAACAGATCAAGCCGATAGGATTGGGTTGGGTGGCTTGTGTGTAAAGCCTTTGCCTCCAAGTAAGGTTCATAATGTACATATTGAAAGTTTCGTTCACTGTTTGTGTAGATTTGCTAAACTATACATTTTTGGAAACGTTAGGAAATACTCAACATAAAAACCAATGTTTACATTTGTTTTTAGGTTCTTTTGAAAAAATGGTTCTTTAATGTGACGTGACACATGAAAAGCCATTGGGTGTCACTTGCATCCTTCGCAATTCAGCACACCAGCTGCGAGTAAGGATGATTAGCCTCCCCAATTATTATTATTATATGAATACCGTGGATTCTATCCAGCTTAGCTATTAGGTCAGGCCGGTAGGATTGGGTCGATGGGGTTATGAAAACCATGGATTCTATCAAGCTTAGCTATTAGGTCAGGCCGATAGGATTGGGTCGATTGGGATTTTCCATGGATTCTATCCAGCTTAGCTATTAGGTCAGGCCGGTAGGATTGGGTCGATGGGAATATAAATACCTTGGATTCTATCCAACTTAGCTAAGGTCAGGCCGATAGGACTGGGTCGATGGGAATATAATACCTTGGATTCTATCAAGCTTAGCTAACAGATCAAGCCGATAGGATTGGGTTGGGTGGCTTGTGTGTAAAGCCTTTGCCTCCAAGTAAGGTTCATAATGTACATATTGAAAGTTTCGTTCACTGTTTGTGTAGATTTGCTAAACTATACATTTTTGGAAACGTTAGGAAATACTCAACATAAAAACCAATGTTTACATTTGT
Organism: Crossaster papposus; assembly: GCA_037893245.1. Lineage (NCBI taxonomy): Eukaryota > Metazoa > Echinodermata > Asteroidea > Velatida > Solasteridae > Crossaster > Crossaster papposus. Next base: position 4,303 of record JBAIAA010000884.1, read on the forward strand.
TTTTAGGTTCTTTTGAAAAAATGGTTCTTTAATGTGACGTGACACATGAAAAGTCATTGGGTGTCACTTGCATCCTTCGCAATTCAGCACACCAGCTGCGAGTAAGGATGATTAGCCTCCCCAATTATTATTATTATATGAATACCGTGGATTCTATCCAGCTTAGCTATTAGGTCAGGCCGGTAGGATTGGGTCGATGGGGTTATGAAAACCATGGATTCTATCAAGCTTAGCTATTAGGTCAGGCCGATAGGATTGGGTCGATTGGGATTTTCCATGGATTCTATCCAGCTTAGCTATTAGGTCAGGCCGGTAGGATTGGGTCGATGGGAATATAAATACCTTGGATTCTATCCAACTTAGCTAAGGTCAGGCCGATAGGACTGGGTCGATGGGAATATAATACCTTGGATTCTATCAAGCTTAGCTAACAGATCAAGCCGATAGGATTGGGTTGGGTGGCTTGTGTGTAAAGCCTTTGCCTCCAAGTAAGGTTCATAATGTACATATTGAAAGTTTCGTTCACTGTTTGTGTAGATTTGCTAAACTATACATTTTTGGAAACGTTAGGAAATACTCAACATAAAAACCAATGTTTACATTTGTTTTTAGGTTCTTTTGAAAAAATGGTTCTTTAATGTGACGTGACACATGAAAAGTCATTGGGTGTCACTTGCATCCTTCGCAATTCAGCACACCAGCTGCGAGTAAGGATGATTAGCCTCCCCAATTATTATTATTATATGAATACCGTGGATTCTATCCAGCTTAGCTATTAGGTCAGGCCGGTAGGATTGGGTCGATGGGGTTATGAAAACCATGGATTCTATCAAGCTTAGCTATTAGGTCAGGCCGATAGGATTGGGTCGATTGGGATTTTCCATGGATTCTATCCAGCTTAGCTATTAGGTCAGGCCGGTAGGATTGGGTCGATGGGAATATAAATACCTTGGATTCTATCCAACTTAGCTAAGGTCAGGCCGATAGGACTGGGTCGATGGGAATATAATACCTTGGATTCTATCAAGCTTAGCTAACAGATCAAGCCGATAGGATTGGGTTGGGTGGCTTGTGTGTAAAGCCTTTGCCTCCAAGTAAGGTTCATAATGTACATATTGAAAGTTTCGTTCACTGTTTGTGTAGATTTGCTAAACTATACATTTTTGGAAACGTTAGGAAATACTCAACATAAAAACCAATGTTTACATTTGTTTTTAGGTTCTTTTGAAAAAATGGTTCTTTAATGTGACGTGACACATGAAAAGTCATTGGGTGTCACTTGCATCCTTCGCAATTCAGCACACCAGCTGCGAGTAAGGATGATTAGCCTCCCCAATTATTATTATTATATGAATACCGTGGATTCTATCCAGCTTAGCTATTAGGTCAGGCCGGTAGGATTGGGTCGATGGGGTTATGAAAACCATGGATTCTATCAAGCTTAGCTATTAGGTCAGGCCGATAGGATTGGGTCGATTGGGATTTTCCATGGATTCTATCCAGCTTAGCTATTAGGTCAGGCCGGTAGGATTGGGTCGATGGGAATATAAATACCTTGGATTCTATCCAACTTAGCTAAGGTCAGGCCGATAGGACTGGGTCGATGGGAATATAATACCTTGGATTCTATCAAGCTTAGCTAACAGATCAAGCCGATAGGATTGGGTTGGGTGGCTTGTGTGTAAAGCCTTTGCCTCCAAGTAAGGTTCATAATGTACATATTGAAAGTTTCGTTCACTGTTTGTGTAGATTTGCTAAACTATACATTTTTGGAAACGTTAGGAAATACTCAACATAAAAACCAATGTTTACATTTGTTTTTAGGTTCTTTTGAAAAAATGGTTCTTTAATGTGACGTGACACATGAAAAGTCATTGGGTGTCACTTGCATCCTTCGCAATTCAGCACACCAGCTGCGAGTAAGGATGATTAGCCTCCCCAATTATTATTATTATATGAATACCGTGGATTCTATCCAGCTTAGCTATTAGGTCAGGCCGGTAGGATTGGGTCGATGGGGTTATGAAAACCATGGATTCTATCAAGCTTAGCTATTAGGTCAGGCCGATAGGATTGGGTCGATTGGGATTTTCCATGGATTCTATCCAGCTTAGCTATTAGGTCAGGCCGGTAGGATTGGGTCGATGGGAATATAAATACCTTGGATTCTATCCAACTTAGCTAAGGTCAGGCCGATAGGACTGGGTCGATGGGAATATAATACCTTGGATTCTATCAAGCTTAGCTAACAGATCAAGCCGATAGGATTGGGTTGGGTGGCTTGTGTGTAAAGCCTTTGCCTCCAAGTAAGGTTCATAATGTACATATTGAAAGTTTCGTTCACTGTTTGTGTAGATTTGCTAAACTATACATTTTTGGAAACGTTAGGAAATACTCAACATAAAAACCAATGTTTACATTTGTTTTTAGGTTCTTTTGAAAAAATGGTTCTTTAATGTGACGTGACACATGAAAAGTCATTGGGTGTCACTTGCATCCTTCGCAATTCAGCACACCAGCTGCGAGTAAGGATGATTAGCCTCCCCAATTATTATTATTATATGAATACCGTGGATTCTATCCAGCTTAGCTATTAGGTCAGGCCGGTAGGATTGGGTCGATGGGGTTATGAAAACCATGGATTCTATCAAGCTTAGCTATTAGGTCAGGCCGATAGGATTGGGTCGATTGGGATTTTCCATGGATTCTATCCAGCTTAGCTATTAGGTCAGGCCGGTAGGATTGGGTCGATGGGAATATAAATACCTTGGATTCTATCCAACTTAGCTAAGGTCAGGCCGATAGGACTGGGTCGATGGGAATATAATACCTTGGATTCTATCAAGCTTAGCTAACAGATCAAGCCGATAGGATTGGGTTGGGTGGCTTGTGTGTAAAGCCTTTGCCTCCAAGTAAGGTTCATAATGTACATATTGAAAGTTTCGTTCACTGTTTGTGTAGATTTGCTAAACTATACATTTTTGGAAACGTTAGGAAATACTCAACATAAAAACCAATGTTTACATTTGTTTTTAGGTTCTTTTGAAAAAATGGTTCTTTAATGTGACGTGACACATGAAAAGTCATTGGGTGTCACTTGCATCCTTCGCAATTCAGCACACCAGCTGCGAGTAAGGATGATTAGCCTCCCCAATTATTATTATTATATGAATACCGTGGATTCTATCCAGCTTAGCTATTAGGTCAGGCCGGTAGGATTGGGTCGATGGGGTTATGAAAACCATGGATTCTATCAAGCTTAGCTATTAGGTCAGGCCGATAGGATTGGGTCGATTGGGATTTTCCATGGATTCTATCCAGCTTAGCTATTAGGTCAGGCCGGTAGGATTGGGTCGATGGGAATATAAATACCTTGGATTCTATCCAACTTAGCTAAGGTCAGGCCGATAGGACTGGGTCGATGGGAATATAATACCTTGGATTCTATCAAGCTTAGCTAACAGATCAAGCCGATAGGATTGGGTTGGGTGGCTTGTGTGTAAAGCCTTTGCCTCCAAGTAAGGTTCATAATGTACATATTGAAAGTTTCGTTCACTGTTTGTGTAGATTTGCTAAACTATACATTTTTGGAAACGTTAGGAAATACTCAACATAAAAACCAATGTTTACATTTGTTTTTAGGTTCTTTTGAAAAAATGGTTCTTTAATGTGACGTGACACATGAAAAGTCATTGGGTGTCACTTGCATCCTTCGCAATTCAGCACACCAGCTGCGAGTAAGGATGATTAGCCTCCCCAATTATTATTATTATATGAATACCGTGGATTCTATCCAGCTTAGCTATTAGGTCAGGCCGGTAGGATTGGGTCGATGGGGTTATGAAAACCATGGATTCTATCAAGCTTAGCTATTAGGTCAGGCCGATAGGATTGGGTCGATTGGGATTTTCCATGGATTCTATCCAGCTTAGCTATTAGGTCAGGCCGGTAGGATTGGGTCGATGGGAATATAAATACCTTGGATTCTATCCAACTTAGCTAAGGTCAGGCCGATAGGACTGGGTCGATGGGAATATAATACCTTGGATTCTATCAAGCTTAGCTAACAGATCAAGCCGATAGGATTGGGTTGGGTGGCTTGTGTGTAAAGCCTTTGCCTCCAAGTAAGGTTCATAATGTACATATTGAAAGTTTCGTTCACTGTTTGTGTAGATTTGCTAAACTATACATTTTTGGAAACGTTAGGAAATACTCAACATAAAAACCAATGTTTACATTTGTTTTTAGGTTCTTTTGAAAAAATGGTTCTTTAATGTGACGTGACACATGAAAAGTCATTGGGTGTCACTTGCATCCTTCGCAATTCAGCACACCAGCTGCGAGTAAGGATGATTAGCCTCCCCAATTATTATTATTATATGAATACCGTGGATTCTATCCAGCTTAGCTATTAGGTCAGGCCGGTAGGATTGGGTCGATGGGGTTATGAAAACCATGGATTCTATCAAGCTTAGCTATTAGGTCAGGCCGATAGGATTGGGTCGATTGGGATTTTCCATGGATTCTATCCAGCTTAGCTATTAGGTCAGGCCGGTAGGATTGGGTCGATGGGAATATAAATACCTTGGATTCTATCCAACTTAGCTAAGGTCAGGCCGATAGGACTGGGTCGATGGGAATATAATACCTTGGATTCTATCAAGCTTAGCTAACAGATCAAGCCGATAGGATTGGGTTGGGTGGCTTGTGTGTAAAGCCTTTGCCTCCAAGTAAGGTTCATAATGTACATATTGAAAGTTTCGTTCACTGTTTGTGTAGATTTGCTAAACTATACATTTTTGGAAACGTTAGGAAATACTCAACATAAAAACCAATGTTTACATTTGTTTTTAGGTTCTTTTGAAAAAATGGTTCTTTAATGTGACGTGACACATGAAAAGTCATTGGGTGTCACTTGCATCCTTCGCAATTCAGCACACCAGCTGCGAGTAAGGATGATTAGCCTCCCCAATTATTATTATTATATGAATACCGTGGATTCTATCCAGCTTAGCTATTAGGTCAGGCCGGTAGGATTGGGTCGATGGGGTTATGAAAACCATGGATTCTATCAAGCTTAGCTATTAGGTCAGGCCGATAGGATTGGGTCGATTGGGATTTTCCATGGATTCTATCCAGCTTAGCTATTAGGTCAGGCCGGTAGGATTGGGTCGATGGGAATATAAATACCTTGGATTCTATCCAACTTAGCTAAGGTCAGGCCGATAGGACTGGGTCGATGGGAATATAATACCTTGGATTCTATCAAGCTTAGCTAACAGATCAAGCCGATAGGATTGGGTTGGGTGGCTTGTGTGTAAAGCCTTTGCCTCCAAGTAAGGTTCATAATGTACATATTGAAAGTTTCGTTCACTGTTTGTGTAGATTTGCTAAACTATACATTTTTGGAAACGTTAGGAAATACTCAACATAAAAACCAATGTTTACATTTGTTTTTAGGTTCTTTTGAAAAAATGGTTCTTTAATGTGACGTGACACATGAAAAGTCATTGGGTGTCACTTGCATCCTTCGCAATTCAGCACACCAGCTGCGAGTAAGGATGATTAGCCTCCCCAATTATTATTATTATATGAATACCGTGGATTCTATCCAGCTTAGCTATTAGGTCAGGCCGGTAGGATTGGGTCGATGGGGTTATGAAAACCATGGATTCTATCAAGCTTAGCTATTAGGTCAGGCCGATAGGATTGGGTCGATTGGGATTTTCCATGGATTCTATCCAGCTTAGCTATTAGGTCAGGCCGGTAGGATTGGGTCGATGGGAATATAAATACCTTGGATTCTATCCAACTTAGCTAAGGTCAGGCCGATAGGACTGGGTCGATGGGAATATAATACCTTGGATTCTATCAAGCTTAGCTAACAGATCAAGCCGATAGGATTGGGTTGGGTGGCTTGTGTGTAAAGCCTTTGCCTCCAAGTAAGGTTCATAATGTACATATTGAAAGTTTCGTTCACTGTTTGTGTAGATTTGCTAAACTATACATTTTTGGAAACGTTAGGAAATACTCAACATAAAAACCAATGTTTACATTTGTTTTTAGGTTCTTTTGAAAAAATGGTTCTTTAATGTGACGTGACACATGAAAAGTCATTGGGTGTCACTTGCATCCTTCGCAATTCAGCACACCAGCTGCGAGTAAGGATGATTAGCCTCCCCAATTATTATTATTATATGAATACCGTGGATTCTATCCAGCTTAGCTATTAGGTCAGGCCGGTAGGATTGGGTCGATGGGGTTATGAAAACCATGGATTCTATCAAGCTTAGCTATTAGGTCAGGCCGATAGGATTGGGTCGATTGGGATTTTCCATGGATTCTATCCAGCTTAGCTATTAGGTCAGGCCGGTAGGATTGGGTCGATGGGAATATAAATACCTTGGATTCTATCCAACTTAGCTAAGGTCAGGCCGATAGGACTGGGTCGATGGGAATATAATACCTTGGATTCTATCAAGCTTAGCTAACAGATCAAGCCGATAGGATTGGGTTGGGTGGCTTGTGTGTAAAGCCTTTGCCTCCAAGTAAGGTTCATAATGTACATATTGAAAGTTTCGTTCACTGTTTGTGTAGATTTGCTAAACTATACATTTTGGGAAACGTTAGGAAATACTCAACATAAAAACCAATGTTTACATTTGTTTTTAGGTTCTTTTGAAAAAATGGTTCTTTAATGTGACGTGACACATGAAAAGTCATTGGGTGTCACTTGCATCCTTCGCAATTCAGCACACCAGCTGCGAGTAAGGATGATTAGCCTCCCCAATTATTATTATTATATGAATACCGTGGATTCTATCCAGCTTAGCTATTAGGTCAGGCCGGTAGGATTGGGTCGATGGGGTTATGAAAACCATGGATTCTATCAAGCTTAGCTATTAGGTCAGGCCGATAGGATTGGGTCGATTGGGATTTTCCATGGATTCTATCCAGCTTAGCTATTAGGTCAGGCCGGTAGGATTGGGTCGATGGGAATATAAATACCTTGGATTCTATCCAACTTAGCTAAGGTCAGGCCGATAGGACTGGGTCGATGGGAATATAATACCTTGGATTCTATCAAGCTTAGCTAACAGATCAAGCCGATAGGATTGGGTTGGGTGGCTTGTGTGTAAAGCCTTTGCCTCCAAGTAAGGTTCATAATGTACATATTGAAAGTTTCGTTCACTGTTTGTGTAGATTTGCTAAACTATACATTTTTGGAAACGTTAGGAAATACTCAACATAAAAACCAATGTTTACATTTGTTTTTAGGTTCTTTTGAAAAAATGGTTCCTTAATGTGACGTGACACATGAAAAGTCATTGGGTGTCACTTGCATCCTTCGCAATTCAGCACACCAGCTGCGAGTAAGGATGATTAGCCTCCCCAATTATTATTATTATATGAATACCGTGGATTCTATCCAGCTTAGCTATTAGGTCAGGCCGGTAGGATTGGGTCGATGGGGTTATGAAAACCATGGATTCTATCAAACTTAGCTACCTATTAGGTCAGGCCGATAGGATTGGGTCGATTGGGATTTTCCATGGATTCTATCCAGCTTAGCTATTAGGTCAGGCCGGTAGGATTGGGTCGATGGGAATATAAATACCTTGGATTCTATCCAACTTAGCTAAGGTCAGGCCGATAGGACTGGGTCGATGGGAATATAATACCTTGGATTCTATCAAGCTTAGCTAACAGATCAAGCCGATAGGATTGGGTTGGGTGGCTTGTGTGTAAAGCCTTTGCCTCCAAGTAAGGTTCATAATGTACATATTGAAAGTTTCGTTCACTGTTTGTGTAGATTTGCTAAACTATACATTTTTGGAAACGTTAGGAAATACTCAACATAAAAACCAATGTTTACATTTGTTTTTAGGTTCTTTTGAAAAAATGGTTCTTTAATGTGACGTGACACATGAAAAGTCATTGGGTGTCACTTGCATCCTTCGCAATTCAGCACACCAGCTGCGAGTAAGGATGATTAGCCTCCCCAATTATTATTATTATATGAATACCGTGGATTCTATCCAGCTTAGCTATTAGGTCAGGCCGGTAGGATTGGGTCGATGGGGTTATGAAAACCATGGATTCTATCAAGCTTAGCTATTAGGTCAGGCCGATAGGATTGGGTCGATTGGGATTTTCCATGGATTCTATCCAGCTTAGCTATTAGGTCAGGCCGGTAGGATTGGGTCGATGGGAATATAAATACCTTGGATTCTATCCAACTTAGCTAAGGTCAGGCCGATAGGACTGGGTCGATGGGAATATAATACCTTGGATTCTATCAAGCTTAGCTAACAGATCAAGCCGATAGGATTGGGTTGGGTGGCTTGTGTGTAAAGCCTTTGCCTCCAAGTAAGGTTCATAATGTACATATTGAAAGTTTCGTTCACTGTTTGTGTAGATTTGCTAAACTATACATTTTGGGAAACGTTAGGAAATACTCAACATAAAAACCAATGTTTACATTTGTTTTTAGGTTCTTTTGAAAAAATGGTTCTTTAATGTGACGTGACACATGAAAAGTCATTGGGTGTCACTTGCATCCTTCGCAATTCAGCACACCAGCTGCGAGTAAGGATGATTAGCCTCCCCAATTATTATTATTATATGAATACCGTGGATTCTATCCAGCTTAGCTATTAGGTCAGGCCGGTAGGATTGGGTCGATGGGGTTATGAAAACCATGGATTCTATCAAGCTTAGCTATTAGGTCAGGCCGATAGGATTGGGTCGATTGGGATTTTCCATGGATTCTATCCAGCTTAGCTATTAGGTCAGGCCGGTAGGATTGGGTCGATGGGAATATAAATACCTTGGATTCTATCCAACTTAGCTAAGGTCAGGCCGATAGGACTGGGTCGATGGGAATATAATACCTTGGATTCTATCAAGCTTAGCTAACAGATCAAGCCGATAGGATTGGGTTGGGTGGCTTGTGTGTAAAGCCTTTGCCTCCAAGTAAGGTTCATAATGTACATATTGAAAGTTTCGTTCACTGTTTGTGTAGATTTGCTAAACTATACATTTTTGGAAACGTTAGGAAATACTCAACATAAAAACCAATGTTTACATTTGTTTTTAGGTTCTTTTGAAAAAATGGTTCTTTAATGTGACGTGACACATGAAAAGTCATTGGGTGTCACTTGCATCCTTCGCAATTCAGCACACCAGCTGCGAGTAAGGATGATTAGCCTCCCCAATTATTATTATTATATGAATACCGTGGATTCTATCCAGCTTAGCTATTAGGTCAGGCCGGTAGGATTGGGTCGATGGGGTTATGAAAACCATGGATTCTATCAAGCTTAGCTATTAGGTCAGGCCGATAGGATTGGGTCGATTGGGATTTTCCATGGATTCTATCCAGCTTAGCTATTAGGTCAGGCCGGTAGGATTGGGTCGATGGGAATATAAATACCTTGGATTCTATCCAACTTAGCTAAGGTCAGGCCGATAGGACTGGGTCGATGGGAATATAATACCTTGGATTCTATCAAGCTTAGCTAACAGATCAAGCCGATAGGATTGGGTTGGGTGGCTTGTGTGTAAAGCCTTTGCCTCCAAGTAAGGTTCATAATGTACATATTGAAAGTTTCGTTCACTGTTTGTGTAGATTTGCTAAACTATACATTTTTGGAAACGTTAGGAAATACTCAACATAAAAACCAATGTTTACATTTGTTTTTAGGTTCTTTTGAAAAAATGGTTCTTTAATGTGACGTGACACATGAAAAGTCATTGGGTGTCACTTGCATCCTTCGCAATTCAGCACACCAGCTGCGAGTAAGGATGATTAGCCTCCCCAATTATTATTATTATATGAATACCGTGGATTCTATCCAGCTTAGCTATTAGGTCAGGCCGGTAGGATTGGGTCGATGGGGTTATGAAAACCATGGATTCTATCAAGCTTAGCTATTAGGTCAGGCCGATAGGATTGGGTCGATTGGGATTTTCCATGGATTCTATCCAGCTTAGCTATTAGGTCAGGCCGGTAGGATTGGGTCGATGGGAATATAAATACCTTGGATTCTATCCAACTTAGCTAAGGTCAGGCCGATAGGACTGGGTCGATGGGAATATAATACCTTGGATTCTATCAAGCTTAGCTAACAGATCAAGCCGATAGGATTGGGTTGGGTGGCTTGTGTGTAAAGCCTTTGCCTCCAAGTAAGGTTCATAATGTACATATTGAAAGTTTCGTTCACTGTTTGTGTAGATTTGCTAAACTATACATTTTTGGAAACGTTAGGAAATACTCAACATAAAAACCAATGTTTACATTTGTTTTTAGGTTCTTTTGAAAAAATGGTTCTTTAATGTGACGTGACACATGAAAAGTCATTGGGTGTCACTTGCATCCTTCGCAATTCAGCACACCAGCTGCGAGTAAGGATGATTAGCCTCCCCAATTATTATTATTATATGAATACCGTGGATTCTATCCAGCTTAGCTATTAGGTCAGGCCGGTAGGATTGGGTCGATGGGGTTATGAAAACCATGGATTCTATCAAGCTTAGCTATTAGGTCAGGCCGATAGGATTGGGTCGATTGGGATTTTCCATGGATTCTATCCAGCTTAGCTATTAGGTCAGGCCGGTAGGATTGGGTCGATGGGAATATAAATACCTTGGATTCTATCCAACTTAGCTAAGGTCAGGCCGATAGGACTGGGTCGATGGGAATATAATACCTTGGATTCTATCAAGCTTAGCTAACAGATCAAGCCGATAGGATTGGGTTGGGTGGCTTGTGTGTAAAGCCTTTGCCTCCAAGTAAGGTTCATAATGTACATATTGAAAGTTTCGTTCACTGTTTGTGTAGATTTGCTAAACTATACATTTTTGGAAACGTTAGGAAATACTCAACATAAAAACCAATGTTTACATTTGTTTTTAGGTTCTTTTGAAAAAATGGTTCTTTAATGTGACGTGACACATGAAAAGTCATTGGGTGTCACTTGCATCCTTCGCAATTCAGCACACCAGCTGCGAGTAAGGATGATTAGCCTCCCCAATTATTATTATTATATGAATACCGTGGATTCTATCCAGCTTAGCTATTAGGTCAGGCCGGTAGGATTGGGTCGATGGGGTTATGAAAACCATGGATTCTATCAAGCTTAGCTATTAGGTCAGGCCGATAGGATTGGGTCGATTGGGATTTTCCATGGATTCTATCCAGCTTAGCTATTAGGTCAGGCCGGTAGGATTGGGTCGATGGGAATATAAATACCTTGGATTCTATCCAACTTAGCTAAGGTCAGGCCGATAGGACTGGGTCGATGGGAATATAATACCTTGGATTCTATCAAGCTTAGCTAACAGATCAAGCCGATAGGATTGGGTTGGGTGGCTTGTGTGTAAAGCCTTTGCCTCCAAGTAAGGTTCATAATGTACATATTGAAAGTTTCGTTCACTGTTTGTGTAGATTTGCTAAACTATACATTTTTGGAAACGTTAGGAAATACTCAACATAAAAACCAATGTTTACATTTGTTTTTAGGTTCTTTTGAAAAAATGGTTCTTTAATGTGACGTGACACATGAAAAGTCATTGGGTGTCACTTGCATCCTTCGCAATTCAGCACACCAGCTGCGAGTAAGGATGATTAGCCTCCCCAATTATTATTATTATATGAATACCGTGGATTCTATCCAGCTTAGCTATTAGGTCAGGCCGGTAGGATTGGGTCGATGGGGTTATGAAAACCATGGATTCTATCAAGCTTAGCTATTAGGTCAGGCCGATAGGATTGGGTCGATTGGGATTTTCCATGTATTCTATCCAGCTTAGCTATTAGGTCAGGCCGGTAGGATTGGGTCGATGGGAATATAAATACCTTGGATTCTATCCAACTTAGCTAAGGTCAGGCCGATAGGACTGGGTCGATGGGAATATAATACCTTGGATTCTATCAAGCTTAGCTAACAGATCAAGCCGATAGGATTGGGTTGGGTGGCTTGTGTGTAAAGCCTTTGCCTCCAAGTAAGGTTCATAATGTACATATTGAAAGTTTCGTTCACTGTTTGTGTAGATTTGCTAAACTATACATTTTTGGAAACGTTAGGAAATACTCAACATAAAAACCAATGTTTACATTTGTTTTTAGGTTCTTTTGAAAAAATGGTTCTTTAATGTGACGTGACACATGAAAAGTCATTGGGTGTCACTTGCATCCTTCGCAATTCAGCACACCAGCTGCGAGTAAGGATGATTAGCCTCCCCAATTATTATTATTATATGAATACCGTGGATTCTATCCAGCTTAGCTATTAGGTCAGGCCGGTAGGATTGGGTCGATGGGGTTATGAAAACCATGGATTCTATCAAGCTTAGCTATTAGGTCAGGCCGATAGGATTGGGTCGATTGGGATTTTCCATGGATTCTATCCAGCTCAGCTATTAGGTCAGGCCGGTAGGATTGGGTCGATGGGAATATAAATACCTTGGATTCTATCCAACTTAGCTAAGGTCAGGCCGATAGGACTGGGTCGATGGGAATATAATACCTTGGATTCTATCAAGCTTAGCTAACAGATCAAGCCGATAGGATTGGGTTGGGTGGCTTGTGTGTAAAGCCTTTGCCTCCAAGTAAGGTTCATAATGTACATATTGAAAGTTTCGTTCACTGTTTGTGTAGATTTGCTAAACTATACATTTTTGGAAACGTTAGGAAATACTCAACATAAAAACCAATGTTTACATTTGTTTTTAGGTTCTTTTGAAAAAATGGTTCTTTAATGTGACGTGACACATGAAAAGTCATTGGGTGTCACTTGCATCCTTCGCAATTCAGCACACCAGCTGCGAGTAAGGATGATTAGCCTCCCCAATTATTATTATTATATGAATACCGTGGATTCTATCCAGCTTAGCTATTAGGTCAGGCCGGTAGGATTGGGTCGATGGGGTTATGAAAACCATGGATTCTATCAAGCTTAGCTATTAGGTCAGGCCGATAGGATTGGGTCGATTGGGATTTTCCATGGATTCTATCCAGCTTAGCTATTAGGTCAGGCCGGTAGGATTGGGTCGATGGGAATATAAATACCTTGGATTCTATCCAACTTAGCTAAGGTCAGGCCGATAGGACTGGGTCGATGGGAATATAATACCTTGGATTCTATCAAGCTTAGCTAACAGATCAAGCCGATAGGATTGGGTTGGGTGGCTTGTGTGTAAAGCCTTTGCCTCCAAGTAAGGTTCATAATGTACATATTGAAAGTTTCGTTCACTGTTTGTGTAGATTTGCTAAACTATACATTTTTGGAAACGTTAGGAAATACTCAACATAAAAACCAATGTTTACATTTGTTTTTAGGTTCTTTTGAAAAAATGGTTCTTTAATGTGACGTGACACATGAAAAGTCATTGGGTGTCACTTGCATCCTTCGCAATTCAGCACACCAGCTGCGAGTAAGGATGATTAGCCTCCCCAATTATTATTATTATATGAATACCGTGGATTCTATCCAGCTTAGCTATTAGGTCAGGCCGGTAGGATTGGGTCGATGGGGTTATGAAAACCATGGATTCTATCAAGCTTAGCTATTAGGTCAGGCCGATAGGATTGGGTCGATTGGGATTTTCCATGGATTCTATCCAGCTTAGCTATTAGGTCAGGCCGGTAGGATTGGGTCGATGGGAATATAAATACCTTGGATTCTATCCAACTTAGCTAAGGTCAGGCCGATAGGACTGGGTCGATGGGAATATAATACCTTGGATTCTATCAAGCTTAGCTAACAGATCAAGCCGATAGGATTGGGTTGGGTGGCTTGTGTGTAAAGCCTTTGCCTCCAAGTAAGGTTCATAATGTACATATTGAAAGTTTCGTTCACTGTTTGTGTAGATTTGCTAAACTATACATTTTTGGAAACGTTAGGAAATACTCAACATAAAAACCAATGTTTACATTTGTTTTTAGGTTCTTTTGAAAAAATGGTTCTTTAATGTGACGTGACACATGAAAAGTCATTGGGTGTCACTTGCATCCTTCGCAATTCAGCACACCAGCTGCGAGTAAGGATGATTAGCCTCCCCAATTATTATTATTATATGAATACCGTGGATTCTATCCAGCTTAGCTATTAGGTCAGGCCGGTAGGATTGGGTCGATGGGGTTATGAAAACCATGGATTCTATCAAGCTTAGCTATTAGGTCAGGCCGATAGGATTGGGTCGATTGGGATTTTCCATGGATTCTATCCAGCTTAGCTATTAGGTCAGGCCGGTAGGATTGGGTCGATGGGAATATAAATACCTTGGATTCTATCCAACTTAGCTAAGGTCAGGCCGATAGGACTGGGTCGATGGGAATATAATACCTTGGATTCTATCAAGCTTAGCTAACAGATCAAGCCGATAGGATTGGGTTGGGTGGCTTGTGTGTAAAGCCTTTGCCTCCAAGTAAGGTTCATAATGTATATATTGAAAGTTTCGTTCACTGTTTGTGTAGATTTGCTAAACTATACATTTTTGGAAACGTTAGGAAATACTCAACATAAAAACCAATGTTTACATTTGTTTTTAGGTTTTTTTGAAAAAATGGTTCTTTAATGTGACGTGACACATGAAAAGTCATTGGGTGTCACTTGCATCCTTCGCAATTCAGCACACCAGCTGCGAGTAAGGATGATTAGCCTCCCCAATTATTATTATTATATGAATACCGTGGATTCTATCCAGCTTAGCTATTAGGTCAGGCCGGTAGGATTGGGTCGATGGGGTTATGAAAACCATGGATTCTATCAAGCTTAGCTATTAGGTCAGGCCGATAGGATTGGGTCGATTGGGATTTTCCATGGATTCTATCCAGCTTAGCTATTAGGTCAGGCCGGTAGGATTGGGTCGATGGGAATATAAATACCTTGGATTCTATCCAACTTAGCTAAGGTCAGGCCGATAGGACTGGGTCGATGGGAATATAATACCTTGGATTCTATCAAGCTTAGCTAACAGATCAAGCCGATAGGATTGGGTTGGGTGGCTTGTGTGTAAAGCCTTTGCCTCCAAGTAAGGTTCATAATGTACATATTGAAAGTTTCGTTCACTGTTTGTGTAGATTTGCTAAACTATACATTTTTGGAAACGTTAGGAAATACTCAACATAAAAACCAATGTTTACATTTGTTTTTAGGTTCTTTTGAAAAAATGGTTCTTTAATGTGACGTGACACATGAAAAGTCATTGGGTGTCACTTGCATCCTTCGCAATTCAGCACACCAGCTGCGAGTAAGGATGATTAGCCTCCCCAATTATTATTATTATATGAATACCGTGGATTCTATCCAGCTTAGCTATTAGGTCAGGCCGGTAGGATTGGGTCGATGGGGTTATGAAAACCATGGATTCTATCAAGCTTAGCTATTAGGTCAGGCCGATAGGATTGGGTCGATTGGGATTTTCCATGGATTCTATCCAGCTCAGCTATTAGGTCAGGCCGGTAGGATTGGGTCGATGGGAATATAAATACCTTGGATTCTATCCAACTTAGCTAAGGTCAGGCCGATAGGACTGGGTCGATGGGAATATAATACCTTGGATTCTATCAAGCTTAGCTAACAGATCAAGCCGATAGGATTGGGTTGGGTGGCTTGTGTGTAAAGCCTTTGCCTCCAAGTAAGGTTCATAATGTACATATTGAAAGTTTCGTTCACTGTTTGTGTAGATTTGCTAAACTATACATTTTTGGAAACGTTAGGAAATACTCAACATAAAAACCAATGTTTACATTTGTTTTTAGGTTCTTTTGAAAAAATGGTTCTTTAATGTGACGTGACACATGAAAAGTCATTGGGTGTCACTTGCATCCTTCGCAATTCAGCACACCAGCTGCGAGTAAGGATGATTAGCCTCCCCAATTATTATTATTATATGAATACCGTGGATTCTATCCAGCTTAGCTATTAGGTCAGGCCGGTAGGATTGGGTCGATGGGGTTATGAAAACCATGGATTCTATCAAGCTTAGCTATTAGGTCAGGCCGATAGGATTGGGTCGATTGGGATTTTCCATGGATTCTATCCAGCTTAAGCCCCAGTCCCATCGGCCAAGGATACTCAAGGATACTCCCGGACATGATCCGGGAGTATCCTTGAGTATCCTTGGTCATTTTTGGCTATCCGGGGGGTCATTTTCTCCCGGACACCGCCGGATAAAAGTCGAGAAAAACAGCCGGATAGAAGGGCCCGGATAGTCAAGGATAATCCCGGATACAACACGGATACTCCAGGATACTACACGAATACTACACGGATAGTCCCGGATATGACACGGATACCCAAGGATAGGCAATTTCATGTTACAAGCATGTTACCCGGATAGTCCAGGATACGACACGGACACCGCCGGATACAACACGGACACCGCCGGATACACCACGGATACACCACGGACAGCGCCGGATACCCCCGGACAGCCAAGGATACTCCCGGATAGTCCCGGATAGTTCCGGACACTCACGGACATACTCCCGGACATGACACGGATACCTCAAGGATACTCCCGGATATGTTCACGGACACTCCCGGACATCGCCGGATACTCCCGGATAGAGGAAAAAGCAGTATAAAAGGAACGGGGTTTTGGGGTTTTTCATCACTTCCAACTGGACTTCCGAGGAGAGAACATCAACTTGTTCAGCCACTTCTTCAACTTCTTCAACTTCTTCAGCAACTTTGAACTGCCATGCCTCCTAAGAAGAAGGAGCCCCTTGCCAAGAAGGCCAAGATGATTCTGGAAAAGAAAAGAAAAACTAGATCCAGGTCTAGTTCTGAAGCCAGCTCCAGATCCAGATCCAGAAGTCCTCCTGCACGTTCGCCCACTCCTCCTCCTCCTCCTCCTGAAGCTGACGTCCCGAAGAAGAGGGACAAAAAGAAGTCCGTGATACTGACCAATGACCAGGAGGCCATGCTGGCCGACTGGTTGAGGGACAATGCGATGTTATATTCCAAGGGCTTGACGGAGTACAAGAACAGGGCAAAGAAAGTCGTCATGTGGCGAGAAAAAGCACAAGAGGTCAACCTGGAGTCTGGGGAGATGTTGAAGGTGTGGTACAATAGTGTGAGGACGAAGGTGGGGAAGCTCCTCAAAGTACAAAAAAGCGGAGATGCTGCAAGAACCCTGACTGACCGGGACAACTATCTCCTGAGGGACTTCGGATTCCTGATTGACCATGTCACTCGAGTGAAGGGAAAGCCTGCCTGCAGTGTAAGTAGAACAATACAGAATTATTTGCATTTCCATTTTATTATATACGTATACTTACCTTCTACTGAAGTCTCCATGTTTTTCAGTTCCACCATCTGCCATATACTCGTTCATAAATCTTACTTTAACACAGGTGTTCTTACCTCTTCTCTTTACAGTTGAAAGATCGCCTGGATACCGCAGTGCTGACGTGTGATGACTCCGACTGTGGCTCTGAAGCGGAGAACCAGATGATTCTCGATGCGGATGCCGAAGATGCCTGCTGCTCGCAAACAGGTCCTTCTTCTGACGTGGTTCCTCCTCTCATCCGACGTTCTTCTTCTGCCGGTGGCTCAGGCACAGCGAAAACCATGACGACAGCTGGGGGACAGCTCCCAACCAAGTCCCTCTCTTGTCCTAAAAAAAAGCAGACAGATCTGAACCGGAGCGCCGACGTGATGGAGTTACTGGCGTCCTTGGAGGAGCAGCAGGATAGGTCCAAAGCCGTGGAGGGAACGATTACTGGGATGCTCGGCCAGCAACCTAACCCCGGCAGGCCAACCTCTAGTTTTGGGGTTTGGATCGGCGACATGGCTGGCAACTTCCATCCTTCCTTGCTCAACCAATTCTACACGGAGAATACAGCACTGGTTGTACGGTATGCAGGAGAGACTGCACGTCTGGCGGCAATTCCTCCTCCTACTCCTCCTCCTCCTCTTCCTTCTTCTTCCACGATGAATCCTCCTGCAGGACACTTCATCCCCATAGATCCACAGCAGCAGCAGCCGCAATACACGACTCTGGTGCACCAGCAGCAGCCTCCTCCTCAGCAGCAGCCTCCTTCTCAGCAGCAGCAGCACCAGCAGCAGCCTCCTTCTCAGCAGCAGCAGCCCTCCTTCTTCGCCTCCCAGGACCTAACCTGGAACACAATGGCACCAACCGCTGGCCAATCGTCATACAGCGCTTCAACGCCACAACATCCAGCTAGGTCAGCGAGCAACCCTGCGTTTAACACCAGCTTCTCATCCATTCCAAGTCTGAGGAATAATCCCAGTCTGTCACCAACTGTCTACCACCAGGATGACCAGCAGCAGCAGCAGCAGCAGCAGCAACAGCAGCAACCGTGATTGTGTTGAACAGTGTCAACAACAGTGGTCAAAACAGAGGCCAAAAATAAATAACTCTTGCGATTTCAACCATTTTTTGATATAACCATAACATGTATTACCATTTTTGATATAACCATAACATGTATTGTATATTTGTAAATAATAACTTCGTTATAACATGTGATAGCAATAAAACCTTTGTTTTATTTGCAACTTACTTTGGTGTTGACTTGGTCATTTCATATAGTTCCTACAAGAAAAAACCGATGAAAGAAAGTTGAAGAAACGAAATATGAAAAGTTAATAAACCGAAATTAAAAATGTACAAGTTCTAATAAAAAGAAATAAGAACCCTGGTAAACACTAATTTTGAAAGGGTCTTAAAAAAAAAACTATGATTGCAATCATGATGCCAAAAGATTGCGAAAAGATTGCAAACAAACCGAAACAAATAGTAGTAGTAGTGAACCTGCAATGTTCATTTCTGCGTTTCTAAATTGTTCTCTTCTATTTTTAATAAATTCTATGTTTAATACCGCCGTTTCGTTTATTTATTCGGTTTTATCCATTTTCTTTGCATTTCCATCATCAGTTTTATTAATTTAATGAAACGAAACAACTTTTTAATATCATTATTACATTGGACATTTTATTAATAAATATCATTCTTCTTTTTTTGCTTTGTATTTCACATCATCATCATTATCACATCATCATTGTTGTACAACAAACACACATCACATAATATATTAGATAATTACAGAGCATATAGGATATTTGCAATAGTCCATTGGATATTGTTCACACAATAATTGTTAAGAGTTCAAAAGCACAATGTTCACATCAGATCATGTCATCCTGCCAGGACACTGATCCAGCTTCGGAGTTCATGTAGGCACAGAAGTACTCTCTCTGGTTCTTGGCTGCCTTCGTAGTGGAGTTGTGTGGTAGGTCGGAGACTCCATCCAAGAGAGGGTTGTCCTTCCGCCATTCTCCAGGGATGACCGTGTGGTCGTCGTCCTCCTGGTCAGCAACATTGGTGATGTGTTCTGTCCTGTAGCGCATCCGCAAAAGATTGTGCAAGCAGAGGCAGGTCGTTACAATGCTCGTGACTGTCTCTGGATGCTGTAGCATCGTGGTCAGTAGACATCGGAAGCGATGCGCCAGAATACCGAAGGCGTTCTCCACGATTCGTCGACCCCTGGACAACCTGTAGTTGAAGATTCTCTCTGATTTGGACAAGTTCTTTTTGGAGAATGGCTTCATGAGCCACGTCTTCAAGGCGAAGGCGTCATCTGCGGCAATGTAGAATGGCATGGGCTTGTCGTCGTTCGGTAGAGGCTCCGCTTCAGGAAGTCCCAGGAGTTTTTTCTCGATGGCTTCCTTCAACTCGCTGTTGTTAAAAACTTGAGCATCACCAGCTGATCCGTTGCTGCCGACCTCTGCCCATAGGAATTTGTAGTCAGCATCAACCAAGGCCATGAGGATGAGGGAATGGTACCCCTTGTAGTTGTAGTACATCGAACCAGCACGAGCAGGACACTGTATGGCAATGTGCTTGCCGTCCAATGCACCAACGCAATGGTGCAGATTCCATCGATGACCGAACTCTTTGGCAATCTTCTTCCAATCGTCTGGGGTCGCTGGACATGGGATAAGTTCTGCAGAGTACTCCTCAACGATCGCAGCACAGACTTGGCGGATGACTTTGGAGATGGTGTTGTGGGCCACCCTGAATCCATACATCAAGGAGTGGTAGCTTTCTCCAGACGCCAGGTACCTCAAGGTTATAGCCAACTTGATGCCAGCTGACAGAGGAACTCTAAAGTTATTCGGCTTTGGCTTGATCCTAGGCTCAATTCTAGTCAGGATCTCTTGGTACAAGTCTGGGTCCATCCGCAGGAAGTTACGGAAGCCCTTGACGTCTTCAGCCTTCAGCTCTTCCATCAGACGTGCATATTGGCCCAGTTCTGGTCTTCTCTGTAGCCACTGCCTCACCCAGATGTTTCTCTGCCTTCTCGTTCTCCTAGCTTGAGTAGAAATTCTCTCAGTTTGTCGCTTCAGCTTGGCCTTTGCTATTGCAATAGCGGTTGAAATTGTCTTTTGCCGTATCTGCATCAGACTCCTCATGAGTCTGAGCTGGTCAGCAGTGGTCAGATGGTCCCCCATGCTTCTGGATAGGATGTAGATCTGTTGCTGCTGGTACTGTGGCAGAGATGATACGTCGCTGAAGCCGAGAGAAGAAGTGATGAAAGTCAAAAAATGGCTCTTTTTATATGCTTTTCAGCGTTCATCCAGGCGCATCCGTGATAGTCCGTGACTATCCGTGACTATCCGTGAAGCATCCGTCAGTATCCGTGTCATGTCCGTGACGCATCCGTGTATATCCGTGTATATCCGTGGTATATCCTTGGTTATCCTTGGTTATCCGGGTATGTCCGTGTCTTATCCGTGTTGAATCCGTGTTGAATCCGTGTCGTGTCCGTGACTATCCGGGACTATCCGTCACTATCCGGGACTATCCGGCGTCACATCCGTGTTGACACCGTGTTGCATCCTGGAGTATCCGTGACCATCCGGCTGGAAATCCCAAAATTTTCGTCCTTAACCGGGAGTGTCCGGGAGTGTCCGTGTTGTATCCTGGAGTATCCGTGTTGATGCCGGGACTATCCGTGACGGTTCCGTGCATATCCGTGATGATCCGGGACGTCTTTTTCGCTCCAGGATAGGGGCCGGATATACCCGGAATCAACACGGAACCGTCACGGATAGTCCCGGCATCAACACGGATACTCCAGGATACAACACGGACACTCCCGGATCGGGCGACTTCTTCCCGGATACTCCCGGACAAATTCTAATTTTTAAACCTCCCAACTTTTAAATTTCGGCTTCCCGGACAGCGCCGGACACTCCCGGATGCTGAAGGACACTGAAGGACTCTCAAGGATACTTCACGGACTCTCAAGGATACCTCACGGATAGGCCACCGGATACTCAAGGATACTCAAGGACTCGTATCCGGGAGTATCCTGGAGTATCCTGCTGTCCGATGGGACTGGGGCTTTAGCTATTAGGTCAGGCCGGTAGGATTGGGTCGATGGGAATATAAATACCTTGGATTCTATCCAACTTAGCTAAGGTCAGGCCGATAGGACTGGGTCGATGGGAATATAATACCTTGGATTCTATCAAGCTTAGCTAACAGATCAAGCCGATAGGATTGGGTTGGGTGGCTTGTGTGTAAAGCCTTTGCCTCCAAGTAAGGTTCATAATGTACATATTGAAAGTTTCGTTCACTGTTTGTGTAGATTTGCTAAACTATACATTTTTGGAAACGTTAGGAAATACTCAACATAAAAACCAATGTTTACATTTGTTTTTAGGTTCTTTTGAAAAAATGGTTCTTTAATGTGACGTGACACATGAAAAGTCATTGGGTGTCACTTGCATCCTTCGCAATTCAGCACACCAGCTGCGAGTAAGGATGATTAGCCTCCCCAATTATTATTATTATATGAATACCGTGGATTCTATCCAGCTTAGCTATTAGGTCAGGCCGGTAGGATTGGGTCGATGGGGTTATGAAAACCATGGATTCTATCAAGCTTAGCTATTAGGTCAGGCCGATAGGATTGGGTCGATTGGGATTTTCCATGGATTCTATCCAGCTTAGCTATTAGGTCAGGCCGGTAGGATTGGGTCGATGGGAATATAAATACCTTGGATTCTATCCAACTTAGCTAAGGTCAGGCCGATAGGACTGGGTCGATGGGAATATAATACCTTGGATTCTATCAAGCTTAGCTAACAGATCAAGCCGATAGGATTGGGTTGGGTGGCTTGTGTGTAAAGCCTTTGCCTCCAAGTAAGGTTCATAATGTACATATTGAAAGTTTCGTTCACTGTTTGTGTAGATTTGCTAAACTATACATTTTTGGAAACGTTAGGAAATACTCAACATAAAAACCAATGTTTACATTTGTTTTTAGGTTCTTTTGAAAAAATGGTTCTTTAATGTGACGTGACACATGAAAAGTCATTGGGTGTCACTTGCATCCTTCGCAATTCAGCACACCAGCTGCGAGTAAGGATGATTAGCCTCCCCAATTATTATTATTATATGAATACCGTGGATTCTATCCAGCTTAGCTATTAGGTCAGGCCGGTAGGATTGGGTCGATGGGGTTATGAAAACCATGGATTCTATCAAGCTTAGCTATTAGGTCAGGCCGATAGGATTGGGTCGATTGGGATTTTCCATGGATTCTATCCAGCTCAGCTATTAGGTCAGGCCGGTAGGATTGGGTCGATGGGAATATAAATACCTTGGATTCTATCCAACTTAGCTAAGGTCAGGCCGATAGGACTGGGTCGATGGGAATATAATACCTTGGATTCTATCAAGCTTAGCTAACAGATCAAGCCGATAGGATTGGGTTGGGTGGCTTGTGTGTAAAGCCTTTGCCTCCAAGTAAGGTTCATAATGTACATATTGAAAGTTTCGTTCACTGTTTGTGTAGATTTGCTAAACTATACATTTTTGGAAACGTTAGGAAATACTCAACATAAAAACCAATGTTTACATTTGTTTTTAGGTTCTTTTGAAAAAATGGTTCTTTAATGTGACGTGACACATGAAAAGTCATTGGGTGTCACTTGCATCCTTCGCAATTCAGCACACCAGCTGCGAGTAAGGATGATTAGCCTCCCCAATTATTATTATTATATGAATACCGTGGATTCTATCCAGCTTAGCTATTAGGTCAGGCCGGTAGGATTGGGTCGATGGGGTTATGAAAACCATGGATTCTATCAAGCTTAGCTATTAGGTCAGGCCGATAGGATTGGGTCGATTGGGATTTTCCATGGATTCTATCCAGCTTAGCTATTAGGTCAGGCCGGTAGGATTGGGTCGATGGGAATATAAATACCTTGGATTCTATCCAACTTAGCTAAGGTCAGGCCGATAGGACTGGGTCGATGGGAATATAATACCTTGGATTCTATCAAGCTTAGCTAACAGATCAAGCCGATAGGATTGGGTTGGGTGGCTTGTGTGTAAAGCCTTTGCCTCCAAGTAAGGTTCATAATGTACATATTGAAAGTTTCGTTCACTGTTTGTGTAGATTTGCTAAACTATACATTTTTGGAAACGTTAGGAAATACTCAACATAAAAACCAATGTTTACATTTGTTTTTAGGTTCTTTTGAAAAAATGGTTCTTTAATGTGACGTGACACATGAAAAGTCATTGGGTGTCACTTGCATCCTTCGCAATTCAGCACACCAGCTGCGAGTAAGGATGATTAGCCTCCCCAATTATTATTATTATATGAATACCGTGGATTCTATCCAGCTTAGCTATTAGGTCAGGCCGGTAGGATTGGGTCGATGGGGTTATGAAAACCATGGATTCTATCAAGCTTAGCTATTAGGTCAGGCCGATAGGATTGGGTCGATTGGGATTTTCCATGGATTCTATCCAGCTTAGCTATTAGGTCAGGCCGGTAGGATTGGGTCGATGGGAATATAAATACCTTGGATTCTATCCAACTTAGCTAAGGTCAGGCCGATAGGACTGGGTCGATGGGAATATAATACCTTGGATTCTATCAAGCTTAGCTAACAGATCAAGCCGATAGGATTGGGTTGGGTGGCTTGTGTGTAAAGCCTTTGCCTCCAAGTAAGGTTCATAATGTACATATTGAAAGTTTCGTTCACTGTTTGTGTAGATTTGCTAAACTATACATTTTTGGAAACGTTAGGAAATACTCAACATAAAAACCAATGTTTACATTTGTTTTTAGGTTCTTTTGAAAAAATGGTTCTTTAATGTGACGTGACACATGAAAAGTCATTGGGTGTCACTTGCATCCTTCGCAATTCAGCACACCAGCTGCGAGTAAGGATGATTAGCCTCCCCAATTATTATTATTATATGAATACCGTGGATTCTATCCAGCTTAGCTATTAGGTCAGGCCGGTAGGATTGGGTCGATGGGGTTATGAAAACCATGGATTCTATCAAGCTTAGCTATTAGGTCAGGCCGATAGGATTGGGTCGATTGGGATTTTCCATGGATTCTATCCAGCTTAGCTATTAGGTCAGGCCGGTAGGATTGGGTCGATGGGAATATAAATACCTTGGATTCTATCCAACTTAGCTAAGGTCAGGCCGATAGGACTGGGTCGATGGGAATATAATACCTTGGATTCTATCAAGCTTAGCTAACAGATCAAGCCGATAGGATTGGGTTGGGTGGCTTGTGTGTAAAGCCTTTGCCTCCAAGTAAGGTTCATAATGTATATATTGAAAGTTTCGTTCACTGTTTGTGTAGATTTGCTAAACTATACATTTTTGGAAACGTTAGGAAATACTCAACATAAAAACCAATGTTTACATTTGTTTTTAGGTTTTTTTGAAAAAATGGTTCTTTAATGTGACGTGACACATGAAAAGTCATTGGGTGTCACTTGCATCCTTCGCAATTCAGCACACCAGCTGCGAGTAAGGATGATTAGCCTCCCCAATTATTATTATTATATGAATACCGTGGATTCTATCCAGCTTAGCTATTAGGTCAGGCCGGTAGGATTGGGTCGATGGGGTTATGAAAACCATGGATTCTATCAAGCTTAGCTATTAGGTCAGGCCGATAGGATTGGGTCGATTGGGATTTTCCATGGATTCTATCCAGCTTAGCTATTAGGTCAGGCCGGTAGGATTGGGTCGATGGGAATATAAATACCTTGGATTCTATCCAACTTAGCTAAGGTCAGGCCGATAGGACTGGGTCGATGGGAATATAATACCTTGGATTCTATCAAGCTTAGCTAACAGATCAAGCCGATAGGATTGGGTTGGGTGGCTTGTGTGTAAAGCCTTTGCCTCCAAGTAAGGTTCATAATGTACATATTGAAAGTTTCGTTCACTGTTTGTGTAGATTTGCTAAACTATACATTTTTGGAAACGTTAGGAAATACTCAACATAAAAACCAATGTTTACATTTGTTTTTAGGTTCTTTTGAAAAAATGGTTCTTTAATGTGACGTGACACATGAAAAGTCATTGGGTGTCACTTGCATCCTTCGCAATTCAGCACACCAGCTGCGAGTAAGGATGATTAGCCTCCCCAATTATTATTATTATATGAATACCGTGGATTCTATCCAGCTTAGCTATTAGGTCAGGCCGGTAGGATTGGGTCGATGGGGTTATGAAAACCATGGATTCTATCAAGCTTAGCTATTAGGTCAGGCCGATAGGATTGGGTCGATTGGGATTTTCCATGGATTCTATCCAGCTTAGCTATTAGGTCAGGCCGGTAGGATTGGGTCGATGGGAATATAAATACCTTGGATTCTATCCAACTTAGCTAAGGTCAGGCCGATAGGACTGGGTCGATGGGAATATAATACCTTGGATTCTATCAAGCTTAGCTAACAGATCAAGCCGATAGGATTGGGTTGGGTGGCTTGTGTGTAAAGCCTTTGCCTACAAGTAAGGTTCATAATGTACATATACATATTGAAAGTTTCGTTCACTGTTTGTGTAGATTTGCTAAACTATACATTTTTGGAAACGTTAGGAAATACTCAACATAAAAACCAATGTTTACATTTGTTTTTAGGTTCTTTTGAAAAAATGGTTCTTTAATGTGACGTGACACATGAAAAGTCATTGGGTGTCACTTGCATCCTTCGCAATTCAGCACACCAGCTGCGAGTAAGGATGATTAGCCTCCCCAATTATTATTATTATATGAATACCGTGGATTCTATCCAGCTTA
Source organism: Crossaster papposus (assembly GCA_037893245.1). NCBI lineage: Eukaryota > Metazoa > Echinodermata > Asteroidea > Velatida > Solasteridae > Crossaster > Crossaster papposus. Next base: position 30,416 of record JBAIAA010000884.1, read on the forward strand.
GCTATTAGGTCAGGCCGGTAGGATTGGGTCGATGGGGTTATGAAAACCATGGATTCTATCAAGCTTAGCTATTAGGTCAGGCCGATAGGATTGGGTCGATTGGGATTTTCCATGGATTCTATCCAGCTTAGCTATTAGGTCAGGCCGGTAGGATTGGGTCGATGGGAATATAAATACCTTGGATTCTATCCAACTTAGCTAAGGTCAGGCCGATAGGACTGGGTCGATGGGAATATAATACCTTGGATTCTATCAAGCTTAGCTAACAGATCAAGCCGATAGGATTGGGTTGGGTGGCTTGTGTGTAAAGCCTTTGCCTCCAAGTAAGGTTCATAATGTACATATTGAAAGTTTCGTTCACTGTTTGTGTAGATTTGCTAAACTATACATTTTTGGAAACGTTAGGAAATACTCAACATAAAAACCAATGTTTACATTTGTTTTTAGGTTCTTTTGAAAAAATGGTTCTTTAATGTGACGTGACACATGAAAAGTCATTGGGTGTCACTTGCATCCTTCGCAATTCAGCACACCAGCTGCGAGTAAGGATGATTAGCCTCCCCAATTATTATTATTATATGAATACCGTGGATTCTATCCAGCTTAGCTATTAGGTCAGGCCGGTAGGATTGGGTCGATGGGGTTATGAAAACCATGGATTCTATCAAGCTTAGCTATTAGGTCAGGCCGATAGGATTGGGTCGATTGGGATTTTCCATGGATTCTATCCAGCTTAGCTATTAGGTCAGGCCGGTAGGATTGGGTCGATGGAAATATAAATACCTTGGATTCTATCCAACTTAGCTAAGGTCAGGCCGATAGGACTGGGTCGATGGGAATATAATACCTTGGATTCTATCAAGCTTAGCTAACAGATCAAGCCGATAGGATTGGGTTGGGTGGCTTGTGTGTAAAGCCTTTGCCTCCAAGTAAGGTTCATAATGTACATATTGAAAGTTTCGTTCACTGTTTGTGTAGATTTGCTAAACTATACATTTTGGGAAACGTTAGGAAATACTCAACAAAAAAACCAATGTTTACATTTGTTTTTAGGTTCTTTTGAAAAAATGGTTCTTTAATGTGACGTGACACATGAAAAGTCATTGGGTGTCACTTGCATCCTTCGCAATTCAGCACACCAGCTGCGAGTAAGGATGATTAGCCTCCCCAATTATTATTATTATATGAATACCGTGGATTCTATCCAGCTTAGCTATTAGGTCAGGCCGGTAGGATTGGGTCGATGGGGTTATGAAAACCATGGATTCTATCAAGCTTAGCTATTAGGTCAGGCCGATAGGATTGGGTCGATTGGGATTTTCCATGGATTCTATCCAGCTTAGCTATTAGGTCAGGCCGGTAGGATTGGGTCGATGGGAATATAAATACCTTGGATTCTATCCAACTTAGCTAAGGTCAGGCCGATAGGACTGGGTCGATGGGAATATAATACCTTGGATTCTATCAAGCTTAGCTAACAGATCAAGCCGATAGGATTGGGTTGGGTGGCTTGTGTGTAAAGCCTTTGCCTCCAAGTAAGGTTCATAATGTACATATTGAAAGTTTCGTTCACTGTTTGTGTAGATTTGCTAAACTATACATTTTTGGAAACGTTGGGAAATACTCAACATAAAAACCAATGTTTACATTTGTTTTTAGGTTCTTTTGAAAAAATGGTTCTTTAATGTGACGTGACACATGAAAAGTCATTGGGTGTCACTTGCATCCTTCGCAATTCAGCACACCAGCTGCGAGTAAGGATGATTAGCCTCCCCAATTATTATTATTATATGAATACCGTGGATTCTATCCAGCTTAGCTATTAGGTCAGGCCGGTAGGATTGGGTCGATGGGGTTATGAAAACCATGGATTCTATCAAGCTTAGCTATTAGGTCAGGCCGATAGGATTGGGTCGATTGGGATTTTCCATGGATTCTATCCAGCTTAGCTATTAGGTCAGGCCGGTAGGATTGGGTCGATGGAAATATAAATACCTTGGATTCTATCCAACTTAGCTAAGGTCAGGCCGATAGGACTGGGTCGATGGGAATATAATACCTTGGATTCTATCAAGCTTAGCTAACAGATCAAGCCGATAGGATTGGGTTGGGTGGCTTGTGTGTAAAGCCTTTGCCTCCAAGTAAGGTTCATAATGTACATATTGAAAGTTTCGTTCACTGTTTGTGTAGATTTGCTAAACTATACATTTTTGGAAACGTTAGGAAATACTCAACATAAAAACCAATGTTTACATTTGTTTTTAGGTTCTTTTGAAAAAATGGTTCTTTAATGTGACGTGACACATGAAGTCATTGGGTGTCACTTGCATCCTTCGCAATTCAGCACACCAGCTGCGAGTAAGGATGATTAGCCTCCCCAATTATTATTATTATATGAATACCGTGGATTCTATCCAGCTAAGCTATTAGGTCAGGCCGGTAGGATTGGGTCGATGGGGTTATGAAAACCATGGATTCTATCAAGCTTAGCTATTAGGTCAGGCCGATAGGATTGGGTCGATTGGGATTTTCCATGGATTCTATCCAGCTTAGCTATTAGGTCAGGCCGGTAGGATTGGGTCGATGGGAATATAAATACCTTGGATTCTATCCAACTTAGCTAAGGTCAGGCCGATAGGACTGGGTCGATGGGAATATAATACCTTGGATTCTATCAAGCTTAGCTAACAGATCAAGCCGATAGGATTGGGTTGGGTGGCTTGTGTGTAAAGCCTTTGCCTCCAAGTAAGGTTCATAATGTACATATTGAAAGTTTCGTTCACTGTTTGTGTAGATTTGCTAAACTATACATTTTTGGAAACGTTAGGAAATACTCAACATAAAAACCAATGTTTACATTTGTTTTTAGGTTCTTTTGAAAAAATGGTTCTTTAATGTGACGTGACACATGAAAAGTCATTGGGTGTCACTTGCATCCTTCGCAATTCAGCACACCAGCTGCGAGTAAGGATGATTAGCCTCCCCAATTATTATTATTATATGAATACCGTGGATTCTATCCAGCTTAGCTATTAGGTCAGGCCGGTAGGATTGGGTCGATGGGGTTATGAAAACCATGGATTCTATCAAGCTTAGCTATTAGGTCAGGCCGATAGGATTGGGTCGATTGGGATTTTCCATGGATTCTATCCAGCTTAGCTATTAGGTCAGGCCGGTAGGATTGGGTCGATGGGAATATAAATACCTTGGATTCTATCCAACTTAGCTAAGGTCAGGCCGATAGGACTGGGTCGATGGGAATATAATACCTTGGATTCTATCAAGCTTAGCTAACAGATCAAGCCGATAGGATTGGGTTGGGTGGCTTGTGTGTAAAGCCTTTGCCTCCAAGTAAGGTTCATAATGTACATATTGAAAGTTTCGTTCACTGTTTGTGTAGATTTGCTAAACTATACATTTTTGGAAACGTTAGGAAATACTCAACATAAAAACCAATGTTTACATTTGTTTTTAGGTTCTTTTGAAAAAATGGTTCTTTAATGTGACGTGACACATGAAAAGTCATTGGGTGTCACTTGCATCCTTCGCAATTCAGCACACCAGCTGCGAGTAAGGATGATTAGCCTCCCCAATTATTATTATTATATGAATACCGTGGATTCTATCCAGCTTAGCTATTAGGTCAGGCCGGTAGGATTGGGTCGATGGGGTTATGAAAACCATGGATTCTATCAAGCTTAGCTATTAGGTCAGGCCGATAGGATTGGGTCGATTGGGATTTTCCATGGATTCTATCCAGCTTAGCTATTAGGTCAGGCCGGTAGGATTGGGTCGATGGAAATATAAATACCTTGGATTCTATCCAACTTAGCTAAGGTCAGGCCGATAGGACTGGGTCGATGGGAATATAATACCTTGGATTCTATCAAGCTTAGCTAACAGATCAAGCCGATAGGATTGGGTTGGGTGGCTTGTGTGTAAAGCCTTTGCCTCCAAGTAAGGTTCATAATGTACATATTGAAAGTTTCGTTCACTGTTTGTGTAGATTTGCTAAACTATACATTTTGGGAAACGTTAGGAAATACTCAACATAAAAACCAATGTTTACATTTGTTTTTAGGTTCTTTTGAAAAAATGGTTCTTTAATGTGACGTGACACATGAAAAGTCATTGGGTGTCACTTGCATCCTTCGCAATTCAGCACACCAGCTGCGAGTAAGGATGATTAGCCTCCCCAATTATTATTATTATATGAATACCGTGGATTCTATCCAGCTTAGCTATTAGGTCAGGCCGGTAGGATTGGGTCGATGGGGTTATGAAAACCATGGATTCTATCAAGCTTAGCTATTAGGTCAGGCCGATAGGATTGGGTCGATTGGGATTTTCCATGGATTCTATCCAGCTTAGCTATTAGGTCAGGCCGGTAGGATTGGGTCGATGGGAATATAAATACCTTGGATTCTATCCAACTTAGCTAAGGTCAGGCCGATAGGACTGGGTCGATGGGAATATAATACCTTGGATTCTATCAAGCTTAGCTAACAGATCAAGCCGATAGGATTGGGTTGGGTGGCTTGTGTGTAAAGCCTTTGCCTCCAAGTAAGGTTCATAATGTACATATTGAAAGTTTCGTTCACTGTTTGTGTAGATTTGCTAAACTATACATTTTTGGAAACGTTAGGAAATACTCAACATAAAAACCAATGTTTACATTTGTTTTTAGGTTCTTTTGAAAAAAATGGTTCTTTAATGTGACGTGACACATGAAAAGTCATTGGGTGTCACTTGCATCCTTCGCAATTCAGCACACCAGCTGCGAGTAAGGATGATTAGCCTCCCCAATTATTATTATTATATGAATACCGTGGATTCTATCCAGCTTAGCTATTAGGTCAGGCCGGTAGGATTGGGTCGATGGGGTTATGAAAACCATGGATTCTATCAAGCTTAGCTATTAGGTCAGGCCGATAGGATTGGGTCGATTGAGATTTTCCATGGATTCTATCCAGCTTAGCTATTAGGTCAGGCCGGTAGGATTGGGTCGATGGAAATATAAATACCTTGGATTCTATCCAACTTAGCTAAGGTCAGGCCGATAGGACTGGGTCGATGGGAATATAATACCTTGGATTCTATCAAGCTTAGCTAACAGATCAAGCCGATAGGATTGGGTTGGGTGGCTTGTGTGTAAAGCCTTTGCCTCCAAGTAAGGTTCATAATGTACATATTGAAAGTTTCGTTCACTGTTTGTGTAGATTTGCTAAACTATACATTTTTGGAAACGTTAGGAAATACTCAACATAAAAACCAATGTTTACATTTGTTTTTAGGTTCTTTTGAAAAAATGGTTCTTTAATGTGACGTGACACATGAAGTCATTGGGTGTCACTTGCATCCTTCGCAATTCAGCACACCAGCTGCGAGTAAGGATGATTAGCCTCCCCAATTATTATTATTATATGAATACCGTGGATTCTATCCAGCTAAGCTATTAGGTCAGGCCGGTAGGATTGGGTCGATGGGGTTATGAAAACCATGGATTCTATCAAGCTTAGCTATTAGGTCAGGCCGATAGGATTGGGTCGATTGGGATTTTCCATGGATTCTATCCAGCTTAGCTATTAGGTCAGGCCGGTAGGATTGGGTCGATGGGAATATAAATACCTTGGATTCTATCCAACTTAGCTAAGGTCAGGCCGATAGGACTGGGTCGATGGGAATATAATACCTTGGATTCTATCAAGCTTAGCTAACAGATCAAGCCGATAGGATTGGGTTGGGTGGCTTGTGTGTAAAGCCTTTGCCTCCAAGTAAGGTTCATAATGTACATATTGAAAGTTTCGTTCACTGTTTGTGTAGATTTGCTAAACTATACATTTTTGGAAACGTTAGGAAATACTCAACATAAAAACCAATGTTTACATTTGTTTTTAGGTTCTTTTGAAAAAATGGTTCTTTAATGTGACGTGACACATGAAAAGTCATTGGGTGTCACTTGCATCCTTCGCAATTCAGCACACCAGCTGCGAGTAAGGATGATTAGCCTCCCCAATTATTATTATTATATGAATACCGTGGATTCTATCCAGCTTAGCTATTAGGTCAGGCCGGTAGGATTGGGTCGATGGGGTTATGAAAACCATGGATTCTATCAAGCTTAGCTATTAGGTCAGGCCGATAGGATTGGGTCGATTGGGATTTTCCATGGATTCTATCCAGCTTAGCTATTAGGTCAGGCCGGTAGGATTGGGTCGATGGGAATACAAATACCTTGGATTCTATCCAACTTAGCTAAGGTCAGGCCGATAGGACTGGGTCGATGGGAATATAATACCTTGGATTCTATCAAGCTTAGCTAACAGATCAAGCCGATAGGATTGGGTTGGGTGGCTTGTGTGTAAAGCCTTTGCCTCCAAGTAAGGTTCATAATGTACATATTGAAAGTTTCGTTCACTGTTTGTGTAGATTTGCTAAACTATACATTTTTGGAAACGTTAGGAAATACTCAACATAAAAACCAATGTTTACATTTGTTTTTAGGTTCTTTTGAAAAAATGGTTCTTTAATGTGACGTGACACATGAAAAGTCATTGGGTGTCACTTGCATCCTTCGCAATTCAGCACACCAGCTGCGAGTAAGGATGATTAGCCTCCCCAATTATTATTATTATATGAATACCGTGGATTCTATCCAGCTTAGCTATTAGGTCAGGCCGGTAGGATTGGGTCGATGGGGTTATGAAAACCATGGATTCTATCAAGCTTAGCTATTAGGTCAGGCCGATAGGATTGGGTCGATTGGGATTTTCCATGGATTCTATCCAGCTTAGCTATTAGGTCAGGCCGGTAGGATTGGGTCGATGGGAATATAAATACCTTGGATTCTATCCAACTTAGCTAAGGTCAGGCCGATAGGACTGGGTCGATGGGAATATAATACCTTGGATTCTATCAAGCTTAGCTAACAGATCAAGCCGATAGGATTGGGTTGGGTGGCTTGTGTGTAAAGCCTTTGCCTCCAAGTAAGGTTCATAATGTACATATTGAAAGTTTCGTTCACTGTTTGTGTAGATTTGCTAAACTATACATTTTTGGAAACGTTAGGAAATACTCAACATAAAAACCAATGTTTACATTTGTTTTTAGGTTCTTTTGAAAAAATGGTTCTTTAATGTGACGTGACACATGAAAAGTCATTGGGTGTCACTTGCATCCTTCGCAATTCAGCACACCAGCTGCGAGTAAGGATGATTAGCCTCCCCAATTATTATTATTATATGAATACCGTGGATTCTATCCAGCTTAGCTATTAGGTCAGGCCGGTAGGATTGGGTCGATGGGGTTATGAAAACCATGGATTCTATCAAGCTTAGCTATTAGGTCAGGCCGATAGGATTGGGTCGATTGGGATTTTCCATGGATTCTATCCAGCTTAGCTATTAGGTCAGGCCGGTAGGATTGGGTCGATGGGAATATAAATACCTTGGATTCTATCCAACTTAGCTAAGGTCAGGCCGATAGGACTGGGTCGATGGGAATATAATACCTTGGATTCTATCAAGCTTAGCTAACAGATCAAGCCGATAGGATTGGGTTGGGTGGCTTGTGTGTAAAGCCTTTGCCTCCAAGTAAGGTTCATAATGTACATATTGAAAGTTTCGTTCACTGTTTGTGTAGATTTGCTAAACTATACCTTTTTGGAAACGTTAGGAAATACTCAACATAAAAACCAATGTTTACATTTGTTTTTAGGTTCTTTTGAAAAAATGGTTCTTTAATGTGACGTGACACATGAAAAGTCATTGGGTGTCACTTGCATCCTTCGCAATTCAGCACACCAGCTGCGAGTAAGGATGATTAGCCTCCCCAATTATTATTATTATATGAATACCGTGGATTCTATCCAGCTTAGCTATTAGGTCAGGCCGGTAGGATTGGGTCGATGGGGTTATGAAAACCATGGATTCTATCAAGCTTAGCTATTAGGTCAGGCCGATAGGATTGGGTCGATTGGGATTTTCCATGGATTCTATCCAGCTTAGCTATTAGGTCAGGCCGGTAGGATTGGGTCGATGGGAATATAAATACCTTGGATTCTATCCAACTTAGCTAAGGTCAGGCCGATAGGACTGGGTCGATGGGAATATAATACCTTGGATTCTATCAAGCTTAGCTAACAGATCAAGCCGATAGGATTGGGTTGGGTGGCTTGTGTGTAAAGCCTTTGCCTCCAAGTAAGGTTCATAATGTACATATTGAAAGTTTCGTTCACTGTTTGTGTAGATTTGCTAAACTATACATTTTTGGAAACGTTAGGAAATACTCAACATAAAAACCAATGTTTACATTTGTTTTTAGGTTCTTTTGAAAAAATGGTTCTTTAATGTGACGTGACACATGAAAAGTCATTGGGTGTCACTTGCATCCTTCGCAATTCAGCACACCAGCTGCGAGTAAGGATGATTAGCCTCCCCAATTATTATTATTATATGAATACCGTGGATTCTATCCAGCTTAGCTATTAGGTCAGGCCGGTAGGATTGGGTCGATGGGGTTATGAAAACCATGGATTCTATCAAGCTTAGCTATTAGGTCAGGCCGATAGGATTGGGTCGATTGGGATTTTCCATGGATTCTATCCAGCTTAGCTATTAGGTCAGGCCGGTAGGATTGGGTCGATGGGAATATAAATACCTTGGATTCTATCCAACTTAGCTAAGGTCAGGCCGATAGGACTGGGTCGATGGGAATATAATACCTTGGATTCTATCAAGCTTAGCTAACAGATCAAGCCGATAGGATTGGGTTGGGTGGCTTGTGTGTAAAGCCTTTGCCTCCAAGTAAGGTTCATAATGTACATATTGAAAGTTTCGTTCACTGTTTGTGTAGATTTGCTAAACTATACATTTTTGGAAACGTTAGGAAATACTCAACATAAAAACCAATGTTTACATTTGTTTTTAGGTTCTTTTGAAAAAATGGTTCTTTAATGTGACGTGACACATGAAAAGTCATTGGGTGTCACTTGCATCCTTCGCAATTCAGCACACCAGCTGCGAGTAAGGATGATTAGCCTCCCCAATTATTATTATTATATGAATACCGTGGATTCTATCCAGCTTAGCTATTAGGTCAGGCCGGTAGGATTGGGTCGATGGGGTTATGAAAACCATGGATTCTATCAAGCTTAGCTATTAGGTCAGGCCGATAGGATTGGGTCGATTGGGATTTTCCATGGATTCTATCCAGCTTAGCTATTAGGTCAGGCCGGTAGGATTGGGTCGATGGGAATATAAATACCTTGGATTCTATCCAACTTAGCTAAGGTCAGGCCGATAGGACTGGGTTGATGGGAATATAATACCTTGGATTCTATCAAGCTTAGCTAACAGATCAAGCCGATAGGATTGGGTTGGGTGGCTTGTGTGTAAAGCCTTTGCCTCCAAGTAAGGTTCATAATGTACATATTGAAAGTTTCGTTCACTGTTTGTGTAGATTTGCTAAACTATACATTTTTGGAAACGTTAGGAAATACTCAACATAAAAACCAATGTTTACATTTGTTTTTAGGTTCTTTTGAAAAAATGGTTCTTTAATGTGACGTGACACATGAAAAGTCATTGGGTGTCACTTGCATCCTTCGCAATTCAGCACACCAGCTGCGAGTAAGGATGATTAGCCTCCCCAATTATTATTATTATTATATGAATACCGTGGATTCTATCCAGCTTAGCTATTAGGTCAGGCCGGTAGGATTGGGTCGATGGGGTTATGAATACATTGGATTCTATCAAGCTTAGCTATTAGGTCAGGCCGATAGGATTGGGTCAATGGGGTTATGAATACCGTTGATTCTAGTCAGCTTAGCTATTAGCTCAGGCCGATAGGATTGGGTCGATTGGGATATACCTTGGATTCTATCCAGCTTAGCTATTAGGTCAGGCCGGTAGGATTGGGTCGATGGGAATATGAATACCTTGGATTCTATCCAGCTTAGCTATTAGGTCAGGCCGATAGGACTGGGTCGATGGGAATATAATACCTTGGATTCTATCAAGCTTAGCTAACAGATCAAGCCGATAGGATTGGGTTGGTTGGCTTGTGTGTAAAGCGCTTGCCTCCAAGTCAGGTTCATAATGTACATATTGAAAGTTTTGTTCACTGTTTGTGTAGATTTGCTAAACTATACATTTTTGGAAACGTTAGGAAATACTCAACATAAAAACCAATGTTTACATTTGTTTTTAGGTTCTTTTGAAAAAAATGGTTCTTTAATGTGACGTGACACATGAAAAGTCATTGGGTGTCACTTGCATCCTTCGCAATTCAGCACACCAGCTGCGAGTAAGGATGATTAGCCTCCCCAATTATTATTATTATTATATGAATACCGTGCATTCTATCCAGCTTAGCTATTAGGTCAGGCCGGTAGGATTGGGTCGATGGGGTTATGAATACCATGGATTCTATCAAGCTTAGCTATTAGGTCAGGCCGATAGGATCGGGTCAATGGGGTTATGAATACCGTTGATTCTATTCAGCTTAGCCATTAGCTCAGGCCGATAGGATTGGGTCGATTGGGATAAACCTTGGATTCTATCCAGCTTAGCTAATAGGTCAGGCCGGTAGGATTGGGTCGATGGGAATATGAAAATCTTGGATTCTATCCAGCTTAGCTAACAGATCAAGCCGATAGGATTGGTTTAGGTGGCTTGTGTGTAAAGCGCTTGCCTCTAAGTCAGGTTCATAATGTACATATTTAAAGTTTCGTTCACTGTTTGTGTAGATTTGCTAAACTATACATTTTTGGAAACGTTAGGAAATATTCAACATAAAAACCAATGTTTACATTTGTTTTTAGGTTCTTTTGAACAAAATGGTTCTTTAATGTGACGTGACACATGAAAAGTCATTGGGTGTCACTTGCATCCTTCGCAATTCAGCACACCAGCTGCGAGTAAGGATGATTAGCCTCCCCAATTATTATTATTATATGAATACCGTGGATTCTATCCAGCTTAGCTATTAGGTCAGGCCGGTAGGATTGGGTCGATGGGAATATGAATACCTTGGATTCTATCCAGCTTAGCTAAGGTCAGGCTGATAGGACTGGGTCGATGGGAATATAATACCTTGGATTCTATCAAGCTTAGCTAACAGATCAAGCCGATAGAATTGGGTTGGGTTGGGTGGCTTGTGTGTAAAGCGCTTGCCTCCAAGTCAGGTTCATAATGTACATATTGAAAGTTTCGTTCACCGTTTGTGTAGATTTGCTAAACTATACATTTTTGGAAACGTTAGGAAATAATCAACATAAAAACCAATGTTTACATTTGTTTTTAGGTTCTTTTGAAAAAATGGTTCTTTAATGTGACTTGACACATGAACAGTCATTGGGTGTCACTTGCATCCTTCGCAATTCAGCACAAAAGCTGCAAGTAAGGATGATTAGCCTCCCCAATTATTATTATTATATGAATACCGTAGATTCTATCCAGCTTAGCTATTAGGTCAGGCCGGTAGGATTGGGTCGATGGGGTTATGAATACCATGGATTCTATCAAGCTTAGCTATTAGGTCAGGCCGATAGGATTGGGTCAATGGGGTTATGAATACCGTTGATTCTATTCAGCTTAGCCATTAGCTCAGGCCGATAGGATTGGGTCGATTGGGATATACCTTGGATTCTATCCAGCTTAGCTATTAGGTCAGGCCGATAGGACTGGGTCGATGGGAATATAATACCTTGGATTCTATCAAACTTAGCTAACAGATCAAGCCGATAGGATTGGTTGGGTGGCTTGTGTGTAAAGCCCTTGCCTCCAAGTCAGGTTCATAATGTACATATTGAAAGTTTCGTTCACTGTTTGTGTAGATTTGCTAAACTATACATTTTTGGAAACGTTAGGAAATACTCAACATAAAAACCAATGTTTACATTTGTTTTTAGGTTTTTAAAAAAAAAATGGTTCCTTAATGTGACGTGACACATGAAAAGTCATTGGGTGTCACTTGCATCCTTCGCAATTCAGCACACCAGCTGCAAGTAAGGATGATTAGCCTCCCCAATTATTATTATTATATGAATACCGTGGATTCTATCCAGATTAGCTATTAGGTCAGGCCGGTAGGATTGGGTCGATGGGGTTATGAATACCGTTGATTCTATTCAGCTTAGCCATTAGCTCAGGCCGATAGGATTGGGTCGATTGGGATATACCTTGGATTCTATCCAGCTTAGCTATTAGGTCAGGCCGATAGGACTGGGTCGATGGGAATATAATAACTTGGATTCTATCAAGCTTAGCTAACAGATCAAGCCGATAGGATTGGTTGGGTGGCTTGTGTGTAAAGCCCTTGCCTCCAAGTCAGGTTCATAATGTACATATTGAAGGTTTCGTTCACTGTTTGTGTAGATTTGCTAAACTATACATTTTTGGAAACGTTAGGAAATACTCAACATAAAAACCAATGTTTACATTTGTTTTTAGTTTTTTTTGAAAAAAATGGTTCCTTAATGTGACGTGACACATGAAAAGTCATTGGGTGTCACTTGCATCCTTCGCAATTCAGCACACTAGCTGCAAGTAAGGATGATTAGCCTCCCCAATTATTATTATTATATGAATACCGTGGATTCTATCCAGCTTAGCTATTAGGTCAGGCTGGTAGGATTGGGTCGATGGGGTTATGAATACCATGGATTCTAACAAGCTTAGCTATTAGGTCTGGCCGATAGGATTGGGTCAATGGGGTTATGAATACCATTGATTCTATTCAGCTTAGCCATTAGCTCAGGCCGATAGGATTGGGTCGATTGGGATATACCTTGGATTCTATCTAGCTTAGCTATTAGGTCAGGCCGGTAGGATTGGGTCGATGGGAATATGAATACCTTGGATTCTATCAAGCTTAGCTAACAGATCAAGCCGATAGGATTGGGTTGGGTGGCTTGTGTGTAAAGCGCTTGCCTCCAAGTCAGGTTCATAATGTACATATTGAAAGTTTCGTTCACTGTTTGTGTAGATTTGCTAAACTATACATTTTTGGAAACGTTAGGAAATACTCAACATAAAAACCAATGTTTACATTTGTTTTTAGGTTCTTTTGAAAAAAGTGGTTCTTTAATGTGACGTGACACATGAAAAGTCATTAGGTGTCACTTGCATCCTTCGCAATTCAGCACACCAGCTGCGAGTAAGGATGATTAGCCTCCCCAATTATTATTATTATATGAATACCGTGTATTCTATCCAGCTTAGCTATTAGGTCAGGCCGGTAGGATTGGGTCGATGGGGTTATGAATACATTGGATTATCTCAAGCTTAGCTATTAGGTCAGGCCGATAGGATTGGGTCGATGGGAATATGAATACCTTGGATTCTATCCAGCTTAGCTAAGGTCAGGCCGATAGGACTGGGTCGATGGGAATATAATACCTTGGATTCTATCAAGCTTAGCTAACAGATCAAGCCGATAGGATTGGGTTGGGTTGGGTGGCTTGTGTGTAAAGCGCTTGCCTCCAAGTCAGGTTCATAATGTACATATTGAAAGTTTCGTTCACCGTTTGTGTAGATTTGCTAAACTATACATTTTTGGAAACGTTAGGAAATAATCAACATAAAAACCAATGTTTACATTTGTTTTTAGGTTCTTTTGAAAAAATGGTTCTTTAATGTGACGTGACACATGAACAGTCATTGGGTGTCACTTGCATCCTTCGCAATTCAGCACAAAAGCTGCAAGTAAGGATGATTAGCCTCCCCAATTATTATTATTATATGAATACCGTAGATTCTATCCAGCTTAGCTATTAGGTCAGGCCGGTAGGATTGGGTCGATGGGGTTATGAATACCATGGATTCTATCAAGCTTAGCTATTAGGTCAGGCCGATAGGATTGGGTCAATGGGGTTATGAATACCGTTGATTCTATTCAGCTTAGCCATTAGCTCAGGCCGATAGGATTGGGTCGATTGGGATATACCTTGGATTCTATCCAGCTTAGCTATTAGGTCAGGCCGATAGGACTGGGTCGATGGGAATATAATACCTTGGATTCTATCAAGCTTAGCTAACAGATCAAGCCAATAGGATTGGTTGGGTGGCTTGTGTGTAAAGCCCTTGCCTCCAAGTCAGGTTCATAATGTACATATTGAAAGTTTCGTTCACCGTTTGTGTAGATTTGCTAAACTATACATTTTTGGAAACGTTAGGAAATACTCAACATAAAAAACAATGGTGCGAAATACGGTACCCTCTGGAGACATGAACACAATGTGTACAATGGAGACAAAACGTCTCCGGAGGGTAAATTTCTATAGATGAATAGGTCTCCACTGGGAATTTCACTAATTAGATTTTTGGATTTTACTTAAATTACTCAAAAACTAGGATTAGGATGTGGGTTAGGGTTACTGTTTGGGTATGGGTATAATATAGGGTATATTGGGTCGAAATTTCAACCCAGAAAAACAAATATGGTTAAAATGGGAGCATTTTGAAAAACGTGCTCGACTTTCTAACCATTTTGTACACGAGAACAAAGCCATGTCTCCACAGTCATTAGGTCATTAGCTATTAGGTCAGGCCGGTAGGATTGGGTCGATAGGGTTATGAATACCTTGGATTCTATCAAGCTTAGCTATTAGGTCAGGCCGATAAGATTGGGTCAATGGGGTTATGAATACCGTTGATTCTATTCAGCTTAGCTTTTAGCTCAGGCCGATAGGATTGGGTCGATTGGGATATGAATACCTTGGATTCTATCCAGCTTAGCTATTAGGTCAGGCCGGTAGGATTGGGTCGATGGGAATATGAATACCTTGGATTCTAATAGCTAAGGTCAGGACAATAGGATTGGGCCGCATGGGGATATGAATTCCTTGGATTATAATAGCTAAGGTCAGGTCGATAGGATTGGGTCGATAGGGATATGAATACCTTGGAATATATCCAGCTTACCTAAGGTCAGGCCAATAGGATTTGATCGATGGAGATATGAATACCTTGGATTATACCTAACTTGGCTAAGGTCAGGCCGATAGGATTGGGTCGATGGAGATATAATACCTTGGATTCTATCCAACTTGGCAATTAGGTCAGGCCGATAGGATTGGGTCGATGGGGATATGAACATCTTGGATTCTATCCAGCTTAGCTATTAGGTCATGTCGATAGGATTGGGTCGATGGGGTTATGAATACCTTGGATTCTATCCAGCTTAGCTACTAGGTCAGGCCGATAGGATTGGGTCGATGGGGTTATGAATACCTTGGATTCTATCCAGCTTGGCTAAGGTCAGGCAGATAGGATTGGGTCAATGGGGACTGCGGCTTGCAAAAACCCCAACCTTGGCTCCGTCTAAACGAGGCAGCTTCACTTTGGCCTTGTTGAACCTCCCATCACCATTCTTGTGGAAGATGAATAGTATCCTGCAAATTACACATACAATTTGGGGCGCAATTATTGAAGTTGGTGAAGTCCCAGACTTATTTTACCTAAAACTCAATGGTTCTTGATTCTGAATTGCTGAGTGGTAACTCATCGCAACCAGTGAAAACTGGTCTGTTAGGCCAAATAAAAAAATGTTTCTCGTCCTAACTATTTTTAAAAGCGGAAGATGGGGACATTTTTGGGGAGCTTGATGTTGGCTTGATGTGTTTGTATAGAGAAACTTACACAGGGTGGCCCCCAAAAAAGCCAACAAGCATAATATCTCAACGAACAAGCATACTTTCACTTCCATGAGGCCAAAACTACCTATACCAATGGATGGAGAATCTTTCTACAAGAAAACTGATACCAAGATATATTGATTTGGGCTAGTAATTTTAGCTCCAGACGCTATTTTGTAAAGTAAATAGCTAGTTATATTTCGGTGCGAAAAGACCCCCCGACTGTGCTTTACAAAACACGGTGTGGTGCTAAAACTACTAGCCTAAATCAAGATATTTGGTATCCTTTTTCTTCTACAAAGATTCTCCATCCACTGGTATAGGTAGTTGTGGTCTCAGGGTAGTGGAAGTATGTTTTTTTTGTTTTTATGGGCCACACTGTATAGTGTCGCGTCATATGATAATAATAATAAGGCTTCACTCTTCTAAAAAAATGCAAACGAGAACTATTAAGATTGAGAGAAAAGTGACGATGCGAAACAAATACAAATATAAACAAATTGTTTTGATGCAGCAGCAAAAAAAGAATGTGCGCGAGGATGAGAAACTAATTTTTTTTTTTTTTTGGCCTGATATATGGTTTCACTAGCTGACTTGATCCCACCCATACCTGTCAGTTGTTAGTGTGATAACATTCAAAATTAGCTAGAATATACAATGTGCCATTGGGAAGAAACAGTTATTGTGAAAATGCAAAGCTGGCTGATGGTCGAATCTAAAAACATCTTCAAAACTACAGTATCCCTCTTAACAGTGTATGAGGACCTTGGAAAAGACTTCCTTGGTACCATCTACATCTAAATAGTGACTGTCTTGAGACTCACCAAACGTGGGAAAATTGGCTTAAACCCTGGACGGAATGCTCCGGATTGGGGAAGACCTATTTTAGCACCGTCAGCTTGGCTCTTGAAAAGGCCCAGATGGACGGCTGACGAGGAGTGCCGTTTTTGCTCTTGAAACACGACTTGATAAATCTAATCGGCGATAGGCCAAGATGTTTCTGGGTCACTTGTCGAGTCTGACCCCACTGGTGGAGAGTGACATCGTGTGGATGATGCTGGACTTTTTTGATCTTCCATTATTTTAGAACAAGGCACCACGTTGCTCTGATAAAAGATCTTGGTGGATGAGCCGCTTAGTAATCTTTTTACCCTAAAAGAGTTCAAATGATATATGTGACCTGATTTTGTTACCACGAAATGGGCATAAAGTAGCAAAAATTGAAAATCAAGATTATGATACAGATTGCTAGCTTAGCTGTAATTAGTGTTGTGGTATCTAATTCCCAGCCCCAGAAGGAACCTGTTACTAAAATCTACACTGAAACGCAAAAGAAACTTACCACTTGTTTAAAATGTCATGAAATTGTAACAGTTCAAAATAAAACAAACCAACAATTGCCAATTGAAACATTGGCATTTTATTGATGACATGTCAAGTTGTTGACCAAGATACACCATCTCATCAGTTTGTTCTACAGTAAAGAACAGAAGAGGGTGCAATGTCAGTTCCCCTTCAATAGCGTGTGTGGCCACCATTGATTTGGATACAGGCAGTGCAAACTAAACTGAACTAATCTGCAAGAATTGAAGATTCACATCCTGACACAGGCCTTATTAGTTTTTTTTAAATATTGTGTGACAAACTGCATGGAGGAAGAAAATACAAAATGAGTAGATTTTCTGCAATAAACTTAGACAATCAGGTAGCAAACTGTCAACGTGATTTTGACAACGTAAACTAAACATGTGATGTATGTTATAACGCGGTATTTAGGGCGTTATAACGCGGTATTTAGGGCGTTATAACGCGGTATTTAGGGCGTTATAACGCGGTATTTAGGGCGTTATAACGCGGTATTTAGGGCGGTATAACGGCGGTATAACGCGGTATTAGGGCGGTATAAAGCGTGGTATTAAGGCGATATATAACGCGGTATTAAGGCGGTATAACGCGGTATTAGGGCAGTATAACGCGGTATTAGGGCGGTATAACGCTAGTATAGGGTGGTATAACGCTAGTAGTATAGGGTGGTATACTAATAACATAACCTTGCTCTATGCTAATAATAACGCCGTAATTAAAAAAATATCTTGGCGGAGATCAGCCACCGACACCGTACAATCTGACAATTTGAAATGGAGTAACTGCAGCCAAAAGGTGATGGAGATGGAGACGCAGCTGAAGACGGAGCCTAAGCTAAGGTTTGGAAAACGGCCTTAACCTTTGAAATTGTGCAATGTATGGCCTTGTTATATAATATTTAGCAATAACTTATTCCTCACCATGCACGCGCGATCATTACCTTCCGATTAAGGGCGCTGCCATCTTATGTTTTGAACAGCGCCCTCACTTTTACAAAACAGAGGACGAAGAACTCGGATTATGAACTACACGTTAGAAATAAGACTTCCTAGCAACCAATGCTAGCAACATAGAAATAATCTGGTGCATTAGTTTGAAGACGCCTAATTTTGTCTATGTGCTTAAGACCAAGGTCTTAGGCAGGATTTTGTGAATTGGGTGTGTACCAAAAAAAGTTGGGTGTGTACAAATTTGAGTACATGTAAGTGCGGAGCATGTGCGCGAAGCGTACATCACAAGCGCGTAGCGCGAAGTCCCTGCAGCAGGGGTTCAGGGCCCGTTTAAGGGCCCTGCAATTTGTAGGTTTCTTAGGTGCTCTCTGGTGCGATCCGAGGCAATTTTCTACCTATTTTTTGTTAATGTTGTGGCAATATGAAGCCCGATTTTTATTTAAAACTTTTTTTTAAATCTAATATTTACCATTTTTAGCTGGAATGATAACTTGAAATAAATTTTGACCAGAGGAGTCACCATTTCCCAAGCATTATTGGTGCATAATTACCAACATCAAAAATAAACCATCCCATAAAAAAGAAACCCATCATGTCCTTCTTACAACTTCTCTTTTTCATTGGTTGTAATTTTCACATCTATTTTAGGGACAAAGTAAATATCATGGTTTTATTAAATATAACCCAGCAGATTATTTATTAAATTTGAATAACAACTTCTTAAGATGTGTAGAAATTCACTTTAGGATTGAAGTACATGCTTCTGGGAGTAAGTTGCTGGGATAGAACCTCAGCTCGTGCATTTTAGGGACAATGCAGGACAACAAATAATCACACCCATTTTCGATGAGAATAATGCCTTTGTTTTGGGGTCTTAATTTAAAGTATTTCACATATTCATGGTTCAGTTTTGGTATCCTGGGGTCCGCCATCGAGATTTGGTACCACCTCGATTTTATTCTTGCTTATTTATTCTTGGCTCGTATAGGTTTGGTAACTGTTTTTAAAAGCTACAAGTGTAGCCTTGTAATTTACGGGCCACGAAATAGATCGTTTTGGTGAAATACAAGAAAAACGGAAAATAAAACGTATTAAATTTTTCCCTTAAATCTGTTGGAAAAATGTTTAGGAGCTCAAAATATTAGGTGTTAAGGTCCCGGTTTTTTTTTTTTTTTTATTTATTTAAACAATGAAACTATAAATAATGTTTATTAAATAAACCTGGAATTTATTTTGCTAGTCTCGTAATTTAATGGTCAGGTGTTTGTCGATGTTATAAGATACCGGAAAAAACCCAGAATATATTGTATTATTATTTACTCTTGAAATCGGTTGGAAATTGTTTAGGAGTTCAGACAAATAAGTCTTTAAGTACCCTTTCTTCCTTTTTTCTATAAAAACAAAGACAATTGAATAATTAACCTTTTTTTGTGACTAGGGTTTCGTGAATAAACAGGCTCAGGTTTTTTTAACACCTTTTTATTTGTACATCGAGGCCAGTAGATAAGAATTAATTCTTAATCCAAAAAATGCTTGCGTTCAGACGAGATATTTACGCCGGCACTGCGCGGTGAAAAGTAGCTTAACTTATTCCACCGATGTTTATTACGCAACTGCATTGTACGACTAAACGATCACGAAAGCGCGCGTGTGGGAAAATTTCCGGCGCACGGCGCGGCACGGCACTACAGCCTAGCCCACACTGCTTGTCGTAATCGCTGATCTTGCGGGAAGATTTAATTTGCATCCGTCACGAAAGCTATCAAAACTGCCCCTCACCGGTGACAACAAAACTGCCCGAGTTATTTTAAAAGCATGATAAAGGTTTAAGGTTGATAACCTTTTTTTAATGGAGAATGTAGTAGGCCTATTCACACGATGGACGCCGATACCTCCATGATCTGACCACAACAAGCGTGTGCAACAACGCACCGCAGGAAACATGCCGCTTAGGACACCGTACCTTAACGACGGTGGCTGTGTATAAGGCCGTGTCCGAAACGAGTGTCTAAAGCTACGGTCTACGTCTACAGCTACAACTACGTCTACGTAGGCGCTAAGGCAAATGGAATTCGGACGTGGCTACGGTAGAGCCTACGGCTAGTTATTGTGCCCCCAAGCGATGCTTGAATTAGTGTTTGTGAAATTACGACGTAAGAATTTACAACAATTTTCGTCTGCTAGATGTTACGCAATGTTTGTTTCAGCCAGTCGAAATACCTGCCGACATTGACGTATTTGTCGTATTTGTCGTTTCAATTCAATGCACTATCATTGAAAAATAAACAAATATTTGCTCCAAAATTAACGTTAGTGCTGCCGCCATTTTGTTTTGCCTGAGTTAGACAACTTCTTTTACGGCTAGATTTCTGTGACGTTGTAGCCGTAGCTGTAGCTCTAGACGGCATTTCAGACAGCACTACAAAATGGCCGCCGTAGACAATAGACCTAGCCATAGCTCTAGACACCCGTTTCGGACACGGCCTAAATCAACCAGAGTGGAACTGGCCGCGTATTCGGCCTGATATTCCAGACGCTCATTTCAGCAGCGTATTCAATTATACGGAGGCTAATACAAGACACGTTGTTTTTAAAAGTGGGTTTCAGCGAAAACTGTACTTAAAGTGCAAGTTTCCACAATTACCGTTGGGGTCAATAATTGGGCGACTAGATGCTAGCTACAAATTATTTTGTTTTCAGACAATGAATCACATGATACTCGTACTGGAAATATTGCGCATGACGCTTAACGAAACATTTTGCGGTACTTCAATCTAAGCCCTACTTCGAGTCAAAGTGTACCGAGCACTGCAGGAGAAGCAGTGGAATTGCTGATGACATCTTAAAGAGAGATACACATACCATATCTACACTCTATTTTGGTTTCAGAACCATGAAGTAGGTAAATCATGTGACCAAGGGCCATTTAAAATGTAGTTTTACCGCTACATTATTTTGTTAATTTGGGTACTATGCGGATTTCATTGAAAAGTGTCATTGCAAGTGGCCAGAATAATCTTTGTATATATCAACAATGGACTGGAAGATTATGGCTACAAATTATTTTGGTTTCAGATCTGGGAAAACAACGAATCACGACCGTCACGACATGATACTCGTCATTGAAATAGCGCATGACATTCAACAAAATACAATGCAATAGCATTTTGCAGTATTTCAATCTATATAAGCCCTACTTTGAGACAAAGTGTACCGAGCACTGCAAGAGAAGCAGTGAAATTGTGGATGACATCTTAAAGAGAGATACCATGCCTACATTCTATTTTGGTTTCAGATCCATGAATTAGATAGATCACGTGACCAAGAGCCATTAAAAATGTAGTTTTACCGTAAAATGTGTTAATTTAATGCGGATTTTATTGAAAAGTGTACCTAAAATGCAAGCGGCCAAAATTATATTTGGATATCAACATTGGAGGATTATAGGCTGGCTACAATTTACTTTGGTTTCAGATCTGGGACAACAATGAATCACGTGATACTCGTCCTGGAAAGTACACCTAAACAAAATACATACATGCATCTACCTACCAATTATGACTGCCGATTATCTTTAAAATCTGATTTATTTACATTTTTGTTTTAATAGACGTGTTGTCAAGTTGTGTACTGCGTGGTGGTAAACCACGTTGTTGTTGTTGTTGTTGTTGTTGTTGTTGTTGTTGTTGTTGTTGTAAGTTAGGTTGACACTTCCAGCATAATACGTGCCCTTTGTGCCACCAACAAGAAACAGAGCCTGATAGAGAACGAACAGAAACAAATTATTCAAATGGAGGCAATGTGTACAAGCAGAGAGGAGGCCAGTTGCAAAGATGTCTGGCCAATCACTAGCTGCCCCCAATATAGCTAGAACATTCCAGAGATCAAAAGGAAAAAACAAAACGTATGTATAAAAGAAAGAAAGTTATAGGCCTATAAAGGGCTGTAAATTATATGGAGAATTCCGAAGATGAATTCCTTAGGAGAATTCCGAAGGAGAATTACAAATATTTACGGAGGATTCTAAAGATGATTTTGATAAAGAATTACGAAGGAGAATTCCTAAGGGGAATTCCGAATGGGAATTCCGAAGGGAAGAAGACTTCCGAAAGAGAATTCCGAAGAATTCCGAAGGAGGATTTTTAAGGAAAATTTTGAAGGGGAATTCCGAAGGAGAATTTCGAACGAGAATTCTGAAGAAGAATTCCGAAAGAGAATTCCAAAGGATACCGAAGATAATTTTGATAAAGATTTCAAATAAGAAAATCAAAAATCAATCCCAAAAAATAATTTTGAAGGAGAATTTTGAAGGAGAATTTTGAAGGAGAATTTTGAAGGAGAATTTTGAAGGAGAATTTCTAAGAAGATTTCAAAGAATTCCTGAGAAGAATTCCGAAGAAGAAGGAATAATGGAAAAATGATTGCGAAGGAGAATTGCGAAGAACAATTGGGAAGGAGATTTGCGAATAAGAATTTTTAAGGAGAATTCCGAAGATGAATTCCGAAGATGAATTCCGAAGATGAATTCCGAAGATGAATTCCGAAGATGAATTCCGAAGAATAATTCCTTAGGAGGATTCCTTAGTACAATTCCAAATATTTACAGAGGATTCCAAAGAGGGATTAAAAAAAAAAGATTTTGAAGGGGAATTCCGAAGGGGAATTGCGAAGGGGAATTCCGAAGAGGAATTCCAAAGGGGAATTCCAAAGGGGAATTCCTAAGGGGAATTCCGAAGGGGAATTACCGAAGGGAAGAAGACTTCCGAAAGAGAATTCTGAAGAATTCCGAAAGAGGATACAAAGAGGATTTCGAAGGGGATTTCGATAAAAACTTCTAAAGACGAATTCTGAAGGGGAATTCCGAAGAGGAATTCCAAGGGAAATTTCGAGGGGAATTTTGAAGGGGAATTCCAAAGGAGAATTCTGAAGAGAATTCTGAAGAGAATTCTAAAGGAGAATTTCAAAGGAGATTGGGGAATTTTGAAGGGTAATTTCCAAGCGAAAATTCCAAGGGGAATTTATAAGGGAAATTTGACGGAGAATTCTGAAGAGAATTCTGAAGAGAATTCTGAAGAGAATTCTGAAGAGAATTCTGAAGAGAATTCTGAAGAGAATTCCGAAGGAGAATTCCACAAGAAAATTCCAAAGGAGAAGTTGAAAGTTCTCCAACGATTTCTGAAGAAGATTTCTGAAGATTTTTAATAAGCATTTCGAAGAAGAATTTTAAAAACAATTCCAAAAAATTGTTCCGAAGGAGAATTCTGAAGGATAATTTCTAAGAAGATTTCAACGAATATTGGAAAAATAATTGCGAAGGAGAATTGCGAAGAACAATTGTGACGGAGATTTGCGAATAAGAATTTTTAAGGAGAAGTTTTTAAGAAGAATTTCAAAAGAAAATTTCGGAGAAGAATTCCTTAGAAGAATTCCGAAAGAGAATTCCAAATATTTACGGAGGATTCCAAATAGGATTTTGAAAAAGAATTACGAAGGAGAATTCCTAAGGGGAATTCCGAAGGGAAGAAGACTTCCGAAAGTGAATTCTGAAGCATCCTGATAGAGGATACAAAGAGAATTTCGAAGGGGATTTTGACAAAAAATTCTAAAGGGGTATTCCAAAAGGAAATTCCAAAGGGAAATTCCGAAGGGGAATTCCAAGGGAAATTCCGAGGGGAATTTTGATAGAATTTTATAGAGACCGCCTTGTTATAGAGACCGCATTGTAGTTGATATAAAAATCTGTTTAATGTGGATTTTTAATTGATGTAGCTGTACTGAACATTATCCTAAGGGCCATCAGCGAGATCAAAGTGGCTGTTTAGTCCATCCAAAGTGAAGTAGAGGCCAACAGGAAGATTCTAGAGAGGCTGTATAAGTTTGAAGCTCTCCATGGATGACAACATTGACTTACCGCTTGTGTCACAAGCTGGAGTAATATTTACCAGAAATATGAGGAACTGGAGCACAATATGAATATAACAAATTTCTCTTATATGAAAAAAATATTTCAATGGTCGTGCACTGTAGCCCTACTACTGGGGTTTAAAGTTTGCACCACCCTCCCCCCCCCTCCCCCCCCCCCCCTCCCCCCCCCCCACCAAAAATGGGGGCAAACATTTGCTCACATTTCCTAAATATATTCTCAAATTGCCTTAGAATGCAGGCCGAAGCAATTTCGATTTAAACATTTTCCTAATTCAGTTATCATGCATTTATCTGCATACATAACTTTTCTAAACTTTTCTAAATAACGCACAACATTGGGCCAAATACATGTACATACATGTAACTAGTAATTGCTTTTTGCAGCCATTTGCTTACATTTTTTGATACAAATAAGACATTTATAACAACAAAATCTTCTACTTTTACGCAAAAGTAAAAGATTGGGCCCAATACATAACAATAATATACAATATATTGCTTTTTCTAGGCTTTTTCTTACATTTTTATAATCATTGGGAATCAAATGCTTCCCAGATTGTATACATAAAAACAAGCATTTGATTCTCAATAAGCAATTACTTGTCGAGTTTCAAGTTCCCCAATAGGTAGCTTTAGCTCTTTTTTATCAGGCAAGATCGACCATTACTATCATGTGCCCTCGCTTTCATTTCCTTGCAACTTGTTTGGTACATGTAGTTGACACTTCTCTACAATTACAGTCAAACACCGGTATATATTGGGACTTTACA
Source organism: Crossaster papposus (assembly GCA_037893245.1). Classification (NCBI taxonomy): domain Eukaryota; kingdom Metazoa; phylum Echinodermata; class Asteroidea; order Velatida; family Solasteridae; genus Crossaster; species Crossaster papposus. Next base: position 55,066 of record JBAIAA010000884.1, read on the forward strand.
AATTACCTTGTTATAAAAGGTACCTTGTATTATCAGTATTGAAATGGAAAACTGGGAAAACTTGTTTTCCTTATTGTAAGTAGCATGTTGTATTAACAGTGCTCTTTAGGAGTCGACTGTACACTGTATTTCATTGGCAAGAATGGCAACCAACACATTTTAGAAAGCAAGTGAGGATAAAAATATAAGGTGTCGATAAAAAACTTTACGTTGATGCACGCCTGTTAACGCACATCTGGATGAATATTGTTCAGAAAATTAAAACATTTGCTAGGCAAGCTTAATAAAATTCCGTTAGTCAAAGCAAAAGGTTATTTTATGTATATATAATACACAAAATAACTTTTCGCTTTGACTATTATGTGACCGTCCACGACGAAAGGGCTGTAAAGTAGGCATCTTGACGTTTTGAGATATTTAAAGAAATGAAATCTACAAGAAATAAGCTTTAAAATTAAGTATAACAAGACATAGTTGGTACATGTATTTATGGTTAGCTATAACAAATAACGCTGAATATGAAAATTCTTTGTTTTTTATTGTCTTTCACATATTTTAATGGTCCTTTTCTCAAAATAAGCTGGCGACTTTACAGCCCTTTTGTCGCGGATGGTCACATTTACATGTATATGCTTTTAAGCAATTGCTTTTGCTTTTGCTTGATAAGCTTTTGCTCGGTGCTTCGAGCTTATAAGCAATATTGCTAGTTTTTATGGCCCATTGATCTATTAGTTTAAACCTAACCTACATGTACATGTACATGTACATGTACCTGAATCCATCAACATTTCCTGCTGTGGAGAAGTTTGGCGGATATAGGATTCTATCTTGAATACTGGACAATTTTGATGGATTGAGGATTTTAAGCCTAGCGATACTGCAGGATTTTGATGGATTTAGAATACATGTACCATATATTGAGCAATCGGTAATCACCAACACCAACTTTTGTGTGCATGACTATGCTGGTGGATTTTGGCGGATTCAGGATAGTTTAACCCTAACTCCCTACACAACAAAGGAAGTTGGAGGATTTTGGAGGAATTGTATTGTTCAATAACAATGGTGAGGGAGTTAAGGTTAAAGTACCACTGAGGGGTATACTACATGTACATGTACTTGTAGCAAACATCAGGATTAGGCATGGCAGTTTTGGGATTATAGGATCAGGTACTTATGTAATCAACATTTCAAATATGCTACTTGTCAAATGAACAATTTAGAATGTCATCTGCACATGAAACATTTTCAAAATAAAAGCTAGGTTACACACAAAAATATTTCTAGTTCAACAATGATGCTCACAACACTTTCAGTTTACACCCTAAAGCCATAAGCTCATTTTACACGCTGTATGACTCACACCAATGTAGCAGTATTACCAAGCAACTTCAACATCAAAGTTTAAGTGGGTTTCCTTAACCCTAATGTCCTTGGAGAACAGTACTACAAAATACTAATCAATCACTTCTAGGCCAGTATAGCAAGAGTATTTACTTAAGTATTTTGTAGAATTTTCTTTTGTAGTAATAGGTGTTGTTAGCGTAAAAGGGTAACTCAATGCTATTTTGTGTTTTTTATTTTCTTCAATCTGGTACCCTGTTTCAGTATGTACAATGTACACCCTAAGAACATTATATTAATTACAATGTACTTTGCTTCCAAATAAATAATAATAATTATAATACTGTAATACTGGTTTTTTGTATAGCGCACATATCTACCAGAACTAGTAGTATACTCAAAGCACTGTGTAATTATCCCCCGATGTGCATTGGGCCCATTACAAATACAATCTCAGCTCCCTGGGGAGTATACAGCTCAATGCTGCCATTTCGGCACAAAGCAGCTAATAACAACCATCTCCGCCCTCACAGGCAGGTACCCATTTACTCCTGGGTGGAGAGAAGCAATGAGCGAAAAAGTGCTTCGCCCAAGGGCACTTATGCACCATAGTCACCAGGCCGGACTCGAACCCACAACCTGCAGCTTTACCCACAGATTGCGAATTCAATGCTCCAGATCACGAGGCCATGGCACTCCACAATTATGAATTTAATTACCATTTAGCGAGCAATATAAAGCAAAGGTAAATAAAGTGTGGAAATAATCTAGGCAGCGGGCTTCCTAAGTGAAGTACATGTATGGGATTACGTCTTCACCGATAGCGGGAGATTTATACCACCAGTGTCGCCCTGATGTTGGGGTATTCTTGCAGGGTACCGGTAGGTGTGAATTAGCGAAAAAGTGCTTCGCCCAAGGGCACTTATGCACCATAGTCCCCAGGCCGGACTCGAACCCACAACCTGTAGCTTTACCCACAGATTGCGAATTCAATGCTCCAGATCACGAGGCCATGGCACTCCACAATTATGAGTTTAATTACCATTTAGCGAGCAATATAAAGCAAAGGTAAATAAAGTGTGGAAATCTAGGCAGTGGGCTTCCTAAGTGAAGTACATGTATGGGATTACGTCTTCACCGATAGCGGAAGATTTATACCACAAGTGTCGCCCTGATGTTGGGGTATTCTTAACTTTTCTTACATGTAGCATAGAAAAGACATCACATTCATGGAAACCATACTCAGACAAGAGAATGTTCATATTGCCAGTAATGCTACACATTATCAGTAATCATGGTGATATGTGCTATGAAACAATGGGATAGGCACATTTAGCTTGCTGTCAACAACTTGGTGCTCTAGACTCCCTCCCATGGCAGATGATCTAGAGGAAGACCAAATCCTAACTACATGTATGTGGACAGCATTTGTCAGTATTCTTAAAAGAAGAACTGTCTACTTAAGTCAATTCAACATCTTCAGGCGTTGGTCACTTTCAATGCCCACATTTGGGACTGTTGCTACATCCATCAGTACTTGTATATCCTTCCTGTCGCTTATTGTGTAGTAATGAGATTGCAGTTGGGCTCTCCCATGTCAAGTATCTCTTTAGAAACTTCTGAACAAATGTTTTTCCAATAAAGAGATTCCTGTTTGCTACAAAATCTAGTAATCCTTCTCCCCTCTAATTCCTTTTTTTCCCATTCCAAATGGGCCTATAGACCTTTCTCTTCCAGATCCTTCCTTAATCCCACCTTTGCATTAAAGTCGCCCATAATTATTGTGCAAGTCGTCTTATCATCATCTCCAAGTGCCTGGCCAACTGCTTTGGACGTTTTCATTAATGAGAAAACACACTTTTTTTTTGACTTCTTTTGGTGGCTGCTGAGCTGTATAAGATGTGCTAACAGTTTAGTTTAATATCGTTTTCTGGCCATCTGGTTTCTGCAAGGCCTAATACATGCCAGTTGTTTTCCTCTACTTACTCCAGTAGAGCATCTAGACTTTCATCAGTGCGCAGGGATCTTACATTATGCAAATGTGCAACTCAGTAAATGTACTGTGGTTGCATTCAGGTCCCTTGTCAGAGCTAGGTCTTCCTTGCGGGTTGGGATCTAGCCCATCATGAGCTGGCAATCTGCCAGAGAAGCTTTAGCACTCTGTTCCCTAACTCTATAAGCAGAGTTTGTCCTATTGGGGTCTTGGGCATAGCAACCTCTCATTTGTCTCATCTCCATCATTGGTAAAGGTAGTAGCCTACTCACACCGTGCTGGCAGGGCGTGTTGCAGGAGGCTATATAACCATAACTTAGTCCTGGTTGGCTCTTCGCACCAGGATTATTTCAATATCACCAAGCCGATGTTCAGGCCAATGTTTCCAGGAAGCACACCGACGCATTTCCGGCCTTGCTCGCTACTGACAGACATTTCCGGCCTTGCTTGTGACGTGTTTATGCATCATCCGTTTTTGAATCTGGGAAAATTTCCACTGGCACGTACTGGTTAATTTCTTACCGGCTTTTGTAGTCATCTTGGTTCTGACAAGGGTCCAGTTGCTCCCCTCCGATCCAACCTAGTGAAATTCATCATCCTTATCTCCAACCAAGAGTGGCAAATGCTGGATAGTTTGGTGCAGGCATCTAAACCTGGCTTACAGCGATGTTATTGCAAGCATGATGCCACACTTAAGAGGGTCCGGAAGGGACCGAAGTAGAAAGTAATAATAGATAAATGTAGAAAAAGACAGAACACCATGCCAGAACCCAAACCCAAGTTTGGGGATACGCCTTTCCCGTCACCAGGGGATCTGTGTGTATGTACCCCTGGTGACATCGTTGAGGTTTTGACCGTTCCAGGGGTCAGGCGCCTCTAACCCTACCTAAGCTAACCAGGACGAATTCTAAGCTGATCTGGCAGGCGCCCCTAGAAAGAGGTGGGGAAGAAGGGAGGGAGGTGGAGAATAGATAGAAGAATAGCAAATAAAATAAAAGGGAAGACTGCTGAGGTAGAGAACGCTTAATTCCTCACTCTTGTATATAGACTAGCCTCTCAGCCCCTACGCAATCACATATGTGTACAATACTAGTATCGTTTGGCACTTAAAGGGATCGTATACGTTTGGCAATTACTCCAAAAATAAATGGCAATAAAAACTTACTTGGTAAGAAGTGCAGCAGCTTCGGATAGTATAATGCATTTTTAGAAAATTTTCACTTCGAAGTACTGCAGTTATGGAAAAAGATAGCACTTTTTATCCCCAAAAAATTCAATCTGAGAAGCGTGACTGCAGTGATGTTTCTCAGATTGTGTATTCCAATGCAGAATATTCTTCCTGCGTGAACATAACCGCTCCAGATCTTAGGCAATATCTCAAAATCGCTACCACCTTTTGAAATGAAATTTTTACAGGTTAGTTTTATGGTATATAATTATATAGGATTGAAACAAACAGTTGGTTCCAATTACCAAACGTATACGATCCCTTTAAGCGTTCTTTCTTTAACTGGCACACACTCGATTTGGAGTGCTGGTGGTTGATCCAACATATCTTTGAATTGACAAAATTAAATATGGTGAAACAAACTGCATTTGAAAGCTAATTTAGTTATCTTATTAATGCCTATACAAACATCAAAAGCGAATGCTGAATGTTAAAACCCTAACCCTCCCAAATCCACCAAAATCAATATGATTTTGCACACACCCTAGGGAGTTTGGGTTTAACCTTATCTCCCTAGGGTTTGTGCCAAATTAAAACATTCCACTTGCACCATACTTTTGGGAACACCCTGTAACTGTACGAGAGCAACCAATTAAAAATTCATTTCCCATTTTGAAGGAGTTCAGTGAATTCAGTATACCTTCATATTGAACAAACTGGGGGACTTTGATGGATTCAGGATAATAAGCCCAGCAATGCGCCTTGAGCATCTCATTAGGGTGGATAATGGCGCAATATAAATTGACTATATTATTATTATTATACTACAGGATTTTGCAGTACTGCAAAATTGATTTTGAGATAATGGACTCTATAGAGAAACACACTACAAAATATTTAATACCAGCATGGTATCCTGAATCCATTTTTTTTATGGATTAATCAGGATATCTCCAGAATGTATACTGGTGGATAATTCTGATGTACTCGAGACACCAGCAGTTTTTGCATGACAAACTTGTTGGATTTTGGTGGATTCAGGACACTTTCTAGTAAATTGGCCCATTAAATGTACACCATTTATATCATGTCTTTGCACAAAGTAATGGATTCTATCTAAGCCATTTTGCAAATGTTGTTTCATGTTGTTTCATGAACTGTTGTTCATGTACTGTAAGACAAATGTTTGTGCTTACAAGTTTTATAAAATTGGCACCTGGTTTAATACCCACCCTGATGTTCGGCCAAGCATATAATTGCCACAGTACACCTAGCCCATAAAATTCAACATACATGTAATCGGTTTTATTTCAATTTTCTTAAAAAGACCTATTCCCTTCAGGAATTCAAGGATCTTAACAAGGCATTTTCTTTTTCAAATAGAGTATTTTTGGTCTCTAACATTAAAGTACTTTTATATTGCAGTTTATCGTTTATCTTGAAGTATGAACCTGCCTTAAGTCTGATTATTTGCTAATTTTAACTTTTAGCTACATGTAGGTCTGTATAAGAAAACTGAAGGTACCGGTAGGTGTGTATTCATATTAAGAGCTTCTTTTGCTAAAGTTTTGGCTTTCTCATTGCCCCTAATAACCAACATATAGCTACCAAAGCCAAAACATAAGATTTTTACATTTCAATTAGCTTAGAATAGATTTCAAGTCTGCAAGAATGTTCAAAATTACATGTACTTATATTCAAAGCCATGAGAGGCTTTGTCAATAAAGGGTAAAAAAAATGGACAAACAGAGTCCGTGAATATCTGAGTCTGACTGTGGTCATAAGATAAGCAAAAATCACCCGTAATTGTTTTTAGCTGTTATACAATCTTGTAAATCCCGTAAGGTCAAAATAAAATCATTAACCCTAAACTCCTAATGCCATTCATTTGGGGTGCAGTACACTCGCCTACAAAATACTACTAAATTCTCATAGTGTGGTGAGATTATACTGCATAGTTTACTAAAACAGGTTTTTCTTTGAATAACTGTAGGTGGCGTTAGGATTAAACAAAGTCTGCTCCATATTGTTTTGTACATAAACGAGTTGGGGTACGACCATTGAGAAATTTCATCATGTATTAAGAAAAACTTTTTTATCAGGCTCCAGTTCCTTTTATTTCTAGGAAATTATAGGTCCTGTGTGAATAAAAATCCATGGATAGCGTTCAGTAAAGTAGTTCCCTACCAAATAAATGCAGTTTCAGCTCCGAAAATGCCACAAATTTAAAGGTGTAAATAGAAAGTCTAACCATTGATGGTGTTGCTGCAGATTTCCTCTCTAAATCTAGTGAGTACTGCACAGAAACTAAAGTTTGGCAAGTGTTTTAGGCTTTGTATTCTAAGATTCATTTTCAAAATGCAATGAGACATGACCTACCTAGAATATGGATTGGCCTTTACTTCACTTTGGATGGACTAAACAGCCACTTTGATCTCGCTGATGGCCCTTAGGATAATGTTCAGTACAGCTACATCAATTAAAAATTACATTAAACAGATGTTTATATCAACTACAATGCGGTCTCTATAGCAAGGCGGTCTCTATAAAATTCTAGCAAAATTTTCCTCGGAATTTCCCTTGGAATTCCCCTTCGGAATTCCCCTTTGGAATTCCCTTTTGGAATACCCCTTTAAACGTTTTCGTCAAAATCCCCTTCGAAATCAACGACAAAGCAGGGTATCGTGAATAGGAGCGGGAAGGTGTCGTGAATAGGAGCGGGAAGGTGTCGTGAATAGGAGCGGGAAGGTGAGTAGTTTCAGATTGGTTTTAGATAGTGAAATCAAGGGTAAATATAGTTCAAATATTAATAGATAAATAGATAATAATAAATAGATACAGTGGTGATTAAATTGAAGTACCCATTAATTTGCAAGCGAGTACATGCAGGTACGTGCGTTTAAGTGTGTTTACGAGATCTCGAAATCACTCTTACCGTCTCGAAAACCCTCAGCATTAAATTAACTCGCTCGAACCCGCTCGAAAATCCCCGCGTGTGTCGAGCGAGATGCAACGACCGTACGAGCGGTGATCACTGACCCGTGAAATTCAAGTTTGGGTTTTCATGTACGAACGACCGCCTGTGTGTATGTACACTGAATTTCGCAGACTAGACTGTAAACTGCAGGATTCCCCAAGTAACTGAGTGATGACCCGACCGAGTTTCTTGAAAAGACCAACATCAAAGCCTTAGCACCGCTCACTACTCCCCAGTGACAAGATCGTTATCCAATCATGAAGTCCAGTTAAACAAATCTTTATTGTCATTGGGTGTTGACTTTCTTCTTTCAGAGCAGACGTTCTCTCAACACAAAGTGGTACTCATAGAATGTTGTACCGGCCCGCTTATCTCCAACAAAGATACATTGTATTTACTTACACTAACCCATGCCTGGCAGATACAAAATTTATTTAAAATGCGTTGGTCGGTGTATTTATCGAGCGAATTTATTTATCTCTTAACCCAACCGAAGATCATTTAATTGGCTGTAAGTACCTTTGTACCTTGCCGTACTGATTTACAGAAAGTATTAAGATGTACAAATAAAAACATGTTAAAACCCGGAGCCTGTTCATTTAGGAAACCACAGTCCTAAACAAAAATATTCCTTAGGTTAATTATGTAATTGTCCATGTTTTTATAGAAAAAAAGAAGAGAAAGGGTACTTAAAGACTTATTGGAATGAACTCCTAACATTTCTCCAACCGATTTCAGGGGTAAATAATAATGCGATTTATTCTTGGTTTTTCTGATATCTAATAAAATCGACATATACCCGACCAATAAATTACGAGGCTAGCGAAATAAATTCCAGGTTTATTTAATACAATTTATTTCTGGTTTCATTGGGTTTTTTAAAGGAAGAAAGAAAGAATAAACGGAACCTTAACACCTAATATTTTGAGCTCCTAAGCATTTTTCCAACAGATTTAAGGGGAAAATTTAATACGATTTATTTTCCTTGTTTTTGTCTTTAACAAAACGATCTATTTCATGGCCCGTAAATTACAAGGCTAGCTTTTAAAAACAATCACAAAACCCATACGAGCCAAGAAAAGATAAGCAAGAATAAAATCGAGGTGGTACAAAATCCCGATGGCGGACCCCAGAATACCAACACTGGACCATGAATAGTTTAAATTGTCATCGAAAACGGGTACTATTATTTGTTGTCGTGCATCGTCCCCTAAAATGGACGAGCTGAGGTTTTATCCCAGCAACTTACTCCCAGAAGCGTGTATTTCAGTCTTGAATGATTTTTTACACATCATAAGGAGTTCAAATTTATTCAAATATCGCTATGATACGGTAGTTGAAGGGGAATAAAATAAAACCACGGGAGAATTAGTTGGGAGTATTTTCCGAATATATTCCACTTGGGGCAATAAAACCAGACAATGATTGACAGCTGACCTACAAATAGTATTAAAAAGTCTTAAAGTGCCGTTCGGTTTTCACTGATGCGCATGCGTCTACTTTGCATTACAACTCTATTGTTGTTTTAAGAATCAGGTTCAGTCAGATAATAGACTCGGGACTGTAGATTTGTGCAACACAGTTCCTCGTCCATTCTAACTTGACAGCCCTGGCTTTTAATGTTGGTAAACATAATCCAACAATCCAACAAAAGTGTGTGTATTTATTAATCCAGGTCTTGTCTGTCTTATTTCACTACAGGATAGAGAGAAATGTTCCAACTTCCACCTTCAGCGAGTCCGCGATGTCAGACTAAAAACGTCAACTTGAAAATTTCACCTCCTTTCCTCATTCCGTTTAAATCCCCAGGCATTGCTTGGGGACGTCTGATGACCGCAAGATTGTCATGGCAGAGCTCCACAGTTAATAGCCACATTGCCTCGACCAATCAACAACCGTGGATCAACGAGCGTTTCCCACATTAAACCATTCAATGTCTGACTTTGCTTTTGTCAGCTACACAATTGTCAGACACCACGAGCAAACACAATCTCCTTCTTTCCCACGCCCCCCATCCTTTGCTTTTGCCCGCAGATAATAATTCGAGCCCTTTCAAAGACACCCTCTGTTATTGAAGAACCAATCATAGCCCCCATGACTCGTTCTTGATTGGCTAAATAAATCAAAGGAAACCGGCCCCGGCGTTATGGAGGCAGCGTTAAGCTTTGATGACTGTGAAGAATAGGTTTTGATCGACAGGCTCCACAAAAGGATTCGGTAGTTCTCCCAGTAGAGAGATTATTTTACACAACTTGGGGAAAGGGCAAGTACTAGAAGTGGTAAAATAATTAAGTAGTTGAAAATAATAAAGCCAGAGGAAATGTGCAGTTCTGGTGTCTATTCTCACAAAATAAATGTATATACTGAAACATCACACAATTTTCTAATATAAGTTGTATTTATCTCTTGGCCTAACCGATGGTCATTAAATTGGATGCGAGTACTTTTACAAAAGTTTGCCGTAATCATTTACAAAATATATTTAGATGTACAAATAAAAAGGTGTTAACAATTCTGAGCCTGTATAGTGGGGCGGATACGTGCAATATATCAAACAATTGTGGGTTTTGTCATAGAAGCATGAAATTTGGCACAGTGCTAGATAAGGTCCAAGGGAAGAGTTTCAGAAATGGAGCCACCGTAAAATAATCCTGTGTGACCGCCGGCAGCCATTTTCCAAAATGGCGGCCAAACTCCGAACAGATACATGGCGTGACATTGTAATGTGTATATAAAGTGTTCCAATGGTACTAAATAGTCACCATTTCATGTCATAGTACCACACAAATAATAAATAAACATTGAATATTGTGTTCCAGGACATTTTTTATCATTATTATTGCTAATTAACAGTATAATAACAGTCTTATTATCGGAAATAAAAAAACGTAACATTTATGCGCTTCATCTGAAAAGAGGGAATTCCCGAGGTGATAGAAACGGGCTCGCTCCATTGTTAAATCATATAACTAAAGTGTGTATATAATAAACAACCCAATCTCTGTCATAAATGCTAATACTAGTGTCCCCCTGCTATCACAGCACTGTTGCCTCTATTTTCTGATGACTCCAAGTCTGTCGCAATACGACACTCGATGGACGTGGTTAAGCAGGCTGTGCAGCAACCCAACTCTCACCAAGTACCAGTGATCACTGTGGACCAGCCACTATATACACAATCTCCAAGCAGATACAGTGGAACTGGCCAGCAATCTACAGAGAAGAACACTTCATCATCATCCTGGGAGGATTGCATATTGGGAAGGCTAGAATAAAAGTGCTATGAGACTGGCTGGAAGACAGTGGTTGAATTAGGTCGAGGCACTTGTCCAGGCTAAGGTAGCATTAGCAGGGACCGCATATTCCTTTTTGAAGGCATCCCATGGTCCTCGAACCAGACACGCACATCAAGTTACAGCGAGCAGCCTGCACATGTTGCTGAAAAAGGCCTACACCCGTACTACACAGATACACGGGAACCTTGAGACGAACCAGAGACAATTGATGACTGGTGTGTTCAACATAATCGGGCAATTCCACATTTCCAGTTGTGGCACACAGGGATACAGCTGGAACTCCTGGTCTTGACATACGTCAGGTCACTGATAACGGCAAACTTCCCCCTGTATGTGGACTGCTTAACCAAGCTTGCACCATGGTTTTTGCAGCCTGGACCGCACCAACTACGCGAGATGGGTGCCATTCACATTTGAGACAAGATAGGTCTGAGCAATGCCCATCCAGAGATAGCTTCTGAATTCAACAGCGGAAACTTCACAGTTCACAAGACCTGCCGGGTGTTCTCATCCATGGCCATTGACCAAGCTCATGAACAGAACAATGCTGCTGTCAAGGCTGAAGATGGAGCTGTTGGCCTCACCCAAACCCCTGAGTCTCTCAGACGATGGATGGTTGCTGGGCCTGAACTGGTGAGAATGACTGCAGAATTTGAAGCATCAATCGAAAGAAGGCACAAAGAAACAACCCAACAGACACAGCACCATGAGCAGACAAAGAATTCCAAGGTCCTCTTTGCTCAACATGTCACAGACCTGGTTGACGTGATAGAAGAAATGGGCAACCCATTCTTGGAGGAAAGCAACGACCTACTGAGACTGGACACACGAGACATCATCGACCCAGCTGTAGCAGTTTCAGTTCGGCAGGCTGAGAATATAGGACAGCAACAGTATGATACCTTCCTCGCTGATCGACTGATTGAAAGAACAACATCCATGGCAGAACCAATCAAGAAGAACAAACTGCACATGTTCAGTCGGCCTCCTGCTAAAGAGACGTCGAAAGCAAAACTCTAAGTCTTTTCCCTGAAGAGTGACTGCGCACTTTTCTCACGACTCTACATTGCCTGTCAGACACGAGGTGGCAACCTGGATGACTTCTTTCGTCACGAGAACCAAAGCCTGTCCCCCATAAATAAATCTAAGACTGGGTACCAAATCTGACCTGGTGGGATGTTTGGAGAAATGCGCATAGTCCAAAAGCGATGTCCCGGATACTGATTTCATCATCTTAGATAGGGCTGTGGTTGTCAACTTCCTGAGACCCGGCGCTGCCAAGACCTTTGATGACTATTCAGTAAAGGTCTTCTTGCCACATATTCAGGGTCAGCTACAGCAGGTGGAGTGATTTGGCCTAGCGGTTAGAGCACCGGACTTATGTTCTGTTGTTTTAGAGGCAACAGCGGCGTGGTTTCGAGCCCGGGCCGCGCCGGACACGTGTGCACTTAAGCAAGGCACTTAACCACTATTGCTTCGTCCTTCGGATGGGACGCAAAGTCGTAGGTCCCGTGTGTTGTATAATGCACACAAATGAACCCAGAAAAACTTATCGCTAAGAAAAGGGGTTTGCCCCGGTGTTTCTGGAGGATCAAGACCTTCTTGTGGGGATCAGGCTAAGAGAAAAAAAGACCTTTAGAACTAAAGCTGTCAATCCGGACTTTGGTCCATACGACAACAACAACAGCTACAGCATGCCAGTCGAGTGGACGTGGTCTGGGTCCAGTACTGTGACAACAGCCTGCAATCTCAGACCAGAAACGAGCAGGGGAAGGGCATCAGGAGAAGAGTTTGTGGATCCACGAATCTACCTGGAAACTGGCAAGAGTTTCTGCGGATAGATGCCAACAAGGTTGAGTTGTTTGCCTTCTTGGCGAAGCACATCAGTCGCCTGGAAACTGACAAGCAGATAGTCACCACAAACGGTTCATAAGTTATGTGCAGCCTTTCAGAGGATACTAGTGGTCTCGTCCCATGCAACCATGAGGATGCTGATACACGGATGACGCTGCACCTGGCAGATGCAGTCATTAACCTTGTGTTCCAGAAGATTCTATGGCGCACAGTGGACACAGACCTGGTTGTCTTTGCTGTGGCAGTAGTATCCAAACTTGCAATCTTGCAGGAACTGTGGGTGGCATTCGGTACAGCTGCACACTTCAGTTGCATTTCTACTCACGACATCACTGCATCTCTTGGTCCCGACAAGCCAAGCTCTGCTATTATTCTATGCCTTCACCGGGTGTGACACTGTATCTTCGTTTTCTACACGGGACGAGAAGGCAGCCTGGGAAACTTTGAAGGTATGTGAGAAAGTGAATCCAGCATTTCACCATCCTGCTGTACAACCGCACCAGCAGCCTGGAGAACATAGACGAAGCTCGCCAAGAGATGTTCGCCAAGAAAGGACATCATCCCCCCGACCAAAGCAGCCCTGGCGCAGTATATCAAGAGGGCAGTGTACCAGGGTGGACACTGCTGGGGCAAGGCTCTGGAAGTGTATGTTGACATGCCATCCCCAGCTGACTGGGGTGGGTTGACCCCGACAACTGGAAACCATTGTGGACTACCCTGTCTGAGGCCAGCACTTCATCTAGAGAACTCCTGCACTGCGGTTGCAAATAAGGCTGTGCAGGAAAGGGGCAAGTGCAAGAAGGCAGCATTAAAGTGCACTGTTCTCTGCCAGTGTGGTGGACGAGACTGCAATGTATAGACTAAACGAACGCATAATGCTAGCAAATCATTTTGCTGACTCAGCATTTGTCCTCTACCAGTTTGCAGCTCCCTGATACTGATACGTTTAATAGTTCCACATGCATTGATAAATGGTTAACAATATTTTACTATCCAATTGCATGAACATGTGTTCATCATTGCTGCGTGTTTTTGTGTGTTTTAAATAGTAGCGTTTCTAAGATTGTGCACGTTTGACATTTTGCTGACTCGGCACTTATTCTCTCAACATGCAGACCTGCATATCTCACTGTCTGCATTTTAGAGACAATGTTGTAACATTCTGGAATGCTACTGTGATAAATCGGAACCTCCAAGATCCTTTCATTGCAAGATAACCCCAAATTCCCTGTGTCGCTAATGGTTTATCACTGCCATTTTTCAAAATGGCCGCCAAGACCGACCTAGAACTATTTCGCGATGGCTCCATTTCTTAAAATGTTTTATGGGTCATAAACTACAACTGTGCCAAATTTCATGCTTCTATGAAAAAAACCACAATTATTTCACATATCCGCCCCACTATTATTTACGAAACCCTAGTCATCCAAAATATATTCCTACGGTTAATTTTGAAATTGTCCTTATTGTCTTTTTATAGAAAAAAGGGGGAAAGGGTACTTAAAGACTTATTTGTCTGAACTCCTAAACATTTCCCCAACCGATTTCAGGGGTAAATAATAATACAATTTATTCTTGGTTTTTCTGGTATCTAATAAAATCAACAAACACCGAACCATTAAATTACGAGGCTAGCGAAATAAATTTCAGAGGTTTATTTAATAACATTTATTTCTGGTTTCATTGTTGGAAAACCCCCCCCAAAAAAAAAAAAACGGGACCTTAACACCTAAATAATTTTAAACGGATTGAAGGGAAAAATTTAATACGATTTATTTTCCGTTTTTCTTGTACATGTACATGTATTTAACAAAAACGATCTATTTTATGGCCCGTAAATTACAAGGATAGCTTTAAAAAACTTCCACCAAACCAATAGGCCTACAGCCAAGAATAAATAAGAATATAATCAAGGTGATACAAAATCCTGATCCAGGACCCCAGGACCCCAAGACCCCCCCAAACTAATATTTTGAATATAATCCAAGTAGGCTCAAGAAATCCAGATAATGATTGACAGCTGACCTACAAAATGTATTAAGTTGGATAAGCAAGCCAGCCAACATGTGGGCGACCACCACATTGGAATTTTAATTGGCTGGGGAATGTTTCTTTGTGGCATACAATTACAACCAATGAAAAAGATAATTTGTTAGAAGGAAGGACATGATTGGAAGTTCTTTTTTTTTGCACGATCTCTTTCTCATCAACGTTTTTTGTCCTTCCGAATACACGCTCGATAATACGAATAGAGATCAAAAATACTTTGTCATTCAGCTTTAAAATTCACCGACACAATGGACATACATGCACATGTAAAGCACCCAACAAGATCCCACAAAAGAAGCACGGTGCACTAATTATAATGACAATAAATGTAGGTCGTTCCTTGGCACTCAACCAATAACCTTTTTATAGCTCCATGTTCACAGTAAAATTGGGCTCTCAATTGGGCTTTTGTGTAGCGCAACAATCACTCAGAACAGTTGTCCCAACTGAAAAGCCGGATCGATTGGTAAATGGGCCACTACACGTACTTGGGAATCACACGAAGTCTTTGTTATGCATGGATGACTTTCCTCGTAAGTGCTCGTTCTTCACGCACCTCGGAAGCGCTCGCGCGTAACTGCAAGACCCCGTAAATCCTCTCGCGTAACTGCGAGACCTCGTAAATCCTCAGACAATGGCCGAGTAGATACATGTGTTAACGGGTGAATTGCGTGCGAGTACGAGTGCGAGGGGTACTTAAGGCCGAGAGTCCTTGGGTAAATAAAGCCGAGAATCCTAGAGTAAATAAAGCCATGATGTCATTGGGTCTCAGGTCTATTATTAACTTTATTTCTTGCATCCGCGCATCCAGACATCAGAGTATTTAACCAGTTCAGGCCGGATGACGTATACATACATGTACGTATGCAAAATTGGGCTTTCAAATATTTGTATACCGAGTACACACATCCCCGACCCGGTGTGTAGTTCCACTGATGACTATACACGCGTCAGATGTTATGGCGGGTAGCGGTTGACGTAATATCAAGCCCTGACTGCAGGGGAAAAAATGCCCTAGGCAACAGAATGTTGGCAAAAACAAAGAAAATAGGGGTGCTAATAAACTAAGTGTTGGCATCTTGTAGTACATGTAGATGCATTATCAAAACAGGAATATTTTACTGAATGAAAAAAATATTTTATTTAATGAAAAATAATCCGGCCACTTGCCAGTGGTCTCGGTAACTTAAAAATACACCTGGCGCAAACTGGTTAACCCAAACCCAAGCCGGCACATTACTTATAATGAATAAATACCTAGGAGTAGGCATTTCAGTGACGTCACAAAACCAGTCGTGGTAACCGCACACACGGCCCCACGCACACAACGTTGCAGAACAAACAAATTATGTCGAAATATATTAAATTGTATCTCAGGTTTTATAAAATATATGATCATAATCGTATGGTGATCGTAATAATTCATATCTTACGGGATTATTGCCAAAAAATCAGCGCAAACGACCTAGTAGTTCGTTAGTTATGAGTTAAAATAAAACGTGGTGTGGGAAAAAAACTGCCTGCACAGCGCCAGAAGTGAGCCCGATCGTGCGTGGAACGGCCTTTCGGCTTTCGCTCGGTCGTACTCGATTTACCATTAGTTTTTTTATTGACCAATATGGAGTGTTAGGTTCCTGACATTGGCGCGTGATCGGTAATTTCCGGAAGAAGAAGAGTGCTTTTACCCACCGCGTTTGTTCTTTGAAGATCGGACCAGCGGTTTTCAAACGGCGCGAAAGACAAATTTTTACATCAAATTATCTCAAAAGTTCGTTATTTTATTCACACAGAACTTCTTCAGAAAGTAGAAAATATATTTCTTTATAAGAATTTAAGTTTTTAGTAGTTTTGGTTCTAAAACGGCCTCCCAAACTGTACTTTTGTACAGCGGGTTTTGTTCAGTTTTTTGTCAGTAGACTGGTTACCGCAAGACAATTTCATACACATGATACTGTGGAAGGTTGGGTACCGAACACGTACAATTTGTTTACGGTCGTTGTTAACAAAGTCACCAATTTTCATCCCCTAAATCTTATTGATACATAAAAAAGATATTTACATATTGAACTTGAAGGAAGAGAGTCATTTTATACATATTGTGTATTTACATGTCAGAAAACGAATAATGTTATGTTATGTATTTTTTTTTGGACAAAAACGTCCCATTTTTGTCGTGAACCTATTGCGCTATGGATTTGTTTTGTTATTGTTTGGGACTCGACTTCTTCTTACTTCGGCCTTCTGATGCATTTTTATTACTCAAATGGACTGGCTGGACTATGTTATGTACTGTAGATTATTTAAACCATCAAATAAAGAATGAGTCCACATCTAATTTTGTTTCAAAAAGTTAATTGATATATTTGTTTAGTATTTTTAAAATTGTTGTCAGTTTACATCATTCATAAAATATCAACAAGTCAGCCTCTCTAGTATTTTTTTGAACATTTTTTTTTTCAAATACTAACAGTGAATAGAAGGAATACGTTACTGTAACAAGACTTATCATTAATTAATTAAGCAAATTAGATAATTTATTCTTTTTAGAGAATCTTTTATTCTGTCGGTGGTTTGTCCCTGCTAGAAAGACTTACTTCACACGTGCTTCACATTAATAATACATGTAGTACTAAAAATGCGGCAACAAATCTCTTTTTTTTCCACATTTTGGTAATTAAATATGCAAATGAGCAATTAAACATTATTTTAATATCTTAATCTTGCTTTTAATTGGAGCGCAACAATATAAGTAATAATTGTGCCAAATATGAACAACATTGAATAAACCGTTTGAGTTAAGAGAGATAATACTGTAATATTTACATTCTTGATGGTGCCATTGCCTTTATAAAGAAAAATATAAGGTGACCTTTGACCTTTAGCGAGAATTTGAACCAATTTTTGCATTATTAAAATTTCTGTTTTTTGAGAACCGCTTGCCCGATTGTTTTTTTTTTACATTGGTGGAATGCTTGAGACCTCTTTCATCCTGGCTATAAATGGGTGTGTCACTGAAGCAATTAAAAAATCACCTGAAATGCCTACTACTAGGAGAGTTGATGATAGCTTCTGATTGGTCGAGACTCAATCACGTAAAGGGCATTATTTTGGTCCCAGCTTTCAAACATTTGAGCAAATTAGGCTGATAATGTTATCAGTGCAGTAGGGTGTAGCTAATTTTTCTGAGCAAAATGGCACCTCAGTCATTCATACCGGCCAACAGAAGTTGAATTACAGAATTGTTACGTTTTATTATTTTAGAGATTGAGTACAAAATAGCTTATTGCCAGCTTAGTTTTTAAAGACAGAATGTTCAATTAATGAAACAGCCAAAACCATGATGTTGGACACAAGTTCTAGCCTATAGCGTGCATTGTAATTAGGTACATGTATCAATATGGTTTTGCACATTGTATACCCTACACATTGTTGTATGGGCCCATATATGCACAAGTAGAGTAAAAACGTCACAATATATTTATTTCCCTACTTTTTTTACCAAATTATTTGAGTTCAGTACCGATCTTTTGATTTAAAGCATATTCATTGATATTCCTCAATCCCCTTACCCTCAAATCACGGCCATAGATAGAGAGGGTTTTTACAGGTTAACCGCCGTTAAACAATAGAAACCGTGCACACAAAATTCGGGCAATAACTCCATACTGCCGCACGATCTACCCTAACCAAAAATATGTATGAGTACTTTATCAACTCACCCAGCTGCTGCCCACCAAAAACCGGTCGAATCTCGGCCAATTTCTGTAAAAAAGGTGAAAACTATGCTCGTTCCGCAAACGCGACTGTTACAAGATGGCGGATAACGACGTTCAATGAAATTGGTACCGTGACCCCGGCCGGGGTCAGTGCGGACCAACCACATGGCTTCTCGATCTCTGAACGATGACAGGGCTGTTTTCCAAAGTTGTCGAGTCGCTGGCACCTAAAGGTGCCTACGGCAGCCGGCCACACCGACTCATATACGACTATGGAGCACAGCCTGAGATCGAAAGTGTTTGATTTTTCAGGAGGGAGGAAAACCGGATGACCTGGAAAAAAAACCTCGTGGCACAGGAGATAACCAACGCACAACTCTACTCACATATGGTCCGGGCCGGGAATCGAACCCGGGCCACATTGGTGAGAGGCAAGCGCTTTACACACAAGCCACCCATGCCACCCATGATGGCGCATTACCGTCAAACACCTTATTGCCATGCAACTTGATTTTGGCCAATTAGAATCTGTGGATGATGTGTTATAAATCATGTATCCCACTTACTCGTTCACATTCTGATAGCATCTCCTTGCCTTCTGGATCCTATTTGTTATCTCAAGCCCGCATGAACTTTTCTCAATAAAGTTCCTCCTTCCCTGTTTACAGAATTGAGTTGGGAGAAAAATAATGTATCAAGTTGTTTTAAAACTACAGTAAGTTTATATGGTTCACTCATTTGCAATAAATATTTTATTTAAATGTGTTCGGATAGGCCTATCTTTCTAGCTTGAATTCTAAAGCCAGTTTTACCCCATGGCGAATCTTCACATGTCATAATGAGGTTTAGAACTGGAATGTCTAGCTCTAAAGCTTTTGACATGTTGAGATTTATAGCTGACCATTTCAAAGTACATTCTATATCTAAAACTCCAGCAATATTTCCATTGTAGCCCTAGCCTAACTCAGAGTCTACATGACATTATGTTATTGAACTTGAAACTATTTTCAATTATTTTTTGTAATGACATGCATGTGACAACGAGGTCTAATAATGTGTTCAGTTAAATTGGATATTGTTATGGCTTGCCATGCAATTCTCAGAATCGCATGGGTGCCGGCTGTTCAAATGATCTAAATGGAACAGAAATTGCGAATAAATCCATGCCTAACGTTAGGCTACACCTTTATAACTGCTCTTCTCATCATATACCGACTTGTGGAACACGTTGTCAATCAATAGTTTCTGGTCAAAAGAAGCCAGAAGGCCGCCTGCCGTAACAATAGCCACTATCCCCACTGCAAATACCAGGCAGCTTGACCAGTGCGGGTAAAATCTTCTTTCCTCCAATTCCAAATGGTAAAATTAAAACGGTAGTTAACACTTGGAAATGTTTCCTTTTGACCTTAGGCCCCACAGATAGTATGATGGTTTATACACGAACAATTTGCACTTGATCTGAGTTGGTAAATTTCTTATACAAAAATCATTAAACTTACGGTGAATTGTCGGTGAAAACTTCCTCTCAAATTAGCATTAGCAGACACCGCGCCGCCAGTCAAACAAAACAATGGCGGCCGTCGCCGACTTTTATTTTGAGATCATTTTTTGGCTTGTATCACGTGACATTACGTCACGAAGCCTCACGAAGTCACCTCCTCGGCAGGCTTCATAAATTAGCCAAAAATGGAGCCGCTTGATGAAGCCAAAGCCAAAGCCTCCATTTGGTATGGGCTTCAAATGGCGGAATGGAGACGAAGCCGAAGACGAAGCCGAAGACGAAGCCAAAGCCGGGGGTTTGGAAAACAGCTCTAGACATTTCATTGGCTCACAGAGTGACGTCGTGGGTCCGCCATGTTGCACTTCTCCGCATGCCGACTTCAAAATAGAACAATGATGATCTGTCCATGTATAGAGGTCAGTGCGTTCAACGCATTCGCGACTCTCTCGGCACCCGTTCGCGTTGTACACGAACACCCGACGTCTTTAAACAAGGGACCAGTCTAAAATAAAAACATTGACCAACAGAGGGCGCTCTCTGTTGTTTGAACGCCCTCTTCTGGTGGAATTGTTGCACCGCATGACTAGAAAAACTTTATTTAGTGAATGAATCCCTTCACCGTCCAAAACTTTTCGGATTAAACTACAAGAATTTAATAGAGTAACAATGTTCAACGGATCAATAGTTATTATCTTGGAAACTTGTTCAATAAAGAGGCCTGTTTTAGTGTTTAAGTAATGAATCAACAAAGTAGTTCGCCGTTGGTTGTTGTTTGTTTTATAACTTTCATAACTAAATTGCCTTCGTACCCTGTTATCGTCACCGCTATGTATTTTTCCATCTGTTAAATGATTGTTCTCTTATTTGCATAAGCCGTAGGTCTGAGCATGTTTGGTATGTAATTACGTAATTTCTGGTTGCCCCCCTTAACCACCGAGGCGCGCGGGGGGGATTGAGTCAGTTGCGTTCACGCTCCCAACCAACTCACTTCGTTCTTTCTGTAGTCAACCATTTGTAAGTATTTTTACCTTTGATTTATATCATATTTATTTCCGAAGATGTAATTTACATGGAAGCATTTATCTTAAGGTTTATATTGCTGTTAAATTGTTTGCCTTCTAAGTTTATAAGCCTTTTAATGTACACTAGAAATATCCGAACATTCCTCAGAGCCAACGCCCTTCAGTTCATGGTGCGTCGGGGAAACAAATAATAATTCTTAGTTTGGGTTAGTAATTGCAAATTACTAGAATGATAGTGGTATTTGTTGAATTATATACGTGTATTTATTATTTGTGCAGCACCCCAGAATGCCGCCGTAAATTCCTGTTTATCTCGCTGTGTGTGCGGACGATCCCTTACCCCGGGAACGATTGTAAGTTTATATACGGGTTTCTTTATTTTCATAACTGATTGATTGTTGCTCCTCTGTAACTGATTTTGCCGACAAGGTGCTGCCCAATTTTCTCCAAACCTAATGTAATTATTTTATTGCACATTTGTATTTCTTTAAATTATAATGCTTAATAATAACTATTTTGTGTATTTTGCTTTAGTTTTCACCTGCCTGCATCAGCGGTGTGCGAAATAAATAGGGGTAATGGGTCCACGGACTTCGTCTCGTAATTTTAGTGGTATATACAGCGACATACCCTTTTTATTTTCAAATTTTGGCCTTGGCGCCCTTCCTACTGGCCTTGGTG
This sequence comes from Crossaster papposus, assembly GCA_037893245.1. Classification (NCBI taxonomy): domain Eukaryota; kingdom Metazoa; phylum Echinodermata; class Asteroidea; order Velatida; family Solasteridae; genus Crossaster; species Crossaster papposus. Next base: position 76,667 of record JBAIAA010000884.1, read on the forward strand.
CCCTCCCAAATTTTGAATACTCCAAGGCCAAAGTGGCCTTTCCCTAAACAAATTGTAATTGTAATTCCAGGCCTGCCACACTGTATAGTGTCGCGTCATATGATAATAATAAGGCTTCACTCTTCTAAAAAAAATGCAAACGAGAACAATTAAGATCGGGAGAAAAGTGACGATGCGAAACAAATACAAATATAAACAAATTGTTTTGATGCAGCAGCAAAAGAGGATGTGCGCGAGGATGAGAAACTAATTTATTTGTTTTTTTTTGCCTGATATATGGTTTCACTAGCTGACTTGATCCCACCCATACCTGTCAGTTGTTAGTGTGATAACATTCAAAATTAGCTAGAATATACAATGTGCCATTGGGAAGAAACAGTTATTGTGAAAATGCAAATCTGGCTGATGGCCGAATCTAAAAACATCTTCAGAACTACAGTATCCTACACTTCCTTGGTACCATCTACATCTACATATTGACTGTCTTGAGACTCACCAAATGTGGGAAAATTGGCTTAAACCCTGGACGGAATGCTCCTGATTGGGGAAGACCTCTTTTAGTACCGTCAGCTTGGCTCTTGAAAAGGCACAGATGGACGGCTGACGAGGAGTGCCGTTCTTGCTCTTGAAACACGACTTGATAAATCCAATCGGCGATAGGACAAGATGTTTCTGGGTCACTTGTCGAGTCTGACCCCACTGGTGGAGAGTGACATCGTGTGGATGATGCTGGACTTTCTTGATCTTCCAGTATTTTAGAACAAGGCACCACGTTGCTCTGATAAAAGATCTTGGTGGATGAGCTGCTTAGTAATCTTTTTACCCTAAAATAGTTAAAATGATATATGTGACCTGATGTTGTTACCACGAAATGGGCATAAAGTAGCAAAAAATGAAAATCAAGATTATGATACAGATTGCTAGCTTATCTGTAATTAGTGTTGTGGTATCTAATTCCCAGCCCCAGAAGGAACCTGTTACTAAAATCTACACTGAAACGTTTCTGCCATTCGGCCTACTCCCCTCGTCAGGCACGCGGGAACTGGGGGTGCAGGGGGTGCTGCCGCCCCCCTAGGACGGATTTTGGGGTGGGGGTGCTGCAATACTAAAGCACCCCTATATTTGAGAGTATATATACGCACATCTTATCATAAGTACTTGAATACTTACGTGATCAAAAATAAAGATCTATAAAAATGGAAAACTATAATTATAAAATCTCAGGAAATCTCAGGGTCTCCCCCAAATCCAGGGTAAACTCAACAAAATTGTGAGATCACTACAGAGTGCATTTCAGCTGAAGAGTGCTTTATTGAGACCTTGCATAATTTATGACAAAATAGCTCTGGGGTCTTATGATGGGAATAACACTTGTTTGTTTGTACACACCATAAAGGGCACCATAAAATACATAAAATACTCATTACTTAACAGTTGGTTTGGGTCGTGGATTACAGGTATTCAGCGATATTTTGGAATCCGTCATCTTTTTAAGAAGTTTCAGCATAAAAAATTATTACAAAATTGTTCAAAAGTGTCCCCAAAAAACGAAATTTTTAAATATCTTTTACACTTTACAAATGCAGTAAAAGTGTCAATTAAACGCTCAGATTGCACCACAGAGCATCTATAAACTCAAAGCTCCCGGACCCCACGCCGTAATGACTTCGCGCTTGCCGACAATTTTATCAAATAAAGTACCCACCCCCGGAAAAAAATGTGTTCCAGCGGGCCTGCCAGCTCTGGTACCACATAACGACCGAGGGGCGAGACACAAAGGAGAACAAAGGAAACAAAATCCCCTCGGTCGGCGGTATAAATGGAAAAATTCGGTCCTCGATCGACGGTGCAAGCGCAAAGCAATGGGGATTGGGTATAACATAGGAATAAAGGAAAACACAATATCGAGCCTCAATCGTTGTGGTTCACGACTTGGTGTGCCGTGTGCGTTTGTATTGACCGGCAATCGTGGTCGTCGGACAAAAGAATATGGATTCAAACAATGGGTCCACGATTGACACAACGTCCACGATCTTTTCCCATGTACAAATCCTATGGCGATCATCAAAAAACGTTAGAGTATAAACAAAAGAGGGAAGACGGTCGGACAATACCCCGTCCACGATTGCCGGTCAAAACAGAGCTGTGTGTGTACACTCTAAAAATTAGTTTGTCATTTTGACTAAAAAAAAATTGTCCAGAGCAATGTCTCGTACGACTTACCTAAATTAGTCACCTACTGTTGATGACTAACTAAATCAGTCAAGACTCTGACTTATAAAAGTAGTCCTATGACAAGGATAGGACCATGTCTGATACGACTTATCTCTTAGTCAAGTGACTTTCGCGATTCGTCATTGAACTTCTGACTAACCGAATTAGTCATATGACAAGGATAGGATCATGTCTGATACGACTAATCTGTTAGTCAAGCGACTTGTAATTGAACTTCTGACTAATCACACTGTAGTCCAGTGACTAATGAGCTTTGATGATTTAACATTTGTCATTCCAGAAATCTGACATACTGAAATTTGTAGCAGTGGCAGATCCAAGTATAGCACGGTGTTAGGACATGTTTAGCTTACTGGATGGATTGGGTCACAGTGCCAATGTTAAGCTCCTTGGATCTACCACTGCAGAATTATGATGACACCTCCAAGAGAAACACAAAGATTTCTGTTTTTGTTTGTTAATACTGTTTATTTTTTCAACATCTCTCAAGAAGATACAGCTGCTGTAACACGCAGTATATTTGAACAATGGGTAAATCCCAATAAATAATTTTCCAATTAAAACATTTGGGGATAAAATGAGAGCGCTTGTAAAAAGACCCATTGTCTTCTTTAACACATAGTTGCATGATTATTGTTTGTCGAATGCCACACTTTGGTCAAAAGCCACTTCTACGCATGTTTTTGAGATCATCCATGACAAATATTTTGGTTCAAAGTTTGTGACATTTTACATTTGTAAATGATGTACAAGAGTGTAACAAAACTGTTAGAAGTTTACAACATTCGTATGTTATTTTGGCTAATCAGCTTTTATTTTATCAAACATTTGAAGTACCAAATATTTTGAGTCTCAATGATTAATATCAAACCTCAATATAAACATCCATAACATTAATTCTAAGCCATATTATTATGATTACCCAGATCTTTGAGTGGCCATCTAATTACATTGTACATTTTTCCCCATTATGACCTCTTTTGACACTACATTCTCAACATGTTTTTTTCAAGCAAGAATGCATAGAAATTTCCTGAAAAGGACAACAAATTTTTACCATATCATCGTCTCAATTTGTAATCTTAAATAAATCAAAAAGACGTTTAAGAACAATTAATTGGTAATACCAATGGTTTAAAACCTTCTAATCGTTATCAGCTGGTTAATAAAAGTATTTAACATGTGCCATGCTTAGGATTTAAACCAGTTCGTACCAGGAATCTGGGATTGTTTTTCACACCCTCGATTTCGTGTCAGTATCTGTGGGTAGCACACCCTGATATTTCCGGCCTTTGTCGCTGACATATATTTACGGCCTTACATGTAAAGGTTTATCCATCATCGGTTTAAAATTCTGGGAAAAACTTTGCGCGTATACACAGATTTCTACATGAACTGGTTTAGAAACAAATATGTTGCACTGCTATTAAATAATGGTCAATTTCAAACAACTTTGCGAAGATGTGTAACATTTTACATAACTTTAACATCTTGGACAAGGAAACTTGTTTTCTTCAATTGTTTCGGTTCTGTCATAAAACAGGCTTTGAATCCCCTTTGCCTACCATTTTGAATTTCATTTTTTTTCTTCAAATTACACAGCAACACAGGTTAATAAACAACAATGCCACGAATGTTTTGTTAAGGTGATAATAAAATGGTTCATTCAAAGTTTCTGTGCCGTAACTTATGTCAATTAATGTAATTGTATAAGTTACACCATTATTTGTTTCATAAGTCACAAACTTACTATGTACATTTTCTTAAATATTGCGCAAAGTTAAATGTTGCACAAGTGGAGTTAGCATTGCTTAATGTTTTGTGAAACATGTGGAAACATGAACCAAACTATGCACATACAACTTTAAAACATTTGAACATCAATCTTAAGAAATATCTTGATTTCTTAGTTATTTAGTGTAAGCTTCTCCAGTAAGGATACAACATCTCGTTCAGGCTTCTGATTATCTTGGATGTTCAGGATCACCTTCTGGAAGAAAGTACATGTCTTTTTAAGACACGAGGGATAAGCCAAGTTGATGACATAGAATCCTGCCAAGTACACAGAGAGGGCCATAAGTAGGTTAGTGGAGCTGCTAACAACTATGCCATCAATCACCACATCAAAAGTAGTACATGAGGTGAAATTACTTTCATCTCCCCGAATTATTGGAAAATCCTTCTGTTGACAAAATAAAAGAAAAGAAGAAAACAATTGAGTATTAAGCATGATATACGTAAAGCTATATCTGAAAAATATGAGAATATTTTTAAAAAGAATACTGTGTTGCCAAAATCTTAAAACCTTGCAAAATTTACATGTGTGAATTGTACCAAACAAAATTAATTCAGGAATCAAATTGGTGTCATCAAGTGACACATGATTGTTTTGTTACTCACTCAAAAACCAAAGGAAGGGATTTTCCCTAGCAATGTGGAAAAGTAAAAAAGTTGATGGGGTACAAAGCATATTTCAAGGATTGTTAAAAAAAATCATCACCGAGACCCGGCTCCACCTATACCCACAGTACTGCTCTAATGCTACTCATAACACGAGTCGAACTTGCGGCCGCAGCCGAGCGGGGCACTAACATAATGGTTCAAGGTCATGCATTAATTTTTATACCACAATCTCTATAATTTTCCAATGATAAAGACACATCTAAAGCCTAAATATGTAATAAAATAACATGCATTGCATTGTACATCAAAAATATGACACGATCAAGAAGCCACGGATCACAGGCCATAATTACCGCAAATACTGCTTGGATGATTTTGAACAATTATACTAAGCATTGTGGGGCCAATATATGTGCCTGTTCTGTTTCTGTTGAAAACAATTGCCATTGTTTGAAATCACCTAAGCCAGTAACTATCCGTTCAAGATTTTATGCAATGTGGCTTATGTTTTTCATTAAATTCTTGTTTCTTTATGGAATTGACCTTTCACCATTCAGGACCATTATCCAATCGTAGTGTCTGTTGAAAAAAATCTAAATATACAGGCATTTATTTGGCTACATACACATTATATGCCCGGTTCGTTGAAACGCAATATATGCAAATGCATTTCAAATTTAATGCAAATGCTTATCGGCCCGTTTGTTCTGTTCATATTTCTTAAGTTTTTCCTATTCTCGAATGTTAAAATATGTGAGTGGGGTCTGGGAAGTCTGCATTATTCAGATACACATTAACAAGTGACTTTTTGCAATTAGTTGTCTCAGGAAAGTCTGCATGTACACGTGGGCAAAGTTTTCTCAGAAATTTAAGACAACTCCTGTATCCGGTCAGATAGCTTTTATGCAATTATTCCACATAATTGCAACTGCGCGTTTCAAGCTAACTCTCAACGGCGATAGGTCAATTCTGTAAACCTCCCAATAAAACTTACCAAATCCGAATCCTCTCCAAGAACCATCAGATTGTCAACGTCCTCCTTCAACAGAGATGGAACAGCCAGAGCTGCAGTAATGTAAGTAGCCTCTATTAAAAAATATATTAAGCAAAAGACCATTTGAGAAAGACAATTTGAGAGCCACACAGAGATTTGCCACGATGTGCTCTCACAAACAACTTATCTTATTAACTTTTCATCATGCAAACCTTCAAATCTCATTAGGGAGGGGCTATTATATACAAATTAAAAGATAGCACACACAGTTTAATTTCCTTCAAGTTATACATGAAGTGGATATTTTGGACACATGCCACTTTCTCCAAAGCTGTTTTGCTGTACACACTTGAACATGCCGTTGTGCACACAAAATTAAATTAAATTTGTGCGCACAACTGTAACGGTCTAGGTGGCATTGTCCTTTTAGAGTGCCATATGCTTAAGGTTTAATGCTAAAACAAGTTTTGTAAGGCTACGCTGTTATATCGAATACTTGACCAACAAAATATCTGAATAGCATTTTTTCTATTAAAAAATGTGAGGTGTCTAGGAAATTACAAAAAAAATAAAAAATTAAGTTGTGTGGTTATATTGTCAATTTGTGACAAGTGCAGGCCATTGGGCTAGTTTAGGCTTTTGTACCTTTTCGACTTTTCTCCTCGCGCTGTAATCCAACTTCTTCCAGTGCCTGCACAAGAAGGGGTTTCATCTTCTTCGAACCCCTGTAAATCTTGAGAATCGGAGTTGCATACTTCTGTAGACCTGCCTGCAAAAGATCGTGAGGTCCCTCTTGTTCTTCTCTAAGGCGTCGAACTCAGTCTGCATCTATTAAAACAGGGATTTTACGGTACATGTATCACACATTGTAATAAAGTCTGATGTAGGGAATGTCTGTGTCACCTCTTGACCGAGCACTTTCGAATATGTGATAATAAATTGTATATTCAAAACATATTTTAAATACTTGAATATAGCCCTATTTGAAACAGGGCGTCACAATTACAGCACCGTGCATTACTGTCAATTATTGATTATCACCAAGTGCAAAGTGCCTGTGATACAAGATTATGGTTGACCTTTATGTTTTTTAATGTGATGTCGTTAAAGTTTTATTTAGGTTTCTAGCACTATGTTATCCATGTGTATGGGCAAATAGCCTTGCAAATCATTAGGAATTACCCATACACTGTCGTGTTCAAAGGTTGTTTAGATTCATGTTTTAAAACATGTTAACAGCAGTTTAGATTATATCAGTTTAGATTATATGTGTACATGTGCGCTTTCCTACGAGCGAGTCTGTCCCTACATCGTCTGGTGTTCCGACTTTACTTCCATAGGAAAGTGCATATGTAAACAAAGCCATGACGTTATTAAACATTTGTATATTTAATGACAAAGAGTTCTGATTATCAACATACATGTATTTATAATTTATAATTTATAATTTGCACAAAAGAAACGGACCTCGTCTTCATCGAAGAGCCAAGGATACGTCTGTTGTATCTTCTTCAGTGATGCTCCTTCCTTTGTGATGAGCTGACGCCGGTCAGAGAGGGTCATGGACATTGCTAACTGGATTCGCTAATAGTTAGGTTTCCTCTTCGATGTTTCTTGCTGCATCCAGTGAATGTGTGCTTGAATGGAAGCATCGTCCTCAGAAGAAGGTCTGGATGGTTGATATAGTTGCAATGCCCCATTGTGGTGGTTGTCTTTTGGCACTAGGTGATCCAAATAGTGGGTTGTTCCCCGGCTTTCTCTTATGTTTGATGACCACTTGGATCTTGTTGTCATCACGTCTACGTGAATTCGCAAATTTATACAGAAGTCTGTATTTCCAGAGAGTCTGTTAATTGAAAGAAACAATGACATACTGCACTACAGCTTGTGCATAAGGAAGTCATTTTAATTTTGGAGGAGGGGGGTGCATAAGAAAGTCAATTAAATTATGGAGGAGGGGGTGCATAAGAAAGTCATTTTAATTTTGGAGGAGGAGGGGGAGGGGGAGGGGGAGGGGGAGGGGGAGGTGTTAGAGGTAAAAGTAGAATCCTATTAAAAGTTGTGACCCATTTCAGTAGTAATCTATATTGATCCAAATCGATTACATTATAACACCTCACCCACAAATTATATGCACGGCCAAATAGCATCCATGGAAAAGGTGGTTTGGGATTAGTGAGCAAATACATTTTTCACAAAAGTTGTATTGAAATAGAAGTTCATTTTAACTGTATTTAGATTTAAAGTATATTACATTTTTGAAACCAAGCAAAATATGTAGGCGAGGTGTTATAAAACAAATATTTACTGCTTTATTTCGTGTTGTAGTAAAACTCCCTCTGTACTTCATAGCTTTGCCTATTAAGGAAAACAATGCTCCATGAATCACCTCAGGAGGCAAGTTTTACTACACCACTCGGTACATATTTGTTTATAGTTCAAACTTACCGATGCAGTGTCCAATGACATATTTGGCTGCTTGGCCAACTTGGGGAACCGTTCGAAGAGAACACCAATGAGGTGGTTGTATTGAGCTGATGTTGGGTAGCTGCAGTATAAAACATATAAATATAGTATATATATAGCCTAAGTATAGACATATAAATATAGAATTGTATCAAAGTTTCAATATTCTTTCTTAACAACAAGAAGTTGATCTGATTGACAGAAGCGAATCTGATTATAATTATTTCTGGTAATAAATCCAAGGATTCTTTAAAAGTGCCCTAGAAATAGGCACCCTATAGCTCACATGCATGAAGAAACATTATAGACTGAGAAGACAATAAGAAGAAATTACAGTTTGAGAGATTGGAGGAAAACCCCCCAAAAATATTCTGGGGAAAACACACAGAATCAGGTAAGGACTGAAAACTAAAATGCACGTGTGGTCCAGCAGGAATCGCACCTCGGCCACAGCAGTGGAAACCGAAGGAGAGTATATTATAACATGCACCGTGCCAATCTGACTCACCCGACCTGAACATTTCCTTATTTCTGGTTTTGTTTGCCTTTTCCTAATAATGTGAATTTTGTCAGTGAATAGCAAATTCAAATTAAAGAAAGTATAGTCTGAATACTAAAACAGTAACAGATTAGCTATTGGTAATTTTAGAATGTGCAGACTACAGCTGCTGACTATTATTAGTACTGTACTCATAAATTCAATCCAATCCAAAAATATAATATTTAAATTAGAAAAGGTTGTTATATGTAATGTGTTAAAATCTAAAACAATGCTTACTATGTATTTTTTTTCACACCGCTGTAGATTGCCTCCAGGACTGCTGACCTCGCATGGAAAATCGGGTAGTTTGTACCTTCCCGTCCAGTTGATAGAAGATGACTCTGCCTGATGTCCTCTGAAGTTAAAATATACAAATAAATCAAAGTTATTGTACAATGTATGTAGTTCCTGACATAAAACTAGAACATTGTTACACCTCTGTCTTGGATACTTGTTTTAATAGTCTGGAACAATCTCGAGCGTACCTAAATGAAGAAGGTGGAAGTGTTGCTGGAACATCAGGAGTTGGATCTTCGGCCGTGACTTAGTGTTCAGCAACATCTACCAGTATTTTGCTATTGTTTTGCACTTCTTCCTGGTCATTGTCTGCATCGACCCAGTCCTCGAATGTCCTATCCCATAGCTTAACCTGGGCCTTCTGGAGGGTGAACAACTGGCAAGCCTGCTTCTTTATGTCCCCAACATGTACCTTGCTCCCCTCATCCTCTAATGACATGTCAACTTGTTTTTGTTGATTGCCGTAGATAAACAGGAATCTAAAAATGTCAACAGTATACAAATATTGACTGCTTTGAGTGGTATAGTAAAACTATCCTCCCGGGGTGATCCAGGGAGCATTCTATTTTCCCCGAGGCGAAGCCGAGGGAAAATAGAATGCTCCATGGATCACCGAGGGAGGCTAGTTTTACTATACCGCGAAATAAAGCAGTCAATATTTGTTTTATAACACCTCACTCACAGTTTCTGCACAATTTAAGCTTCCTGAAAGTATAGTAATGACAAAAAAATCTCCTAATTATACGTCTCTCGATCATACGTGTACTTTGTTGCCTTGATGAACGGGTGCGAAGGTGACAGAGCAATGTTTACGCAATGCACCGAAACACACGTCTGGGTTTTAGTCACGCTTTTGTTGCTATGCGCATATTTCGTGTGTTGCTATGCGCATAGTCCTTTTTGCGTGGTATAGTCTTTTTGGATAGCACAAGTAAAAAATAGTAAAAAGAGCAAGTGACACGTGCCGCACTCTCGGCCAATCAAGACACAGAATCTGTGAGTGAGGTGTTATAATTCAGATTATTAAATAGTAATTCAGACTCACTTTATGACTTATACTTAGTACTGTTTGACCAAGTAACGTAATCACATATATCAGTTCTTGTCAACAGATTGCGGTTGTACACATTGGATCACATGCCTGGAAGTATATATGCATTTGCAATATGTTCTCCAGTAACCTGGATTTTTTTGCTGTCTGAATGTACATGTCTGAAGTTGTTGAACTATCAGATGAAAGACAGAAGATAAACATGATGAAGGCAATTAGGGGTGTACAATCCGAGAAAGACAGTATAAGGATCTGACCAGAATTCAGCGTAGAACAATAATAAGTCCTTCCTTAAAAAGAAATGCAGGGAGGTGGAGTTACATTCCTGTAGCACGTATGCAAGCAAGAGCTTTTTATAATTATGTTATTATAGTGAGAGGACGCTTATGAAGCAATTACATGCAACGTAAGATATGGCCCTCCAGAATTAAAAGGCAGGTTTTGTGAAAAGAAGGGCCGGGCACAAGAGACCAGATAGCAAACATCAGAATCATAATAGAGAAATCTATAGAAATTAATTTCCCAGTCTACATGTCCTTTATTGACTACTCTCAAGCTTTGGATGCAGCACAAACAACTTTGGACTATCTAGTATCATGCAATGAGCTTTGCAAGACATATGTGATACAACTGCGCAGCTAGGTTACTATCTATGACCACCAGGAATCAACAGTGATACCTGCATACCTTCAAAACTCAGGAATATTTATATGATGACGTGGCACAACTATTTTACCGTTGTCACTATTGTAGACACCGAGTGCATAGTGGTCAAGCAGATCTGAAACCTTCACTACAAAATCATTAGCAGAAAGTGTCAACTCAAAAGCATGGATGTGGGATACAAATCGAGTATTTGTAGCTGGCTTGCAAACAAGATATACGCTGCCGCCTATTAGACAACAAAGCTCAATCACACCAAACTGAACAAAACCTCTTGGTGTCGTTCCTACAGCAACTACCAAACCTTGACTGTACCATGTGTTGTTACACTGCACTTTCTTTGCAACATAAACGAATTTATTGTCCCCAAGCAGTGGCTGAAGTGTTTCCTGTATTGGTCGTAACAGCAGCCGTACCAGCAACAAATTCCCACCAGTGTGCTCAACAGCATCAACAAAACCTGTATGAGTAGCTCTCATCCATGCCTGATAGTATTCATGTCTGGTTGCAAGTGTCTTTGAAAGATTTCGTCTGTTTTTGGTGTGGTGGGACAGTTCTTTGAAATACAAGTGTTTTCCTTCAAACCTTAGTGTCCAACAATGGACAAGTGGGCCAAATGTTAGCATCAATTTGGGATAGTGGATAATATAATGAAACTTGGGTTTCATACAATCTTCAGGAAATAGAGTGAAGTATTTCTCCAGAAACATTTCAATCAGCAAGGAAATCACAAAGAGCTGGATCCACTGTATGTGCAGTACACAATTGCACTTCTTTCTTCAAGTAAGAAAAGAACTGCCCACATTTCATCACCAACCGGTACTTTGCTTCCGACCATCAAAGGCAAGAGACGAAGAAAACACCAAGACTGTACAGCTTTCTGCTTTACACTGAATGAGGCAACCTGTGTTGCCATTTTAGAAGGCTTGTTTGTCTTGTCTGTTCCCGAATACGGAAAATTCTTGATTTCTTCGTTTAAGAACTGCAGTGTGAAATATTCTTCCTCGACACAATGAAGAATTACCTTTTTCATGACTTCTGGAATTACACCTTCAAACAAGTCATGAGCCACATCTGAAGGAAGTTCATCTACAACATGATAATGATCCAACGCATTAAATGGACTGTCCTTTTTCACCCCATATATGCAAGCAACTTCTGGCATTTGCCGAACTATTTCAACTTGTTCATTGTAAGAATCTCTACTTCTTGAAACAAGGTCAACATCCCGAAAATAGTTTTTAACATTTGTCTTTGTGACTTTGCATAACCTACAGAAGCGTCGAGTATTGAAACTTTCCTGAAAGCCCCCAATGCCGTGTGCAGCCAAGTTGTCTGCGACGAACATAGAGAGGGTTCCTCTAAAAGTATGCACGACACCGTCCTTTTCAACATCCACACCAACAGTCTCAAGGGTTTTCAAATCTTCAATTAGAGGACTTATTACGGGAGACATTCCATACTGTGAAATTATCTCCGACTGGCACAAAAGAGCAAGCTGAATAGAGGACAGCTTAGACCGATTTTGTGGCAGCATATTCCCCACAAAAAAATTAAAACCAGAAAACTTAAGCTGCTTAACTCGGTTTCCTATGGGATTAGCCACTGTAAAGTCATCATTGTAAAGAATAACCTGGATAGTTGGACTTGGCAGTGAAAACAGTGAGTGACTTTGGTAGTTCAAACCATCACAATGGTCTCTAACTACATGTAATTGGTCACTTTGATGTCTCTGGATTACCTCAGCAAAAATATTATCATCCTTTAAAAGGGCCTGCAGTGTCTGTAGAATACTGACATACTGAACGCTCTGCACTTTGCCGTTTGGTTTCCTTCCCATCACATGCTCCACTGGTTCAACAAGATCAAAATTTTATTTAATGTAGGAGTTCAGATTGGCCATGTTTCGGATAAAACTGAATGACTGTTCCAATTCTGAAGAACTAAAAATACCATCTAGTTTAGCTTCCTGTACTTCAGGCAACAGATTTCTTGCTTTCTTCTGTAAATTTTCTCTTGCTAATCGGAGTACATTCTGTGTTTCCTCAGCAACATAACTGCATGCCTCATGATTGAGTTTATACTTTCCCTCTCAATCCTAAGATGAATGTTGTTGACAAAGAATCAGTGTCCACAATGACATCTGCAGGCTCATTTTCAATTGGGTCATGTGGCAAGTCTTCATCATCTTCTGATTCACTCATATCTTCTTGTTTCGTCTAATAACTCAAAGTGGATTTTGTTGGAAATGGGTCAAATCGTACCCAGGTTAACTCATACCCCAAAATTGATAGTCAAGTCGTATTTGAGTCAACTCGTACCCTCGTGCACGTAAAGATGCACCATTATGGTTTTGTGTACAGGATTGTTGTCTTCATAATTATTTGATTTACTTTAAATTGCAATTAGCGGTACATGTACTTAAGATAACTGTGGGATAAGACAAACGCATTATATTTATTAAAATGATATAGCTTGACCTACATAAAATTGATGCAAACAAAATAACTTTGTATATACTTTTCTTGTATAAATATTCTCGGAGTACGAGTTGACTCGGGGTACGGCAGCCATTTCGGCAGCCATTTGGTTTGTATAAAGGGATAACATCAAAAAAGCTGCCACCGCTGGAATACCTCTATACTTGCATTTGCAATGTATTCCCTTCATAATCGTTTGGGTCTTCAATCCCATGCACATTTTTAGACCCGACTCCAGACACAGGCGGCAGACATCAACTGTTGTCAGAAATCAAGGACCGATTCTCTTGACTTTTTTGAGATTGAACTTGTCATAATTGATCTAACACCTATTAGGCAGGTCAAAATAAGAAATAAATGGGCTGACCCTAAAAAAATTGCAAATAAACGTTTTATTGCTGATTTATGTTAAGAAGGGTCTAGACAATAACATACTAAAAGTTTAGGAGAATTGAAGACCGGGAAAGTTACTAATTTTGAAGATTAGTATTAGCGGCCATCTTGGATTTGCTAAAAATTAAGCCACGCCCCCAAAATGGCGTAAATAAACTTCACAGTTCATAATATTTATTCTTCTAAAGATTATCTCTCATATGATACCAAATATTCTCAAATCCCCCCCCCCCCCATGTGACCTAATTATGACAGTTTTACTAATTAGGTATGGCCTAACCTAATTTAGCACGATAGGACATTGTAACTGACATATCATTGATTTTCGCTTCCTAGCTTTCAAATCGTGTTATTTCCCAAGTAATCTGTCCTTTTTTCTTCGGATTTTTCTTCCTTGTAGTGGTATATTGCTTTCTTATTATGTTTTATGCTTCATTGGCATCATAAAATTAACAGGGACTTGACCGATGAAACCGCGGAATTAGTCTCTCAAGCCATACGCCAACTCTACGTGGACGGACTCATATCGAAAGACATATCGGAGTTTCTTAACCCCCGCAACCACGATATTAAAACACCTTGCCTTTACCTCCTACCGAAAGTTCACAAAAAAGTACCAGAAGGAACACGGTTCGTGGGGAGGCCAATCATTAGTGGTTGCGGAGGACCGACTCAATCCATATCCAAATACATAGACTATTTCTTGCTCCCAATTGTCTAAGAGCAAAGCACATACACACGCGATTCTGGGCATGTGCTTGAAAAACTAAATAACCTGACATTGGAGCAAGATAACTTATTGATAACACTGGATATAGTATCCATGTACACTAACTGCCCACAAGATGAGGCAATTGAATCAGTTTGTGACGCACTTGCAATGGCCGATGACAGACTATACGCAATACCCAAGCCCACGACAGACCACGCGCGACGTCTCCTTGAACTCATTATGCGTCGAAACACGTTTGAATTTAATGGCAAGTTTTTCAGACAAAAAATTGGCGTGGCCATGGGCAGCGAATGCAGCCCGGAGATTTGTGACATAACTTTATTCAAATACGAACAAGACAAAATCCTCCCTCACAATCCCTCAATTGTGAGCTACATGAGATATAGAGACGATGTTCTTATAATCTTTAACGGAAATGAAAAGCAGGCTGCTGACCTAGTGCAATCACTTAATAAAATTCACCCTACGCTGAAGTTCACGTCTGAGATCTCGCACCGCCAAGTCATTTTTCTCGACCTTATTATCTACAAAGGCGAACGATTCATACATGAAGGGATATTGGATACTCGAGTCGCTACCAAAAAAACTGATACATTTCAGTAACTAGCTCGCGATTCAGCACACCCTAAGTCGGTATTTGGCGGATTAATCAAGGGCGAAGTGACCAGATACAAACGTATATGTACCCATTCAAAAGACTTTGAGGAGAGGGTTGAATTCTTCAAAGACAAACTTCAAAAGCGCGGATACACAAACGAAGACCTAGCTCTCCTTTCTCAAAGGGGAAAGACTCCCGCGGACCCTAAGCGTGAAAAAAACAAAAACAATATCCCACTGGTGTTCGTCCTACCATACTACCCACATGTCGCGCACCCAGCCCTGAAACGGGCTATCCTCAAACACTGGCCCTTGATTAGCGAAAACGAATATCTGAATAGGCTATTTGATACCCAACCCATCCTGGCATACAAACGGCACAAAACACATAAAAGATGAACTTGTTCGATCTAGGACTAAAGCGTCTCCACAATCCAACCAAGAGGAACAAAACCTTGATGAGGAGAATCTGCAAATTCTATTGGAACTATTGAAAGAACAAAACAATGATCAAAGAAATGGATCTCAAGACTAAAACAAAATAAATAAGTCAAACCCCACCACCCCCCCCCCCCCCCTTGTCCTTGCCATGCGTCATATAAACCGACACACAAATAAAAACAAGGAAAGCAAAATGAACTATATAAGAGGTTGGCTGATGAAGTGCATGATATATAGCACAGAAAATATGCCCTGCTCCCCTTCCAAAAAAGGGAAAAAAAGAGGGGACGGCATATTATCACCGGTAATAATCAATCACTGTGTGAACTAAAAACAAAGGGACCACTGTTGCAATACACAAACCAGTCATCGCATCGCCAAAACCAGAGACAGGGTTTGAAACTCCCGCTTTTAGGGAATGTCTAACCCAATTGGCCTGCAGACGTTTGATGTATTTGCCCGTCCACGAACTCCAACCACGGACTGTCATCTAGCAGAGATAATGTGGCTAAAACTGATCCCCAGATGCGTGTCTTACGGAAAAAAGAGGAAAAAAAGAGTTAAAAATCACGCTCTGGAAAGACCAGTTAAACAGCCACTTTCTAGCATACCCACTAGTTAACGTACAATTACAGATTTATCTTCGGCAGAACAGTCACAAATACAATCCATATGATACTTGTCAGCAAAACCTTTTCCGCGTCTCAAAAAAATAACGAAAAGCACGGAGGGGTTCTGTTGAAACTTGTACACGAAACCCACCCCCCCCCCCCCCCCCCCCCCCCCCCCATTCCTACAGACTGCAATCTCGCAGAAAAAAAGTGGCCTGAACAGACCTCCCATGAAGCGTATATCACTAGGAAATAAAACTTAAATTAGGAATTACGCTCTGGGCGGGATAGTTACGCAACCACACTGCTGGCATACCAGCACATCATAAATTATGCAGATTTATCTCTGTAGACCAGCCACTACCTAAAATCCAATGATACTTTACGCAGCAGAACTGCTTCAGCATCTCCCAAAAAAAATAACGAAAAGGATGAGAAAAAGTTCTGACTTGTGAAAACTCCCATAAACACCCTCTCCTTCCCACATAGAATGAGTTCTGATTCACTGCAGCTTACTCTAGAATTGATAAAAAAAAACTTAAAAAAAATTAACTGATCATTCCTTGAAGTATGCCTGCATAAACCGGTCTCTCTGTGCTATACCTTCTTGCAAAAGCACTCCATTAGGATTATAATAGCCTCACAGAAAAAGAAAGAAAATTCCACAAAACCCAGTATTACACGTCCTTCACGTTAATGTCCTTCCCAGGTGACCGAGAATCGCTCCAAAAATTTTTAAAAAACGTGACTGACATGTATGATTACGCTACTTCCCAATAAACACAACAGAATGCACCAGCGCATGTGGTCATTGTCAAAATGGGAACTGTAACAATATGACTAATGATCCAGTGATGGAAGAGGATGATGAACAAGACTGAATATAAGAAGCCATGAGAATGCGTCACGTTATAGTAAGTTTGTTTAAAATACGGGTTGACCTTAGTAAGGACATAAGAAGTCACCCAACACCACTGAAAACATCTCTAAAAATGAATTATTGGCATCAAAAACATTGTGAAAGACACCAAATTTCCCTGTTGGCTAAAGCAGTTTCAAGTTAGTGCCCATTTGCAGATTTTTGTTACAACAGTCAGACGGGTTTTGGGCAGGGGTAACCCCCAAAATAGTTTAAGGGGCAACCAACACCACCGAAAACATTTTCAAATGCATTACTGACCCCCAAACATTGGCTGAAGCAATGTGGAGTTTTGGCCGATTGTCCATCGGGGTGTGCGTTGTGGGGTAGGGGTACCCCCAAATATGGTATAAGGGGTTAACCAACATCACTGAAAACCCTTCCATATGAAAGATTGACCCTGAAAACCTAGGTAAAGGTCCAATTTCTATTGATTTTTCATGAAAATTGACCAAGTTATGACTGTTTGAAGTTTTCACTTTTTAATGGAAAATGAGTTAAAACTAGACGTGTTTGTGGACAAACACAGAGCTGTTTCGGGTGTCTAACATTACTTTCTATGTGTATCTGATGATGGTCTTTGTGTGTGCCAAGTCTGAAGTCGATTGGATTTACACAATTGCCAAAGATATATTAGTTGAAAAAACGTGTACAAATCATATGGGGAAACTTGAACCTTTAATGTGACGTCACATGACACCCGATGATGTCATCATGATGTCATCTTAATTTTCGTCTATTACATATTCTGGAATACTTGCATACCAAGTTTGGCCCCAATCAGACATGTACTTCCAGAGATAGAGGGTCCTAAAATCTGCCCCTTTAATGTGACGTCACATGACCCACGATGACGTCATCTTGACGATTTTCCCCTTGGCCCTCCTGGGTTTGATGGTCGAGGTGTGTGCTAAGTCTGAAGTCGATCGGATTTACCAAATTGTCAAATTCAATAGTCTGAAGAAAAACGTGTACAAAACCTATGGAGAAAATTGAACCTTTAATGTGACGTCACATGACACCCGGTGATGTCATAATTACGTCATCTTAATTTTTGCCTATAACACACCCTCGAATACTTGCAAACCAAGTTTGACCCCAACCGGACTTGTACTTTCAGAGTTAGAGGGTCTTAAAAAACTACACCTTTAATGTGACGTCACATGACCCGCGATGACGTCATCTTGATTATTTTTTTCTTGGCCCTCCTAAGGATGGTGGTCGAGGTCTGTGCTAAGTCTCAAGTCGATCGAATTGACAGAAGTGTAAAATTCAATATTTTGAAGAAAAACGTGTACAAAACCTATGGAGAAAATTGAACCTTTAATGTGACGTCACATGACACCCGATGATGTCATAATTACGTCATCTTAATTTTCGTCTATAACACATCCTGGAATACTTTCAAACCAAGTTTGACCCCAACCGGACTTGTACTTTCAGAGTTAGAGGGTCTTAAAAAACTACACCTTTAATGTGACGTCACATGACCCGCGATGACGTCATCTTGATTATTTTTTTCTTGGCCCTCCTAAGGATGGTGGTCGAGGTCTGTGCTAAGTCTCAAGTCGATCGAATTGACAGAAGTGTCAAATTCAATATTTTGAAGAAAAACGTGTACAAAACCTATGGGAAAAAAATACACCTTTAAAGTGACGTCACGTGACCATAAATGATGAAATCGTGACGATTTTTTTCAAGGACCATCTGTGAGTGGTAGTCTAAGTGTATACCAAGTCTTAAGTCGGTCGGGTTTACAAAAGTGTCAAAGTGTATTGGCTGAAGAAAAAACGTGTACAAACCCTATTGAGAGAAGTCTGAAACAGAAGAAAAAAAAAAAAAACTAGAACTACGTCTGTTCAAGGAACAGAACATAGGGCTTTTTCGCTTTCGCATTTTTTTTAGAGTATTTTTTTCAAAAAAACCGAATTTAAGTTAATTTAAACAGATTAAAATAAATTCAAACTGATTAAAACGATGACGTCACACGTTTCTGAACTTTTTGTGCAACTATCTATCACCTAACAACACAAAATGAGGTGTTATGTTAACACGATCCTTTGCTGAGATATGCCTTCAACGTCTAAAAACGTGATAATTCAAATATAATCGTAATATGACGTAACATTTGTCAACATGACGCTAGAGGGCGCTTTAACATTTTATGAAGTCACTGTTAAAAGTAAGTTCACATCGTTTTTTACTTTTAAATTATAAGGAATTTCCGGTTTGGACCGGAAGGAAGTGTCAGGTCTTTTTGCATGTAATACAAATTATGAAGACCATGGATTAATCTATCAATTCCCCTAAAAATCTAAATCAGATTGTTTACAGTTTATTGTATATTGATTTTCAAAGATTAAATTTAGAAATATTTGGTTGCTTGTAATATGACACTTGATGACGTCATCGTGACGTAATTAACAGAAAGCTCGAGAGCTGTCTTAACTTTGCTATTTAAAGCAAAAATCTGGATTATATCTATCGCGGTTGATTTTTAAGCGACGTTTTAAGGTTCTAAGGTCTTTTCATTGTAACTTCCGGTTTGGTGACGTCATAAATATTTCTCTTTCCCAATATGGTCTAAGCATGAAGCTGATTATATACACGGGTTATAAAGTTATTTCAGCAAACTTCGCAACACACATCAACAGATTATTCATTTTAACAATTTTTCAAACTGCCGCTAGAGGGCGCTATAACATGTTATGACGTCACAAATATTTTTTTTGAAAAATACATTGTAGCCAGACACTAACATCGTTGAAAGTAAGTTCATATCATTTTTCACTTTCAAATTATGAGGCACTTCCGGTTTAGACCGGAAGGAAGGGTCACGTGATTTCACGCACCTGAGATAAAATGAAGATCCTGGATTATTCGATTAATTGCCACAAAATTCAAGTTTCGGTCTTTTGCGGTTGATGTTTTATTGATTTTCAAAGATTAAATCAATTCCACCTTTAAGATAAGCTCACGTGGGCCTGATGACGTCTTCCTCGTGGTGTCTGTCGGCGAGACTGGAGTTCACTATTGGGTCTTCACCTGGGTCAAGTTTATGGAAATGCGACTTTGTTTTTCCGTTAAAAGTGCTTTGAATTGTGCAAGCAACGTTTACAAAGTCTACGGGGTTGGATTCTGCGTAGCCGAAAGCGTGCTTACCTACCTGTCGTACGCGGCGCCCTTCCCCATGGGCAACTTGATGACGTCATCCTGTTTCACAGGTTGGCTGCTAGTGTCCTCTTGGGTGAGCGTACATGTGCTTGCACGAACGATGTCAGTGGTGATACATTCGCTCAATACATAATGCACTATCGGTGTATACGTACATGTACTAGCATGTATATTATACGTGTGGCATGCACGCGTAAGGGGTCAATGCTTTTTGCACCTAGGCCAAAACAATTACATTTCAAGGGTGCCGCAGGGTATGTTCAAGTTCGTTTTTTGCCCCAAAACACAGGGAAGTTCGAGAACTACTTTTACATTAACCTTTAGAGCAAAAATCAAGATTGTATCTGTCAGGTTTAATTTTTTAGGAATTTTCAAAGGAAAAGGAGTCTTTTCATTCTAACTTCCGGTCTGGTGACGTCATAATTTTTTCTTCCCGTCAACTTGTTCCTAGCATGAAGCTGATTAAATACACCTGTTATAAAGTGATTTCAGCAAACTTCGCCACACACATCAACAGATTATTCATTTTAACAATTTTCAAACTGCCGCTAGAGGGCGCTATAACATGTTATGACGTCACCAATATTTTTTTTGAAAAATACATTGCAGCCAGACACTAACATCGTTGAAAGTAAGTTCATATCATTTTTCACTTTCAAATTATGAGGCACTTCCGGTTTAGACCGGAAGGAAGGGTCACGTGATTTCACGCACGCGAGATAAAATCAAGATCCTGGATTATTCTATCTATTGCCACAAAAATTAAGTTTCGGTCTTTTGCGGTTGATTTGTTATTGAATTTCAAAGATTAAATCAATTACACCTTTAATATGACGTCACGTGACCCCTGATGACCTCACCGTGACGTATGTCGGCTAGGCACGAGCTTACTATGGGGTCTTCACTTGGGTTAAGTTTTATGGAAATACGACTTTGTTCTCTGGTAAAAGTACTTGTGCAAAAAAACGTGTACAAAGTCTATGGAGTTTAGGTTACTAAAAGAAAAAAAAGAAAGAAAAAAAAAAATCAGAACAAAAACAAAGGCTTTTTCGCAAAATTGCGAAAAAGCCAAAAAAAAAAAAAAACTTTAACGAAAACAATAGCTGTTTCGGCTGAATTGCCGAAACAGCTAATGAGTTAAAATGAGTTAAAAACGGCTAATACTAATCTTCGAAATTAGTAACTTTCCCGGTCTTCAATTCTCCTAAACTTTTAGTATGTTATTGTCTAGACCCTTCCTAACATAAATCAACCATAAAACGTTTATTTGCAATTTTTTTGGGGTTATGTGGTGTATTGACCTGCCTATATACGTCTGGTACCCTTGGCGCTTCTGGTTGCGCCCAGTGAGAATAAAGGTGACATATACACGCCGCTCATTTACGGCCACTCTCCCGTAACGTCCCTGGTGTCAACGCCCTCCCTTTTATAACCTAGCGGTCAGGGTGATTAAGAATCGGAAGTAAAGAAGTTGAAGGTGAAATGAGAATAACTCCTCTCCACCTCTCCACTCCTCTCCACCTCTCCACCTCACCTCTCCACTCCCCACCTCCACTCCTCTCCACCCCCCCCCCCCCCCCCCCCCCCCCACCCCCCTTTTTGTGAGAGGGTGTATCAAATGAAGATCAATAAATACTGGAAAGTTTTCACTTTTTTACAGAAATTGGTCGAGATTTGACCGGTTTTTGGTGGGCAGCAGCTGGGCGAGTTGATAAAGTACTCTTACACATTTTTGGTTGGGGTAGACCGTGCGGCAGTATGGAGTTATTGCACGAAATTTGTGCACGGTTTCTATTGTTTAACGGCGGTTAACCTGTAAAAACCCTCTCCATCTATGGGTCTCTGCCCTACGGGTGTCCGGAGACCCAGAGTTCTAGGGGTACAGAGCAAAGTGGTCCAGGCAGGCCTATAGTGATTCTCGGCCCTCTGCAGCAATCATTTTGAGCGGTTGTGCTTCGACCTAGAGCGCTTAGTGTCTTCAGTGTCTGAATAAGAAATACTGTGATTCGAATCAGACGAATCAGTACTATTTTCGTCGGATTCACTAAAATAACCGAGGAAGAACTTTCACTATCGTCCATGTTAAATTCGATTACGTTGTACAGCGTGCGTGTGCCGACTGTGTGTATCTACGTGTGTGTGCACAAAGCGTACGCGAATCATATCCATGCAAACCCGTCTCGTACCTAGACGTGGGGTACCGACTATCGCAAATTTGTCTGGGTTCTGCTTCGGTTTACGTCACTCATTTTGAGTGGCCGCGAAACTTAAAAAAAAAAAAAAAAAAGGGGGGGGGGGGGAGGGCTCATTTTTTTGGGCGGCAAATTACCACACTAAACGTACACTAGAACTAGCTTTGCTTCTTATTCACATTTAATACACATAAATCTATTAATTTAAAACAAAAAATTGCGTAATGAAGATGTTCGACTGCATGTCTTCTTTAAAGTTATTACCAACTTGTTGGCCCTACAAGCCTTGTTTTAAACTGACCTTCCAATTTAGATAATTAAGAGCCCGAGACAATCCGCACGCATGCAGTTAACAATATGTGCTGCAATGTAGAACTGAGCCGCTCCATCCCCACTGAAGTATCCCATTTCATTCTGCGTCTCACCATTAGCCTCTCCTGGCTAAATCCTCGTGTCTGGCTTCTCGTGCCAGTCCTGTTTCTACTGAATAGCAGAGGGTGTCAGCAAGTTCCTGCGCTATATCCAGGCTGCTTCGGGTATATAGGTGAACTCGTAAGGTTGGTTGCCATTCCATCTAGAAGGACAACTCTGATCACAAACCCGGGTAGGTGGAGCTCGTTAGCATAGGTCGGTAATATGCCTAGGAGGACAACTCAGGCTAACGAGCTCTAACCGAGTTTGTGATCAAAGTCCTCAATATGACTAAGAGAAGGACAACTCTGATCACAAACCCGGGTACGTAAAACTCGTTAGCCAAAAATAGCAGTCTATACTCTCCAGCGCGTAACAACCTTGACCCAGCTATGGGTTAAATAGTATGAACTAAGCATAATGCCTTTAGGACGTATGAGGGCATATCTGCCCCAACTGTCAATGTGCTTCTAGAATAGATGAAATTCCTTAGTCATGTATTACCCTTCCATCTAAGTGAAAAACACTCCAAAATCCAACCTGGGATCGTGCAGGGTGCCACACTTGTGGCAGTGTCTGCACCAGTGTGGCGCACATTCGCCTGCACGATGCAGACAGTGGGAAGAGACTATACGCACAACGTTTCCATCAAAATCCTTTCATTTGTGTATTAAAGTTATTTATCAATGATGAGTTACTTAATTTCTGAGTTTTGTGTGTGGAAGCCAAGTATCGATGAGGAAATGGTAACGGGAACAGGCAGAGGATGCTGCTGAAATGTTTTAGCCACAACGATCGACAAGTTGGGCAGATGTCGCCTTCGTGTTCTCAGGATGACAGAAAAGACCTATTTAGGAGTAGCGCTGCTCTTTCAATAAGAGGAAGAGGTTAGAAAAATACTAGTTTTGGCCGGGTAGCCGCACCTGGTTAGACATCCACTAATCAGCGGTCGAAATAAGAAGAGATATACACTCTAAATATTGGTGCATGGAATGTCAGGACACTATCGTGGACTGCTCTAATTGCCCAAACTCTCAAGCGCTACGACAATGACATTGCTGTCCTCAGCAAAACCAGATTATCGGAGTCACACCTGAAAGAAATATGAACTGGTTACACATTTTACTGAATTGCTCGCAACCTGAATACTTTACCAAGAGGCATGACAGACACATGACACATGCGCGTTAGAACTTAAAATGATAGCTTTGCAACAATCATCAGTGCTTATGCCCCAACAATGTCCCAGACAGATGACGTAAAACAAGCATTCTATGAATAACTCGGTACGGTACGTCCTCCATGCAGTTCCACATAGTGACAAGCTCATTCTACTAGGCGACTTCGATACGAAAGTGGGATGTGACAGTGGTACATGGAATACAATAATAGGTATTTATGAAATGTATCTCAAATAAGCTTCTGCTTCTTTCAAAGTGTGCAGAACATCAGCTTGTCATCACCAATACAGTCTTCCAACAGACCAACAAGTATAAAACCCTCGTTCTTGTACTTGAATGCACCCTCGCTCAAAACTGTGACATCTATAATTGACTATGTTATTGCCCGACAAGCATATTGTAAAGATGTCATTAACACACGATCAATGAGGTGCATACTGCTTGTCAGACTATAGACTCGTGAGAAGCCAGGTGTCGTTACAGCTTAAACACAAATCTTTATTATTATTATTATTATTTATTCGGCCTTCAACAAGAGGTACAAACATAAATGAACAACATACAATTCCAAATTACACTAACATTAAAACAAAACAAAAACAACCTTATCCAAGTTGGCCAGGACCGACAAAAGTATAATAAAACACTTTCACTTGAAAGCCTACCGATCCTAACTTGAAAACTGTGACACACAGAATAACATTAAATGTATTTAACAATAAATGTATAAATAACTATGATGAATTTAGCTAAACAGTGAAAAAATACTTATATTTACATATTCATATTAACAGAAATAATATTACGGAGCAATTAAAAAAAAAGACATTAAACAAGGGATACTGTCCCACAATCCCATTACCAAGCACTCCACCCTTTCTGCAATCCTCTTACCTCATCAAGTCACTCCCTCAACATCCCACCCAACTTGAAGGAACCAACTGAAAAAGCTGAGTGTTGCAGGTTTTAAATACACAAAAACAAGAGACAAACTGCAGCAGAAAACTGCAGAGGCATTTACAGCTGATGCTGGTCGTGATGATTCAGATTCTAGTAACGCAGAGGAATCTTTGAAATACTTACGGTATATGACATAATACAGCCCCAGAAATTCTGGGTTTTGTAAAGAGGAAACACCAGTACTGCTTTGATGCAAATGACGAGGACATAGGCGAACTTCTTGACAGTATACACACTGCCCACTCTGTTTTCATTTGTGAAAATACGTTAGGTGTTAAGAAAGGTACCTGGAGACAAAGCGTACAGTGCCAACCAAGCTTGGGCAAATGGTAGGAAGATAAAGCCAAGGAGTAACAGGAAGCAGTCGACAGGCATGACAAAAGCGTTTCTTTGAGGGTTTGAATGCTGTTTATGGTCCTTTGGTCAGGTGGGTCTACACCAGCAGTCTGCATGCAGTCGACGATAATAAACTGTAAACTGTGCACTGACATAAACATAAATAGTAGACCGCTTGGCTGAGCATTTCAATTCTCTTTTAAACCTGGAATCCTCTATGTACAACGATGCAATCAATTCCACCAAACAGCGCCCAATAAGCCATTTGCGCGTGACCCCGAGTTAAATTTGAATAACATCTGGTACACTGACTTGCTCACACAGCTTGGCACAGTTTAACTTTAAAGTCTCCAGACCAAAGACGCTTTTGCTATATCACGTGATTCGGGGCCGGCAAGCCTTACGCGTCATACGCTAGCAACCCCCAGCTCTGGAATGGTCTAGTCTTTTTGTCATTCTCACCCATTGTAAACAATGTATTGGTGCTGAGCGTCTCTTACGTAACTATGCAAAAGCTTGCCCCGAATCACGTGATATAGCAACATTGTCTTTGGTCTGGAGAATTTAAAGTTAAACTGTGCCAAGCTGTGTGAACAAGTCAGTGTACCAGATATTATTTAAATTTAACTCGAGGTCACGCGCAAATGGCTTATTGTACAAGTACTTGGTAAACTGCCATCGCTGCACGAGGTGAACAAAGCCATAAATCTTTTGGTAAAGCTCCTGGAGCAGACAGCATTCCAGCATAAATCTACAAGCATGGTGGTCATCTCATGTCAATAAAACTACCCAAACTATTTCAAACAATCTAGAATGAACATATGAAGCAGAGAAACCCCCACCCCCTCTTTTGTGTTGACCATTGTGTTCCCGGAATCTCAGGAATTCCTTTTATTTTTTAAGGGGGGGGGGGGGGGGGGGGGGGGGTAGGTAGGTTACAATAGTGTTGAGTGCCTATAAAGTCTCGGGATAAGAGGGGGGTGTTTTTGTGACTGGTCTGCAGAGATAAATCTGTAATTGTACGTTATCTAGTGGGTATGCCAGAGAGTAGTTGTTTGACTGGCCTCTCCAGAGCGTAATTCTTAACTCTTTTTCTCCCTTTTTGTGTAAGACACGCATCTGGGGGGTCAGTTATATTCACATTATATCTGCTAGATGACAGTCAGTGGTTGGAGTTCGTGGACAGGCAAATACATCAAACGTCTGCAGGCCAATTGGGTTAGACATTTTCTGGTTTTGGCGACGCGATGACTGGTTTGTGTCTTGCAACAGTGGTCTTTTTGTTTTTAGTTCACTCACTGATTGATTATTACCGGTGATAATAATGACATTTTAGTAAAAAAAAAGTTTTTTGACCTTTGACCTCATTTTCGGAGGTCAGGATTTGGTCCCAAGAGTCAATAATTATTTTATGTCATCTTCTTTTGTAATTCTGTGCATTTTGACACCAAGATCATCTATATACCATATTTTGTTGCTGAAATATAATTTTTAGTGATTTAGGCAGGGGTCAATAACCTTTGACCTCTAATAAAAAAATACCCCAACCCCTCCGGCAATTCCTCCTTCCTCCTTTTTTTTGAGTATATATATAGTTGTCCATACCCATATGCAAGGTGCACCAAACTCCTCTCCTTAATAATAGGAAACTTTTGGAACATCTCACTTCACTGGGGTAACTAGTCAAGGTACATTTAGGCTAACTAGGTTTTATGAGTAATCACTCCTGAAACAAAGACCTCATTCATGTTGTTTTATGTTATATGTGTGGTGACCACCCCAGGTGGCATTTGACATGTAAACAATGTCACGTGATTTTGTATTACCAATCAGCGTCCGACTTTCATGGATCGCTGGTAGACGGTTTTCTGTTGTTCCACCGTAGACTTTTTAGCTGGTTCCAAAAGCCATGCCGTTCGCCATCTTGTTTCTCTCGAGTTCTTCGCGTTTTGTCCGGTGATTCATTGTAGGAGTTTAGTCGAATAAAACATCGTAGTTTTTCTACAAGATTGGGGACTTTTTGTATGAATACTTGCAATCCCCAAAGTGGTGACCCAGACGTGATATGACTTCCACATCCGCCGCCAAGTCGGAGCTTTTGAACCCGGACTCTGCAGCGCCACTTAAGTGCAGTGGCTTTGAAACTTCCACCGTACTGGCCCAATGACCCGGTGATATGGTTCGCACAAGTCGAGGCGCAGTTTCTCACTAGGGGAATTAAATCGGAAATTACCCAATACTCGTACGTCATCTCCTCCTTGCAACCGTCTATCGCTCAAGAAGTCAGAGACTTGTTGATCAATCCACCGGCCCACCACCCATACACCAAGCTAAAGGAAGAGCTCATCAAACGTACCAGTGAGTCGGAGCAAAAACGCCTCCAGAAACTTTTGATAACCGAAGAGCTGGAACAACTTCTCGGAGATCGCACCCTGGAGCCTTCAATCCTGAAGCAGTTATTCCTGCAGCGACTCCCCACTAATGTCCAGCTTATTTTGGCATCGACAAGCGACACCGACATTCAACAACTTGCCAAGCTTGCAGACAAGATTGTCGAAGTTGCGCCGCCCGTTGCTCAAGCCTGTGCCGCAGTTCCAGCACCGGCTCCATTTGTGGCTGCAGTCAAGCCACCCGCTACATCAGACATGCAACTACTCCAGGCCCAAGTAGAAAAGCTGACCACTCAAATGGAAATGTTGGTTCGCCAAGATCAATACCAGCGCAGTCGACGTGACCGTAGTGCTTCTGCATCAGGGGAGAATACTACAGGTGCATGCTGGTACCATTGGAAGTATGGGGACAAAGCTCGTAACTGCAAGGACCCATGCAATTACACACACGATCGCAATCCCACTACGGCTCAGGGAAACCACCAAGCCAGCGGATAGCTAGGGGCGACTTCCCCCACTGGCACACCAAATCAATGTCGCCTTTTCTATGTGTACGACAAATTCACAGCAGCCAGATTCCTGGTGGACACCGGTGCTGAGGTCAGCATTGTACCTCCAACGCCACGCGATAGACAATATCGTCAAAGCGATTTTGTGCTCGAAGCAGTCAACAAGACACAAATTCACACATACGGTGAGCGTTCTGTGACAATTGATTTGGGTCTTAGGCGTGCATGCAGATGGATTTTCACAATTGCCGATGTACCAGTTGCAATTTTGGGAGCAGATTTCTTACGCCATTTCGGGTTGCTGGTGGACATGAAAGACAGGAAACTCATAGATTCCACGACTAGTCTGAGTGTCCGAGGCATTGCAACGAGCACCAATGTTCTCAGCCCGGTTTTTGTTGGCCCATCACCGAACACTCGATACACGGCCATTTTGGGTCAGTTTCCTGCCATCACCCGACCATGCTTCAGGGACGCAAATCCCAAACACGATATCACCCATCACATCCCAACAAAAGGCCCACCAGTGTCCGCCAGGCCACGACGCCTCGCACCGGATAAATTGAAAATCGCCAAGGCTGAATTCGACCACATGCTACAAATGAACATTATCCGTCCCTCTAATAGCAGTTGGTCTTCGCCTCTCCATATGGTGCCGAAAGGAACGCAAGGTGATTGGAGACCATGCGGTGATTACCGCGCTCTCAACAATGCATCTGTCCCTGACCGCTATCCGATCCCACACGTACACGACATCACTTCGTCACTGCACGGCCGGACTGTATTCTCGAAGGTGGATTTGATTAGAGCATACCATCAAATCCCCATGGAGCCGAGTGACATTCCGAAAACGGCCATCACCACGCCGTTTGGCATGTTCGAATTCGTGCGAATGCCCTTCGGGTTGAGGAACGCCGCCCAGACGTTCCAGCGTTTCATCGACCAGGTGTTGCGCGGATTGGATTTTGTGTATGACTACATCAACGATTTACTAATCGCCAGCCATAGCGACGAGGAGCACGAGTCACATCTTCGTACGCTTTTCGAGCGCCTTGATCAGTACGGTATCGTGGTAAACCCCGCTAAATGCGAATTTGGCGTTTCGTCACTACACTTCCTAGGCCACGTGATCGACCAGGATGGAATTCGGCCACCAGATACGAAGGTCGAAGCGATCCAGCGGTTTCCTGTCCCAGGTTCGACAAAGAAGTTGCGAGAGTTTCTTGGGTTGGTCAACTTCTATCGCCGTTTTGTACCCCACTGTGCTGCTTTGACACAACCTCTCACCGACATGCTTGCTGGAAAACCCAAGAAAACAATCGAATTGGACGACACAGCGCT
The DNA here is from genome assembly GCA_037893245.1 of Crossaster papposus. Lineage (NCBI taxonomy): Eukaryota > Metazoa > Echinodermata > Asteroidea > Velatida > Solasteridae > Crossaster > Crossaster papposus. The sequence goes on from JBAIAA010000884.1 coordinate 105,985, forward strand.
CGCTGCTTTCGAGGCCGTCAAGTTGGCTTTGGTCAATGCAACTCGTTTGTCCCATCCGCGACACGATGCAGAGTTGTGCTTAATGGTCGATGCCTCCGATTTCGCAGTGGGTGGAGTCCTTCAGCAAAAGGTGCATGGTGACTGGCACCCTATCGCGTTCTTCTTGCGAAAGCTGCAACCTGCAGAGACCAAATATAGCACATTCGGCCGGGAACTGTTAGCAATCTATCTCGCCATTTCCGTCATGTCGTCGAGGGTCGCGCTTTTTCTGTCTTGACTGATCATAAACCGCTGACCCATGCACTTGCTGCGAGTTCGGATCGATATCCCCCCCGCGAGATCAGACAGCTTGACTACGTGTCACAGTACACAACCGACATCCGACATGTTCAGGGTAAACACAACGAGGTCGCTGACGCGTTGTCACGCATTAGCCTGAACACATTCTCTACCACGTCATCATCTCCAATCGATTTCCAGGTCATGGCCGAGCAGCAGCGCAAGGATGAGGACTATCTCCGTCACAAACAGCATTCGGTTCTTCAGTTGCAAGACATTCCGCTAGTCGCTAGTGAGGGCACCCTAACATGTGACATGGCCACTGGAACGCCTCGACCTTTCGTCCCCAGGGTCATGCGACGAGCAGTTTTCGACTCTCTGCATTCCCTGTCGCATCCTGGAATCAGAGCCACACTCAAGCTGGTCAGTGCACGTTTTGTTTGGCCCAACATGAATCACGATGTTCGTTCATGGGCTAAAACCTGCATCAAGTGCCAGAAATCTAAGGTGCACAGACATACCATCACGCCTCTGGGAACCTTCATCACCCCAGACGCCCGGTTCGACCACGTCCATATTGACATTTTTGGCCCACTTCCATTGTCCAACGGCAAGTCCTACTTGCTGACGTGTATCGACCGTTTTACACGGTGGCCAGAGGCCATTCCAATCCCGGATATGACTGCAGAAACCGTCGCCAGGGCGTTTGTCTGCAGTTGGGTTGCAAGGTTTGGTACACCATCGACAATCACGACTGACCGCGGCAGGCAATTCGAATCGGCACTGTTCAACGCCTTGATGACATTACTCGGCACTAAGCGCATTCGCACAACGGCTTACCATCCCATCGCCAATGGTCTGGTTGAGCGTTTCCACAGACAGTTGAAAGCTTCCCTCAAAGCGCAGGACAGAAACGCTTCCTCTTGTTCTACTGGGCATACGGACAGTCGTCAAGCGGGACATTGGGTGTTCGACAGCGGAGCTCGTGTTTGGAACTACCCTGCGCCTACCAGGGCAGTTTGTTGCACCCGTCAATGATGCCGGTTTAGACCCTGGAAACTATGTACATCGCCTCAAACGCGTGATGCGTCAAGTAGCACCACCACCAACACGACCACACACCCGCACCACACAGTTTCACAAGGACTTGTTGTCTTGTACGCACGTTTTCGTCCGGTGTGATCATGTGATGCGGCCACTCGAGCCTCCGTACAAGGGCCCCTATCGTATATATTGACGTGAGCGGACAAATACTACACGTTGGACATCAAAGGCAAGAGCGACACTGCGAGTGTAGATAGATTGAAAGTCGCCTATCTTGAAACGGATCCCGCAACCGCCCGTGTCGCAACCGCCCGTGTCGCAACTGCCCGTGTCGCAACCTCGACGCACTGTGCCGGATACACCTGCATTAACTGCACCAGCTGACCAGGACACCGAAGTGAGCGGATAACTCGTTCAGGACGTCACGTTCACTGGCCGTTACACCTTACTCAATTTGACTGTGATTGAACATTGTACATCGTATATATTTCATTGTTTCGTTCACTTCCTTATGCAGAAGCTCTCTGGGGAGGGCTAATGTGGTGACCACCCCAGGTGGCATTTGACATGTAAACAATGTCACGTGATTTTGTATTACCAATCAGCGTCCGACTTTCATGGATCGCTGGTAGACGGTTTTCTGTTGTTCCACCGTAGACTTTTTAGCTGGTTCCAAAAGCCATGCCGTTCGCCATCTTGTTTCTCTCGAGTTCTTCGCGTTTTGTCCGGTGATTCATTGTAGGAGTTTAGTCGAATAAAACATCGTAGTTTTTCTACAAGATTGGGGACTTTTTGTATGAATACTTGCAATCCCCAAATATGTATATCTCTGGGGTGGTTGTTTGTATATTCAATATGGGGCTCCGAATAATGACCTTTGAGGTCATATGTGGCGGTCAATTTGTTATCCTTCATCACAAGAATTTACATTTTTTCTACTTCCAGTGTAATTATGAGCATTTTGACACCAAGATCATACATGTACCATATGTAGTTCCCGAGATACAATTCATAGTGTTTTATTTCAGGGTCAATGACATTAGAAATAAAGAAATTTCCCCTCCCCCTTTGTTTGGGCCTCTTTTTATATATGGTAATTTTCCTGTTACAAATATGACATTTTAGTAATACAATAGTTTTTTTGACCTTTGACCTCATTTTCGGAGGTCAGGATTTGGTCTTAAGGGTCAATAATTATTTTATGTCATCTTCTTTTGTAATTCTGTACATTTTGACACCAAGATCATCTATATACCATATTTTGTTGCTGAAATATAATTTGTAGTGATTAGCTGGCAGGGGTCAATAACCTTTGACCTCTAATAAAAAAACATTCCCCAACCTTCCTTCCTTTTTTTGGTAGTTGTCCATACCCATACCCACCAAAATCAGTTAAAATTAGCTTCTTTTAATTTTTTTTTACAGATTGGCTCCATATATGGCTAATTTGGGGTTACTATAGAATCTGTAATGTTGATTTGAACCGGCAATGAATTTACAATCATATGTACTGGCTAACATTGAAGTCTAATTATGCAATGTGAGAAGCGTTTCGTAACTCTAGTGATAGATCAAGTCACACACTTGGCAACTGATGCACCCAGTACTGCACGGGCATTTGAAGTGAAGTAAATCATTTGGTAAATTGGTCAATAAATGCTACCTCGCGATGGTCAACTGTTTTGCTGTGGACTGTAATCATAAAAGTCACAATTGGATTTGTGTCCACTTTCCTAACGAAACAACACAAAAAAGCAACTGTAGTGAGTGGTGGCCATGTTTGCGTTGATGTGATCCTGTTTCTGTGCTAATTACCGGTACCAGTTTCTTCAGATCTTACGTAATTGCTTCTTTAGCCAGCTGCTTTCACTTGTGGACTAGTACTTACACTTTCTAGCTTGTCCATGTGGTTATCTGAGCTGTATTTTATGGCCATGTCCAGTTTGAGATTGTCGGGCATCTGTAATGAGTTCCAGATTGCTTCTAGTCTGTCTTGGGAACTCAGGGGCTCGGGAATGGCAGAGGTCTGGAGAGATTTCTGCTTCCAACAAAAAAAACACAAAGGAAAAATCGAATATTGACAAATTTAAGGAAACGGTAACACAGGGCTGTTAGCTCATTTGGCAGAGCACTAGAACGGTAATCCCTAGGTTAAAGGGCCAAACCCAGTCAATTTAATTGTTTAAATCTTTGATGAAACCATGGATCTCTCACAAAATTCCTAAGGCACTATATAGCGCACAAGTCTATAGAAAACTGTGAGAGAAGATTCAATGAAGAAGCGTTCAGTTTCAGAGGTGGGAGGAAATCTTAGACAAACAATAAAGCAGGAACTGAAAACCCAATCCACATGTGGACCAGGGCAGGAATCTAACCCATGCCATATACAAAAAGGAAAGAGAAGAACCACTGCGCCAACCTGACTGACACAATGATTTTTAATGCTGTTGAACTTTTTAGGTAGGAACATTTATTATTTATTATTAAAAAGAAAACTGTATTTTCCTCTGCTTCTAGACATTATTTTTGCAATGTCGGTCTCAAATATATAAGAACATAAGAACATAAGGACAGATTTATAAACACTCATCACAAAAAATAAAAAGGTTCAACGCCTATAGCACTAAATTCGGCAAGAGTCATTTTCCGAGGCAACACCAGGCTCGTGTCAGTCATGCCCAGTTTGACGCACCTAATCCAGGATTCTTCGACAAGTTTGCTCCTGCATTATTTTGACATTGACCGGGCCCAGAAGCAGGATTGCTTTTTACAAACCTTGATCCGAGACGTGTTCAGGCTGGCATCTGTGGGTAGCATACCCTGATGTTGCACTGCGAGCCAGTTGCTGACAGATATTTCTGGCCTTGCTTGTGACGTGTTTAACTGTCATCCGTTTTTAATTCCGGAAAACTTTGCGTGTATACACATCCTCCCATGCAAACTGGTAACGTGTGCAACATGCATGCGAACATTTGCCCGATTTGCTACTAACGTTAGTCGCCATCTTTGACTGCGCTCTAGCTTTGCGAGCAGGCTTAACAAACAAAACTACCGGACAAATGCAACTATACTTCCGAAGGCAGTTGCAGTTGATGCCAATTACAGGATGTAAAAATGAGCAATCTAATAGAAATATTTTGAACTTAAGTGAAAGAAAAATGCAGATATTTAAATGAAATTGTCAGCAGAGGAAAACTACACGAGGAAGGAATCGAAGCTACAACATTGAAAAAGGACGCGATCGAAATCCATGTTTGCGCATGTGCAATGCAAGCTATAACGTATACATATAGAACACAAAGTTCAGGTTCCCTCACAATGCATGGCGCAACACTGTTCCTTTTGTAACACGAAGTACACGACATGTGTGCCAGTCACAAAAGGAACTAGCGCCATGTACGTATGCTGTATGGAGTTCATGGTATAAACAACATTTGGCGCGGTTTATATTTTTTCGCTCTAAATGCCCAGCTGGTCGGAAGTTACCAGGTCAAATTGGTGGATCATGATCCACCTTTCCGTTCCCACTTGATCCTGATCCACCAATTCCTGCAATTGGGGGATCTCTATCCTGCTCGAAAGTAGGATCAAGATCCCCCTTTTGGATCTTGATCGCCCTTTTTGCGGTTAGCGTTCCCACTCATCACCAAATTGCCGGATCGGATCCCCCAATTGGAGGATCAAGTGGGAACGGGGTCTGTGACATGCACCCATTCTCACCTTTGTTTGGCCATTTTGGAAGAGCTAGGACATCTTTATCTGATTTATTTGCATCACCTTTGTCGAGGTCACTCTCCGACATGTGAAAAACTGCTCCCAGAAAATCAGTTTCCTGTAATATTCACCAGAATGTTAACGAGGTCATGAAAAAGCTTGCGGATCCATTTGTTAACCCTAACCTTGCCAAATCCATCAAAATCCTTCCCCTATTTTGGCAGATTTTTTGGGGGGACTTAGTCCTGCAGGCCCAATGTGAATACATTTTAATGGATTATGTTGGACTTGGGCCAGGAAGCTTAGCACTGCTGGGGAAATCTGATTGATTGTCCACCAGGGAGTACTCTGCTGTTGTCAGATAAGCCATGAATAGTACAGGGTCGTAAAAGAAAGAAGGAAACACTTTTGACAGAGTTTGAGTGCGTATCTGAAGTTGATCAATTAATGCACATCATTATTTTAATTCTAGGAAATATTTCTAAAGAACATGGAAAGGAAAAAAATAGTCATAATATACTTAAACTTTGATGATATTAAAGAAACACTTGAAAAAGAAATTGAAGTATAAAACTCCTTAGTTGAAGTGTATTATTTTTTTTTTTTTAAATCAAGCTCTTATAAGCAGGTTTGGCACATGCAATCTTTAACCATATGTACCATATCTCAGAGACGAAATATCCATTTACAATTATTTGTTGTTATCTTTAAAGATCAATAGTTACATTTCTTATAAGAACAAGGAAAGAAAAGGTATATTTTACTTGTGTGGATAAATATTTGGTGTACCGTAATTTCCTGCGGTAAAGACGCGGCTTATCTGACTTTCTAGACCACAAAAACATCGCCGCGCCTTATCTTTCAGTGCGCCGTATATATGATGTCGCTTGAGTTCAAAGTGATGGTCTTTGTGTGAAGAATTCTTTGAACGCCGCAATCTTACTCAATAATGCGGTCAACCAATTAGCCCAACTCTCCGGACATTGTGACCGTGTTTCCATTAACAATGCCGCGATGTGTTGATCCCCCTACGACCGTACATGTATGTGATTTAGCACTCGGCAGCGTGCGTAGTCTTGTTTGCAAGACGTTTTTCGCGATGCGGGGCGCCCTCTAACGTACGCCGTAGACCACGCGCGAATTACCGCATCGGCGGCCTACGCGCGCTGCATATACCGCGATTAAGATCGTCTTGCAAACAAGACTACAGCGTGCGCTGCATGACGCATACAACAGCGATAAAAAGCTGGCCCGTACTATGTGGCCTTTTTCTAAACGTTTTTTCGTCTACGTTCCGGCTTCATGCAATTCACCATCCGAACTACACAGCGCGGAGCATTCACAACGACTGGAAAAAAGACTAGGGGGTGTCGCAATTAGGGATACCATGCCTGCGATCGCTGCATGTGATGTACATGTGCATGCAGTTTATACTGCAGTGATACATGATATGTATCGGCAAACCTCGTGCGATATTGTGACTACCGGTTTGAAGTTTTCATACATTGTTTGCGTGCCAGATAAACTCAAGTACTCAGCAAATTCTTGCTTGGAATAGTGGGATCCTTCTAAGGCAACAAAATGACCCCTTTGTGGCGATGTACCTACACCAGGTGGCGCCTGGTGTTCTTCTGGGTGCGTTCAAGCATGCGCCTTATTCGGCAGTGCGCTTTATCTGTTGACGTTTGAAATTTGTTTGGGTGATTTTAGGGACCTGCGCCTTAACCGCCGTGCGGCTTTACCGCAGGAAATTACGGTAATCATGTAGCATAGGACCTGGTATTCCGATCGGCCATCAAACCTTGAGAGACCGGTTTACCCATACCGGTTCTATCCAGATCCAACCTGCCTGGACCAGTGCCAGCTAGTAACCCGCCACTAGGCCCAGCTTGGTCCTGCCCCGGGGTGCCACCCCCGAGGTTGAGGTTGGGCGTCAAGGTTTCCAAGAAGGTGCTTGTTGCAAGTGTGTAGCCTTGTTGGGTGGGTTTCTTGGCAAATGTGGCATTGAAGATGGGACTGGATATAAAAGGCAACAGAAATACAATGATTGTAAATAAGGGTGCATTCAAGTAGCTCATTCAGAGCGACTTGGTTTACACTCGGCACAAAAGCAAACACAAATGCAATTTTTGTTAATCACAGGAAATTTTCAGGGTGCGAATTCTCAAAAGTTGAACACATTTCAACTCCGACAAATGTTTTCAGCGAATGCTCTGTGACGTCAAATTCGTATCGCTTTCGCATAAAGTATGAACTGGCTTTAGCCACAAGATTTTCGATTTTAAAGGTAGTATACGCTATTTGCTTCTGTTGTAATAAAAAAAAAGGGGGAAATGGGAATAGCAAATATTGTTACACTCACATTAAAAGTTTGTGTTCATAAATGCTGGAACAAAAAGAAAAACAAATTTGTTCTTGTAGTCTGGTTTCCCACCCCCCCAAAAAAGAGAGAAATTTACAGACATCCGGGAATTATCAGGTTAAGGAACTAGACTAGTTGGGTTGCACCCATTCGAGGATGTGTAACTAATTGCAAACAAAATGTTGACTATAACTACATTTGATAAAAGTCAAAGTAGTATTGGACAATAATTGTCGTTTTTACATAGGTTGCATATTGGTTACGGCAGAGTCTACTTTCTATATACACATCATGCGCTACCGGTAGCCATAGACAGTAACCTATAACGTCCGTCGATATCGCCGATGTCACTTTTTTAATAATATCAAAATATCGACATTTCGATATATCGACAATTTTGATGTATCTACATTTCGATATATCGACAATTTTGATGTATCTAAAATTTGATGTTCCTAAATGATATCGAAAACACTGAAAGAGTGTCAGATTATCCAGAAAATCTCAGGGCTTTAGTATATTAGAAAAGCTGCCGTCTTTATTTGTAGCTTAGAACATTTGAGTAGGCCTATTAAATAAAATACGTTCGACGACCAACTGCGGTTGTGAAGTTGTTCTTTGTGTTTCACCCGCCCCGCCGCTATAGTTCACAATCACTTGCGCAGTGAAATCTCAAAAGAAACCGGCCATGCCGCCCCAGCCATGCGCCTATCGGTTGTTTGGGACGTAACCCTCCCTTGTTCTGATAACATTTTGGGGTGGCCAATCACGAGTTGGGAATTGCGAGGAGCGTTCTCTGCACCCTGCTATTGGCCTAGCAAGCCAGTCTGGATTCCAAGACCGAGCTGTTCGTTCATTTGTTCCGGGGCGCGCTGTCTGTTATCTGGGCTTATTGAGGGCGCCCTTATAATTGAAGGTATAGTGTAGTATACACCATTTGCAGATATCGAAAATATTTATTACCGAATTATTAGGAAAAATCTTACTCAATTGAAAGTAAATAATGATTCTAGGCATCCAGCAAAATGATGGCGCTAGATATCCTGTAATTATTCCGAAAAATATAATTTTCTTTTAAAAAAATCACGATCGCCGTCCGGCTAAAAAACGGTTAAAAACAAATGCTGTTTTTCTCAATTTTCTCGGCATCCATGATTGTAAAACTTCGGACAGGTCAGTTAAATGATATTTACTACCTTTAAGGGCGCCCTCAATAAACCATAAACACGCGGGCTGGCGCAATTTGATATTGTTCGGACCATGCGCGGAGGATCAAGCCGAAAACCTGTATGCAACGTACCTATTAAACTGTCGGTCTTTAGTATATTTAGCGCTGTTTTTAGGCTTCATCTTGTACACGGGAAATAATTGATATATCGAGGTATACTCGATATTGAATTTCCGATATATCGATTATTATTAAAAAAATGACATCGACGGACGATAATAGACAGGTGATTCAGGACACAGCCATACCTATTAGACCATTCTTCTCTGTCATCTCTCCAGGGTGGGTTCTCTGTCTTAGTTAGGAGCGGGTTCAGCACTCTATCTAGACCACGTTTCTGTATCATTGAGGAGGCTAAGATGGTGTGGTTGGCTAAGGCGTGGTAGCTGGCGGAATGCTCCATAAACTCATCCTACATTTGCACGAAGGAAATTACAAGAGAATGCTGTAAATCTAAGCACACATACTTCTTTTCATTTTCGAAAAGGTTTAGAGCTGTGCATTTAAAGTTTTTCCAACTCAGTTTATAAACCTGCACATTTTGTTTTATTCCAAATTGTATACATCTATTATCTAGTAATGGTCAAGAAGGTTACAGACTCACAGTTTTTGGATCAAAGACATTTGAACAAAGAAATTGACTGGAGCGGGGCTTGAACCAACATCCCGATTGCCATTACGGTGCCCTACCAACTGAGCTATCCGGCGCTATGTTGTTGGTTACCCAAATATGTCAATATTTTTGTTCAGGGGTGCTAGTCTGAAGCCATCAAATCGAAATTTCCACGCCAAAGGCACGATACTAGCAACAATTTTGAAACAATGTTAAAACAACAGGTTAAAAATGGGGAAAAGCAAGATGGTAAAGTAGCTGTCCTATGGCGCCGGCTAAGCCTACCGTGTGCCACCGTGTGGTACATTTTGTGCGGACGGTGGAACACGGTAAGGGCACATGGCGGGGCGTTGCGCGATCGGTGAACACGGTGGGGGCCCGTTAGTGGCCGGCAAGACACGGCAAAAGTTTTGGGCATGCCCAAAACTTTCGCCGTGTGCCACCGCTTGTACCACACGGCGAGAACCCGGTAAAAGGATAGTGGGCCTGTACGAGGCCGTTATGGACCCAATTTTTGGGGCGGTGAAAACGGTGACGACGTGTCATATTTTGTCCAACGGGTTGTCACCGTGTTCATACCGGGTTCTCGCAGGGCTCTCGCCGTTTGCTCAACGTTGACCCACCACCTCATACCGGCTACATACTGACCCCTCACCGGTCTATTAACTTTCAACCGCTCTCTTACCGACCTACTTCGTCCTCTTACCGTTCTACTGTCCTCATAAAGTCTCCATACCGACCTGTTGCCGTGTGGTTTACATCGCACCCGTTCAGAAACCGTTCCAGACACAGTGACACTAGTGACACTAGCTGGTACGAGGACGTTGTATGTGGTAAGAACCCGGTAAGGAGACGGAATGGAAACGTTGAGGACACGGTGGACAAATTTAACAAAAATATAATCTTTGCGGCCGGAGAGATTTACACCGCTTGTCATTTAAATCAAACGGTAAGGGCCCGTTGGGCTTAGCCGGCGCCATGGGACAGCACCATTAGGCTTTTTGTTTATACATTTCAAATAAGCCACTAAGAAAAATTGACTAAGAAATTTTATATAGAATTGAACACATAAATTGACTGGAGCTCGACTGGTTGATGGCTGTTGACCAGCATCCCCTGATGAACAAATATATTGATAAATATAGGGAGCCACCGACACAAGGCTATATAACTCAGTTGGTAGAGCACCGAAATGGTAATCCGGACTACATTATCATACACTATTAGTGATCAGTTGGAAATGTCTTCATAATCTCTCTGTATACTTCATTAATCTTTTGATTAAAGTTACTTTCTATTTTCTGGTTGTAGAGGCGGGGAATAGTTTAGGAGGGAGCGGTCAGTGAGATAACTACCTGGTCATAGGCCAAGTGGTCAGTTGGTAATGTCTTCATAATCTCTCTAAGTAAAGCCTGTCACGAGCCAATGTGGCTCATCAGGCTGGTGTTTAACTCGTTTCTCTAGCATAAAATAACTGAGAATATTCCCCCCTCCCAGGATGGGATGCTGGTCCATCGCAGGTTACTCCCCAGCGAATGTCTGTACCCATGGGTGGAAAGAGGCAAGTGGGGTGAAGTGGCGTGCCCAAGGACACAACATAAGGCCAGCAGCTGGATTCGAACCCCGACCCTCTGATCGTGAATCACAAACATAAACCACTGGGCCCCAAAGGTTAAATGTCCAGTTCATGGGTGTGGTGGTTTGGGTGGGGTAGTGCATGGCGAGGCAAAGTTTAGAAGGCAGGGTCAGTGAGATAACTACCTGATCATAAGCTAAGTGGTCAGTAGGCAATGTCTTCATTATCTCTCTGTATACTTTGTTAATCTCTTGACCACGGAACAAGTTACTGTCCAGTTTCTTGATAGTGTTGCCACTGATCTAAAAGCAAACAAATTCAAATGGTCGATTCTAAGTTGGTTTATCTACAATGAGCCTTTATACTAAGAAGTCTTTTGCATAACACTAGAAATATAATGTTGCAAATACATACATGTACGTCTGTAACAAGTACAATATCTTAACCAGTTCACGCAAGGATTATTTTGACATTGATTAGGCCCAAGCGCGGGATTGTTTTTCACGAACCTTGATCCGAGTCAGGTTTAGGCCGGCATCTGTGGGTAGCACACCCTGATATTTCTGGCCTTGCTCGCTGCGAGCCGGTCGCTGACAGATATTTATGGCCTTGCTCTGCTTGAATTCAGGAACAAATTTGGATGTAGACACGTTTTTATATAATACGAACTGGTTAAGAGAAATGTTTACAAATTGTTTAGGAGCAAGTGACATTTGTTTAATTTCTGTCCATTCTCTTTTGTACCACTTTGTGGTGGTATTTATAGCAAAAATTATGTTTACACATCCGATAGAAATTTGATTTTCAAGAACAGAACTGATTCTCCATTGGTTAGTCCATAAATAAGGGGGTCTAAAAGGGGGTCTAAAATTGTGATATTTGTTGATGTCCCGGTCACACATGACCAAGTAATTTACCATGCAAGTGTCGCTGAAATTGACTTCAAAGTTTTTGCTATAGGTACTTTGTTTTATGTAATTACCCTGATATAAAAGGCGCCAAGGAATGTGTGCTGAATTAAAAAAACAAATTCCTATGTCTGATGTAACATGGACATGGAAAATTGAACCCCTAATTTTGTCACCGTCCCCACGAAGTAACACAAATGTCACGTGATACAACCCACTTCTGGCATTTTCACAAAGTAATACAAAGCCCATAGCTAATACACACGGATAGCGTCACTTTGTGAAAACTCTATTCGTGTGTATTGTGGCGGGAACTCCCCGGGCCAACCTAAGGCTGTTAGGATAAGTCGGACACCTATTAAAGCCACGACAATCTTCCCAACCTAAGGCTCTTCCCTAGACGAGAGATCACTCAGAGCGACCTAAAAGGCTAAGGGTGCAGGTCCGTTTTGGAGGAAATATACCGCCGATTATGATGATTGCGATTACTCTCTGTTAATTACACTATAACCTGTAACAAAGACTCCTTGACAACTGGATTGACGGTACAATGAACAATAAAGATGATTTATTCACAACAATCAAGAAATGCACAGTACTTGGAAATTAAGTGGGCTGTTTAAATACTAGGGTCCTCAGCAGCAATGCACAATAACTGCAGTGTTCAGAACGCAAAAGCCATCATGAACATTACACAAGCGAAGTCAGCATCAAGCGCCTATAGTCAGCATTACGTGCCTATAGTCAGCATTACATGCCTAGTCAGCATTACATGCCCCAGTAAGCTGTGTACAACCAGTACAGCTTTGCACCTGCTACGTATTAACCATGCCAGTTTGCGTCAGCTATGTACAGCTAGCTGTCTCAGCTTTGTACCACCAACACATTAACCATGCAGGCTTGCGTAAACAATGTACAGGTATATCGCTTTGTACCGATTCGCATAAGCATTTCACAAAACGCAGCACCAGTTACCTACGTCTTATCTGTCGTGCAGCTCTCGAACAACTATAACAATGAATATTACGTGTCTACCACCCAGGTAAACACGCACGTACACCATGTAAAACACATACATGTACTTAAGCATATGGGCTTTGTTACCCAATCGCGTGCATTCACGCAGCGAGTCACTGAGCGGTAAGCTCCGCCCAGCCAGCGCGCGCAACTACAGGTCTTGTCCGCCCGTGGTTACAGTTCGTGGTTACTGGCACTAAGTCCTTGCACTTTCTGTCACAGTATTAACTATGGGCTTTGAGTTACATTGTGAAAATGCCAGAAGTGGGTCGCGCGTATCACGTGACATTTGTGTTTACTTCGTAGACAGAGCCTATTCTCTGAAAAACAACTCATGTCATCGTTGAGTTCATTGAAGACGGTGGTGTTGAGTTTCAGTGTGATAGATGACAAGCTGACACGCTCCGACACACGCACATCAGAGGTACATGTACGTACAACTGGTCTGTTAGGCATTCTAGTGGTGACGGTGGCAGGCTGAGGGTGGGTGGGCTCACAAATCTCAATACTGTGGTTTTTTTTTAGGTGGGACAAATCAGAGACTTCAAAATCCAGTTACCCTAAATGTTTTTAAGCTCATAATCATGCCAAGTTTTCCAACAAAAAGTGATGATGAGGTGCAGCATGAAATGTCCTCCCATTACGCAATATTCACGGGTCGGCCATCTTAAATTAAAAGTGAAGTAAAATCTTCCTTTTTGGAGCTTAAAAATAATGAAATAAAGTTAATTACAAATTAATACCAGTCAGCTCTAATGAATAATTAGTCTGGTACCATCTAATTCAACAGTTTACATAGCCTTCATTTTGTCGCAATGTTAAATGTTGCAATGTTGAAATAGTATGCAATGGTTGAGCGACTTTTGAAACGATTAGCGCGATAAGGCGCACGACTTTGTCGGAGCAACAATTTAAATGAAATACACCACCGCTGTCAGTGCAAAACTGAATCATTATCCCCGCGTGCAGTTGTTGAAAGCATAACGGAGCATGAATGAAAAAACACTGCTAAAGAGCAATGGTATTAGGACACAGCCCTGTTTAGTGCCGTTGGTAACAGGAAATGGGCTAGATGGACGTAGAGCCGCAACCTCACACGGGCAACCATACCATCGTGGAAGAATCTGATGATGTTAATTATCTTGGATGGGCAGCCAGCCCTGTACAGAAGCTTCCACAGACCTTTGTCAGGTCGATGAAGACAATGAAGAGGTCAGGATGTTGTTCTCTGCACTTTTCCTGGAGTTGTTGACCCGAAAACATCATGCCAACTGTGCCACGCGAGGCACAAAAGCACATTGACTTTTTGGGATGACTGTAGCCGGTTGAGGATGAGACGAGATAGTATATCTTCCCCTTTATTCTGGTTCAAGTGGGCTTGCAATAAACACGGTGCGTCTTCATGTTTAGCTCAAGGGATATGGCAGCAATTATGCATTCAGCAATCCTACCTAGCTTTCTATCTTCATAACCATTATACAGCGAGTCATTTGCACACAGACACCATCATCACACCTCCTGATTGATAACGTACCGTTCATTTCTCTCTTGGATGGCCCGTTTCTCTTCTATCATCTTCAGCTGTTTCTTTAACTCTTCCCTCCCTGTCTCTACTCTGTCCATAAGAGATATTGCCTGCAGAGAAATACACTTAATAATAACTGCTCAGGCACACAAAAAGATACAATAGTATACAAGTCCTTCATTTATAAAACAAAAATGAGGAGAGCTTAAAATTGCTCTCCTTAAATCCTGATGTTGATTTAAGAAGAGCTATTCGATCTCCTTAAATAGAAAGAAAAGAAAATAACAAAAACAAGAGCTGTTTCGGCCTACATGTGTATGTTGCTTTCAAAGCTTTTAAAAGACGTCGCTTTCAAAGTTTGCTAATGCACGCGCTAGCTACACATTTGTTTACTTTGCGCGCGCATGCAGTACTTCTTTGTTTAGTTTCAGTGCCATATACAATAATGTACCACTTTATTTTACCACAAAACGTATTGCACGGGTCAGGCACTCATGGTCGATTAGGCGCACTGAAAATCACACCTGGTATTTTTGTACGGAACACCATGTACATTCAGTAAGTAGATACACTGCACAGCTACAGTTCTGTACTGGGGTTGTTTACAGGTATATTGTACACGCACTCGTACCAGTACGTACATGTACATGTACACAACAGTGCACGCGCCATGCATTGCAGAGATAGGATCGTGTCATTCCTGTACATACAGTGTTTATTCGTGATGTTCATGGCCATTGGCGCGCATGGCTGACGCGGCACACATACTGCGTGAGTATACCGCAAGTGTACGTAAAAAAACAGTACCTTAATTAGTACTGTAGTATAGATTTTTCCATGACACAAAATCAACGGACGCGTTCCGGTTCGCGTTACAAATCAAACTGAAGAAATTACTTCTCCTGTGGAATTTTTAAGGAGCGCTGTGTTTTGTTCTCCTTGGAAAATATTAACCTTCTTCCCGGGTTTTGGTGTGCGGCACTCTGCTGTTCAAAATTAGTGAGAACAAGAATGAATGATCCTAGCTGTTGAATAGTATGGGCAAATGGGAATTTTTGAGCCCCGGCGTGAATGGGAGCAATAATGAATGTCAGGTGATGCGAGTTCAACCAATAAAATGACAAGGATCTGTATGTCAGTTATATAATCAATAATAATGTAACGAAACAAGGTTTGTGTATGTACATGTAAATTATACAATGTGCTAGAAATTCCTTTTTTTTGTATAGCGCAAGCTGATTGTTCTTTTACCAGCTAACTCGCCTTTGTTTGTTTTTTTACTGGCCTGGACTGGCCTAAATACAATTGTTGCTTGTAATCCTTGATAGAATTAACCCAATTCTTAAGCTAATTTTATGCAAAGTACTCGAACAATACACTTACCTGTAGATTTGCCTCACCTGACTTTCCTTTGTAGTCAACAGGGCTAGTCAGTATATAAACTGTGTCACAATACTTATCATGGAGGACTTGTGACTAGGTGCTGTAGGAGAGACACGTGTGTGTATGAGTTAGTCTTGCATACGCACTGTGGACCTCCGAACAATATAGGTCCACACGATGCGGGAAGAGGTTACGGTGTGTGGACTTGCACACGTCCACAATCTGTTTTTCAGTTTCCGAAAAAGGGCGCTAGAGGAAAAACGGGTTAGGGTTATATATAGAAAAGATAGAAGGGACAGCTGAGAGGCCCATAATCCAAATTTGAGGGTAAATTTGTTTTGGGGAAGCGAGAAAAATGAGTATTTAGTCAAAGTTTGTTAACTACACGAAGACAAAGGAATGTCCACAGTGCGTATGTAAGGTAAAGCTAGCTGTGTCTCTCTGAGTTTTAGATTTTATTTCGTCTTTGGTTGCCGGCCTCATGTGTCGTACATGTAAGTTTAATTTACATGCAGTTATGTGCCCATGCCCCCCTTTTCAGCCGTACTTGTTTATTGTATTGTAGGATTGTATAAGTTTTTAGTAGCGTTAGGTTGTATTCATTTTGGAGGGGCTTTGCGTGTTATCCAGCATGGATAACATGCCACGCAATTATATATTTGTTTTCATTGCTGCTCAAACTGAATTCATACTGCCTAAATTGTATATAATAATTAAAAACCAAAAGACGTGGCTTTAAGAAGTAGAATTTGTTTCATCGTTCATTGTTGTTGTGAGTTTGGTTGTCCACTGGCGGATCCCAAGTGGGTTTCGTTACAATAACAAGGAAAACTGATATACTGCCGGTATCTACCTAGTGGGGAATGGAGGTGAGGAGTAGGGGTGAAATACAGATGTAGAGTATGGGGGTTTGATTTTCAGCTGCAGTTGCGCTATCAAATTTGACCCCACCCTTACCTGTAAGAGAGGCGGTAGGTCTTCCTCCTCAGCTAACTGCTCCTCCTTCCCTTCCTCTCTAGCTGATCGATAGCTGGACAGCATCTTTAGATCCTGCTGGAAGTACTCTCGGGAGTCCTTGGATTTGGAGACATCATCTTCGGTCGTCTTTGGTTTCTCTAGCTGCGGAGGAAGTCAGTGACGGCTGATGTTATGACGACATACTTTTACAGTGGATATTGGCCCTTCTGACTTTGGGACAATCTACTGTCAACAATTGTCAACAAATAAAAATTACTCCTTTGGCCCTTTTTTCCTAATTCATATTCGCTTCATATTCGGTGCGAAAGCGAATTTGTGACATCAGGTGATTCAGAGTTTTCGTGCTGTGAATTCGTGAAAAATAAACACATTTTAATTCCAGTGAATTTTACAGGAAATGTTTTGTAACGTCAAAATCACTTGAGTGACAGTAATTTCTAAATGCAAATAATTATAAGATCTTCACCTACAACAAATGTTGGCAACGGATATTAGTTTAAAAAATAAATTTGAAAAAATGGAAACTGTGTACAAATATATTTAACTACATGTATAACAAAAACCAATTCCTTTATTTTATATAATTTCCAATATGTTTTATGAATTTTCTAAGACCAGAGGCCGATTTCATCGAGCTGCTGAAGCACCAAAAACCTTGCTTATTTCTAAAATCAAATTACTAGCCAAAATTCCATGTAACTGTTACATGTATGCAAGCTAACAACAAATACCAATCAACAAACAAACAAAATGCAAAATAACAAACAATATACATCATGTAGAGTTGTGGCTGGTAAGTTGGTTTTTACTAAGCAAGTTTTTTTCTGCTTAACCCTATCCCTGCTACACGCAGCACAATGCATCAAAAAAATAAAATCTAGTGCACTTTGATACATTCTGCTGTCGACAGTGTATTAATACCACAGTCTAAGACTATTGAGAGCTAGTCCCCATTGAACAATGCCAATGATGAATCGGCTGCGTTCAGTGACCAGTGACTCTAGGGCATTTTGACCTTAAGATTTTTGACCTGATGGATGTTTCTGCACTGTAACTACCATGTTATTTGGACCTTTGCTGCAATTTGCTGCGTGTAGGAGGCTGTCTAGCCAAAATACCCTGGAGGGTTAGGGTTAAGCAATTTTTTGTGCGGGACTAAAGAATAACTTGTCTATGAACTTACAAGTTTGGGGTCAAATTCCAGGCTTGGTCTTCACTTATGAACAGTGTCGGAGTCAATCCCGAGGTCTTCAAAGAGTGTTTCGACGGAAAACACTTCCAATGATTTAGCTCTTCTCATCTTGTGATGGGAGACAGGTTTCTTTTCTTGATCTCTGCAATAAAATACAGCAAATTTTTTTTTTTTAATTCCTGCTTTAAATTTCCGATTGATATCTGAAGTTTCATCTCTGAATTGTTTTGTCACAAGTTCATTTGAATAATGAAATAAGAGTGACTTGACTTTACGACTGAATGACTTGGGTCGATTGGAATAAGAATACCTTGGATTCTATCAAGCTCAGCTAACAGATCAAGCCGATAGGATTGGGTTGGGTGGCTTGTGTGTAAAGCGCTTGCCTCTTAGTCAGGTTCATAATGTACATATTGAAAGTTTCGTTCAATGTTTGTGTAGATTTGCTAAACTATACATTTTTGGAAACGTTAGGAAATACTCAACATGAAAACCAATGTTTACATTTGTTTTTAGGTTATTTGGTCAATGGGGTTATGAATACCGTTGATTCTAGTCAGCTTAGCTATTAGCTCAGGCCGATAGGATTGGGTCGATTGGGATATACCTTGGATTCTATCCAGCTTAGCTATTAGGTCAGGCCGGTAGGATTGGGTCGATGGGAATATAAATACCTTGGATTCTATCCAACTTAGCTAAGGTCAGGCCGATAGGACTGGGTCGATGGGAATATAATACCTTGGATTCTATCAAGCTTAGCTAACAGATCAAGCCGATAGGATGGGGTTGGGTGGCTTGTGTGTGAAGCGCTTGCCTCCAAGTAAGGTTCATAATGTACATATTGAAAGTTTCGTTCACTGTTTGTGTAGATTTGCTAAACTATACATTTTTGGAAACGTTAGGAAATACTCAACATAAAAACCAATGTTTACATTTGTTTTTAGGTTCTTTTGAAAAAAGTGGTTCTTTAATGTGACGTGACACATGAAAAGTCATTGGGTGTCACTTGCATCCTTCGCAATTCAGCACACCAGCTGCGAGTAAGGATGATTAGCCTCCCCAATTATTATTATTATATGAATACCGTGTATTCTATCCAGCTTAGCTATTTGGTCAGGCCGGTAGGATTGGGTCGATGGGAATATGAATACCTTGGATTCTATCCAGCTTAGCTAAGGTCAGGCCGATAGGACTGGGTCGATGGGAATATAATACCTTGGATTCTATCAAGCTTAGCTAACAGATCAAGCCGATAGGATTGGGTTGGGTTGCTTGTGTGTAAAGCCTTTGCCTCCAAGTCAGGTTCATAATGTACATATTGAAAGTGTCGTTCACTGTTTGTGTAGATTTGCTAAACTATACATTTTTGGAAACGTTAGGAAATACTCAACATAAAAACCAATGTTTACATTTGTTTTTAGGTTCTTTTGAAAAAAGTGGTTCTTTAATGCGAAGGATGCAAGTGACACCCAATGACTTTTCATGTGTCACGTCACAATTCAGCACACCAGCTGCGAGTAAGGATGATTAGCCTCCCCAATTATTATTATTATATGAATACCGTGTATTCTACCCAGCTTAGCTATTAGGTCAGGCCGGTAGGATTGGGTCGATGGGGTTATGAATACATTGGATTATATCAAGCTTAGCTATTAGGTCAGGCCGATAGATTGGGTCAATGGGGTTATGAATACCGTTGATTCTAGTCAGCTTAGCTTTTAGCTCAGGCCGATAGGATTGGGTCGATTGGGATATACCTTGGATTCTATCCAGCTTAGCTAAGGTAAGGCCGATAGGACTGGGTCGATGGGAATATAATACCTTGGATTCTATCAAGCTTAGCTAACAGATCAAGCCGATAGGATTGGGTTGCTTGTGTGTAAAGCGCTTGCCTCCAAGTCAGGTTCATAATGTACATATTGAAAGTTTCGTTCACTGTTTGTGTAGATTTGCTAAACTATACATTTTTGGAAACGTTAGGAAATACTCAACATAAAAACCAATGTTTACATTTGTTTTTAGGTTCTTTTGAAAAAAGTGGTTCTTTAATGTGACGTGACACATGAAAAGTCATTGGGTGTCACTTGCATCCTTCGCAATTCAGCACACCAGCTGCGAGTAAGGATGATTAGCCTCCCCAATTATTATTATTATATGAATACCGTGGATTCTATCCAGCTTAGCTATTAGGTCAGGCCGGTAGGATTGGGTCGATGGGAATATAAATACCTTGGATTCTATCCAACTTAGCTAAGGTCAGGCCGATAGGACTGGGTCGATGGGAATATAATACCTTGGATTCTATCAAGCTTAGCTAACAGATCAAGCCGATAGGATTGGGTTGGGTGGCTTGTGTGTAAAGCCTTTGCCTCCAAGTAAGGTTCATAATGTACATATTGAAAGTTTCGTTCACTGTTTGTGTAGATTTGCTAAACTATACATTTTTGGAAACGTTAGGAAATACTCAACATAAAAACCAATGTTTACATTTGTTTTTAGGTTCTTTTGAAAAAATGGTTCTTTAATGTGACGTGACACATGAAAAGTCATTGGGTGTCACTTGCATCCTTCGCAATTCAGCACACCAGCTGCGAGTAAGGATGATTAGCCTCCCCAATTATTATTATTATATGAATACCGTGGATTCTACCCAGCTTAGCTATTAGGTCAGGCCGGTAGGATTGGGTCGATGGGCTTATGAATACATTGGATTATATCAAGCTTAGCTATTAGGTCAGGCCGATAGATTGGGTCAATGGGGTTATGAATACCGTTGATTCTAGTCAGCTTAGCTATTAGCTCAGGCCGATAGGATTGGGTCGATTGGGATATACCTTGGATTCTATCCAGCTTAGCTATTAGGTCAGGCCGGTAGGATTGGGTCGATGGGAATATGAATACCTTGGATTCTATCCAGCTTAGCTAAGGTCAGGCCGATAGGACTGGGTCGATGGGAATATAATACCTTGGATTCTATCAAGCTTAGCTAACAGATCAAGCCGATAGAATTGGGTTGGGTTTCTTGTGTGTAAAGCCCTTGCCTCCAAGTCAGGTTCATAATGTACATATTGAAAGTTTCGTTCACTGTTTGTGTAGATTTGCTAAACTATACATTTTTGGAAACGTTAGGAAATACTCAACATAAAAACCAATGTTTACATTTGTTTTTAGGTTCTTTTGAAAAAAATGGTTCTTTAATGTGACGTGACACATGAAAAGTCATTGGGTGTCACTTGCATCCTTCGCAATTCAGCACACCAGCTGCGAGTAAGGATGATTAGCCTCCCCAATTATTATTATTATATGAATACCGTGGATTCTATCCAGCTTAGCTATTTGGTCAGGCCGGTAGGATTGGGTCGATGGGAATATGAATACCTTGGATTCTATCCAGCTTAGCTAAGGTCAGGCCGATAGGACTGGGTCGATGCGAATATAATACCTTGGATTCTATCAAGCTTAGCTAACAGATCAAGCCGATAGAATTGGGTTGGGTTTCTTGTGTGTAAAGCCCTTGCCTCCAAGTCAGGTTCATAATGTACATATTGAAAGTTTCGTTCACTGTTTGTGTAGATTTGCTAAACTATACATTTTTGGAAACGTTAGGAAATACTCAACATAAAAACCAATGTTTACATTTGTTTTTAGGTTCTTTTGAAAAAAATGGTTCTTTAATGTGACGTGACACATGAAAAGTCATTGGGTGTCACTTGCATCCTTCGCAATTCAGCACACCAGCTGCGAGTAAGGATGATTAGCCTCCCCAATTATTATTATTATATGAATACCGTGGATTCTATCCAGCTTAGCTATTTGGTCAGGCCGGTAGGATTGGGTCGATGGGAATATGAATACCTTGGATTCTATCCAGCTTAGCTAAGGTCAGGCCGATAGGACTGGGTCGATGCGAATATAATACCTTGGAATCTATCAAGCTTAGCTAACAGATCAAGCCGATAGAATTGGGTTGGGTTGCTTGTGTGTAAAGCCTTTGCCTCCAAGTCAGGTTCATAATGTACATATTGAAAGTTTCGTTCACTGTTTGTGTAGATTTGCTAAACTATACATTTTTGGAAACGTTAGGAAATACTCAACATAAAAACCAATGTTTACATTTGTTTTTAGGTTCTTTTGAAAAAAATGGTTCTTTAATGTGACGTGACACATGAAAAGTCATTGGGTGTCACTTGCATCCTTCGCAATTCAGCACACCAGCTGCGAGTAAGGATGATTAGCCTCCCCAATTATTATTATTATATGAATACCGTGGATTCTATCCAGCTTAGCTATTAGGTCAGGCCGGTAGGATTGGGTCGTTATGAAAACCATGGATTCTATCAAGCTTAGCTATTAGGTCAGGCCGATAGGATTGGGTCGATTGGGATTTTCCATGGATTCTATCCAGCTTAGCTATTAGGTCAGGCCGGTAAGATTGGGTCGATGGGAATATAAATACCTTGGATTCTATCCAACTTAGCTAAGGTCAGGCCGATAGGACTGGGTCGATGGGAATATAATACCTTGGATTCTATCAAGCTTAGCTAACAGATCAAGCCGATAGGATTGGGTTGGGTGGCTTGTGTGTAAAGCCTTTGCCTCCAAGTAAGGTTCATAATGTACATATTGAAAGTTTCGATCACTGTTTGTGTAGATTTGCTAAACTATACATTTTTGGAAACGTTAGGAAATACTCAACATAAAAACCAATGTTTACATTTGTTTTTAGGTTCTTTTGAAAAAATGGTTCTTTAATGTGACGTGACACATGAAAAGTCATTGGGTGTCACTTGCATCCTTCGCAATTCAGCACACCAGCTGCGAGTAAGGATGATTAGCCTCCCCAATTATTATTATTATATGAATACCGTGGATTCTATCCAGCTTAGCTATAAAGTATTAGGTCAGGCCGGTAGGATTGGGTCGATGGGGTTATGAAAACCATGGATTCTATCAAGCTTAGCTATTAGGTCAGGCCGATAGGATTGGGTCGATTGGGATTTTCCATGGATTCTATCCAGCTTAGCTATTAGGTCAGGCCGGTAGGATTGGGTCGATGGGAATATAAATACCTTGGATTCTATCCAACTTAGCTAAGGTCAGGCCGATAGGACTGGGTCGATGGGAATATAATACCTTGGATTCTATCAAGCTTAGCTAACAGATCAAGCCGATAGGATTGGGTTGGGTGGCTTGTGTGTAAAGCCTTTGCCTCCAAGTAAGGTTCATAATGTACATATTGAAAGTTTCGTTCACTGTTTGTGTAGATTTGCTAAACTATACATTTTTGGAAACGTTAGGAAATACTCAACATAAAAACCAATGTTTACATTTGTTTTTAGGTTCTTTTGAAAAAATGGTTCTTTAATGTGACGTGACACATGAAAAGTCATTGGGTGTCACTTGCATCCTTCGCAATTCAGCACACCAGCTGCGAGTAAGGATGATTAGCCTCCCCAATTATTATTATTATATAAATACCGTGGATTCTATCCAGCTTAGCTATTAGGTCAGGCCGGTAGGATTGGGTCGATGGGGTTATGAAAACCATGGATTCTATCAAGCTTAGCTATTAAGTCAGGGCGATAGGATTGGGTCGATTGGGATTTTCCATGGATTCTATCCAGCTTAGCTGTCAGGCCGGTAGGATTGGGTCGATGGGAATATAAATACCTTGGATTCTATCCAACTTAGCTAAGGTCAGGCCGATAGGACTGGGTCGATGGGAATATAATACCTTGGATTCTATCAAGCTTAGCTAACAGATCAAGCCGATAGGATTGGGTTGGGTGGCTTGTGTGTAAAGCCTT
Source organism: Crossaster papposus (assembly GCA_037893245.1). Taxonomy (NCBI): domain Eukaryota; kingdom Metazoa; phylum Echinodermata; class Asteroidea; order Velatida; family Solasteridae; genus Crossaster; species Crossaster papposus. Next base: position 129,611 of record JBAIAA010000884.1, read on the forward strand.
TGCCTCCAAGTAAGGTTCATAATGTACATATTGAAAGTTTCGTTCACTGTTTGTGTAGATTTGCTAAACTATACATTTTTGGAAACGTTAGGAAATACTCAACATAAAAACCAATGTTTACATTTGTTTTTAGGTTTTTTAGAAAAAATGGTTCTTTAATGTGACGTGACACATGAAAAGTCATTGGGTGTCACTTGCATCCTTCGCAATTCAGCACACCAGCTGCGAGTAAGGATGATTAGCCTCCCCAATTATTATTATTATATGAATACCGTGGATTCTATCCAGCTTAGCTATTAGGTCAGGCCGGTAGGATTGGGTCGATGGGGTTATGAAAACCATGGATTCTATCAAGCTTAGCTATTAGGTCAGGCCGATAGGATTGGGTCGATTGGGATTTTCCATGGATTCTATCCAGCTTAGCTATTAGGTCAGGCCGGTAGGATTGGGTCGATGGGAATATAAATACCTTGGATTCTATCCAACTTAGCTAAGGTCAGGCCGATAGGACTGGGTCGATGGGAATATAATACCTTGGATTCTATCAAGCTTAGCTAACAGATCAAGCCGATAGGATTGGGTTGGGTGGCTTGTGTGTAAAGCCTTTGCCCCCAAGTAAGGTTCATAATGTACATATTGAAAGTTTCGTTCACTGTTTGTGTAGATTTGCTAAACTATACATTTTTGGAAACGTTAGGAAATACTCAACATAAAAACCAATGTTTACATTTGTTTTTAGGTTCTTTTGAAAAAATGGTTCTTTAATGTGACGTGACACATGAAAAGTCATTGGGTGTCACTTGCATCCTTCGCAATTCAGCACACCAGCTGCGAGTAAGGATGATTAGCCTCCCCAATTATTATTATTATATGAATACCGTGGATTCTATCCAGCTTAGCTATTAGGTCAGGCCGGTAGGATTGGGTCGATGGGGTTATGAAAACCATGGATTCTATCAAGCTTAGCTATTAGGTCAGGCCGATAGGATTGGGTCGATTGGGATTTTCCATGGATTCTATCCAGCTTAGCTATTAGGTCAGGCCGGTAGGATTGGGTCGATGGGAATATAAATACCTTGGATTCTATCCAACTTAGCTAAGGTCAGGCCGATAGGACTGGGTCGATGGGAATATAATACCTTGGATTCTATCAAGCTTAGCTAACAGATCAAGCCGATAGGATTGGGTTGGGTGGCTTGTGTGTAAAGCCTTTGCCCCCAAGTAAGGTTCATAATGTACATATTGAAAGTTTCGTTCACTGTTTGTGTAGATTTGCTAAACTATACATTTTTGGAAACGTTAGGAAATACTCAACATAAAAACCAATGTTTACATTTGTTTTTAGGTTCTTTTGAAAAAATGGTTCTTTAATGTGACGTGACACATGAAAAGTCATTGGGTGTCACTTGCATCCTTCGCAATTCAGCACACCAGCTGCGAGTAAGGATGATTAGCCTCCCCAATTATTATTATTATATGAATACCGTGGATTCTATCCAGCTTAGCTATTAGGTCAGGCCGGTAGGATTGGGTCGATGGGGTTATGAAAACCATGGATTCTATCAAGCTTAGCTATTAGGTCAGGCCGATAGGATTGGGTCGATTGGGATTTTCCATGGATTCTATCCAGCTTAGCTATTAGGTCAGGCCGGTAGGATTGGGTCGATGGGAATATAAATACCTTGGATTCTATCCAACTTAGCTAAGGTCAGGCCGATAGGACTGGGTCGATGGGAATATAATACCTTGGATTCTATCAAGCTTAGCTAACAGATCAAGCCGATAGGATTGGGTTGGGTGGCTTGTGTGTAAAGCCTTTGCCTCCAAGTAAGGTTCATAATGTACATATTGAAAGTTTCGTTCACTGTTTGTGTAGATTTGCTAAACTATACATTTTTGGAAACGTTAGGAAATACTCAACATAAAAACCAATGTTTACATTTGTTTTTAGGTTCTTTTGAAAAAATGGTTCTTTAATGTGACGTGACACATGAAAAGTCATTGGGTGTCACTTGCATTCTTCGCAATTCAGCACACCAGCTGCGAGTAAGGATGATTAGCCTCCCCAATTATTATTATTATATGAATACCGTGGATTCTATCCAGCTTAGCTATTAGGTCAGGCCGGTAGGATTGGGTCGATGGGGTTATGAAAACCATGGATTCTATCAAGCTTAGCTATTAGGTCAGGCCGATAGGATTGGGTCGATTGGGATTTTCCATGGATTCTATCCAGCTTAGCTATTAGGTCAGGCCGGTAGGATTGGGTCGATGGGAATATAAATACCTTGGATTCTATCCAACTTAGCTAAGGTCAGGCCGATAGGACTGGGTCGATGGGAATATAATACCTTGGATTCTATCAAGCTTAGCTAACAGATCAAGCCGATAGGATTGGGTTGGGTGGCTTGTGTGTAAAGCCTTTGCCTCCAAGTAAGGTTCATAATGTACATATTGAAAGTTTCGTTCACTGTTTGTGTAGATTTGCTAAACTATACATTTTTTGAAACGTTAGGAAATACTCAACATAAAAACCAATGTTTACATTTGTTTTTAGGTTCTTTTGAAAAAATGGTTCTTTAATGTGACGTGACACATGAAAAGTCATTGGGTGTCACTTGCATCCTTCGCAATTCAGCACACCAGCTGCGAGTAAGGATGATTAGCCTCCCCATTTATTATTATTATATGAATACCGTGGATTCTATCCAGCTTAGCTATTAGGTCAGGCCGGTAGGATTGGGTCGATGGGGTTATGAAAACCATGGATTCTATCAAGCTTAGCTATTAGGTCAGGCCGATAGGATTGGGTCGATTGGGATTTTCCATGGATTCTATCCAGCTTAGCTATTAGGTCAGGCCGGTAGGATTGGGTCGATGGGAATATAAATACCTTGGATTCTATCCAACTTAGCTAAGGTCAGGCCGATAGGACTGGGTCGATGGGAATATAATACCTTGGATTCTATCAAGCTTAGCTAACAGATCAAGCCGATAGGATTGGGTTGGGTGGCTTGTGTGTAAAGCCTTTGCCTCCAAGTAAGGTTCATAATGTACATATTGAAAGTTTCGTTCACTGTTTGTGTAGATTTGCTAAACTATACATTTTTGGAAACGTTAGGAAATACTCAACATAAAAACCAATGTTTACATTTGTTTTTAGGTTCTTTTGAAAAAATGGTTCTTTAATGTGACGTGACACATGAAAAGTCATTGGGTGTCACTTGCATCCTTCGCAATTCAGCACACCAGCTGCGAGTAAGGATGATTAGCCTCCCCAATTATTATTATTATATGAATACCGTGGATTCTATCCAGCTTAGCTATTAGGTCAGGCCGGTAGGATTGGGTCGATGGGGTTATGAAAACCATGGATTCTATCAAGCTTAGCTATTAAGTCAGGGCGATAGGATTGGGTCGATTGGGATTTTCCATGGATTCTATCCAGCTTAGCTGTCAGGCCGGTAGGATTGGGTCGATGGGAATATAAATACCTTGGATTCTATCCAACTTAGCTAAGGTCAGGCCGATAGGACTGGGTCGATGGGAATATAATACCTTGGATTCTATCAAGCTTAGCTAACAGATCAAGCCGATAGGATTGGGTTGGGTGGCTTGTGTGTAAAGCCTTTGCCTCCAAGTAAGGTTCATAATGTACATATTGAAAGTTTCGTTCACTGTTTGTGTAGATTTGCTAAACTATACATTTTTGGAAACGTTAGGAAATACTCAACATAAAAACCAATGTTTACATTTGTTTTTAGGTTTTTTAGAAAAAATGGTTCTTTAATGTGACGTGACACATGAAAAGTCATTGGGTGTCACTTGCATCCTTCGCAATTCAGCACACCAGCTGCGAGTAAGGATGATTAGCCTCCCCAATTATTATTATTATATGAATACCGTGGATTCTATCCAGCTTAGCTATTAGGTCAGGCCGGTAGGATTGGGTCGATGGGGTTATGAAAACCATGGATTCTATCAAGCTTAGCTATTAGGTCAGGCCGATAGGATTGGGTCGATTGGGATTTTCCATGGATTCTATCCAGCTTAGCTATTAGGTCAGGCCGGTAGGATTGGGTCGATGGGAATATAAATACCTTGGATTCTATCCAACTTAGCTAAGGTCAGGCCGATAGGACTGGGTCGATGGGAATATAATACCTTGGATTCTATCAAGCTTAGCTAACAGATCAAGCCGATAGGATTGGGTTGGGTGGCTTGTGTGTAAAGCCTTTGCCCCCAAGTAAGGTTCATAATGTACATATTGAAAGTTTCGTTCACTGTTTGTGTAGATTTGCTAAACTATACATTTTTGGAAACGTTAGGAAATACTCAACATAAAAACCAATGTTTACATTTGTTTTTAGGTTCTTTTGAAAAAATGGTTCTTTAATGTGACGTGACACATGAAAAGTCATTGGGTGTCACTTGCATCCTTCGCAATTCAGCACACCAGCTGCGAGTAAGGATGATTAGCCTCCCCAATTATTATTATTATATGAATACCGTGGATTCTATCCAGCTTAGCTATTAGGTCAGGCCGGTAGGATTGGGTCGATGGGGTTATGAAAACCATGGATTCTATCAAGCTTAGCTATTAGGTCAGGCCGATAGGATTGGGTCGATTGGGATTTTCCATGGATTCTATCCAGCTTAGCTATTAGGTCAGGCCGGTAGGATTGGGTCGATGGGAATATAAATACCTTGGATTCTATCCAACTTAGCTAAGGTCAGGCCGATAGGACTGGGTCGATGGGAATATAATACCTTGGATTCTATCAAGCTTAGCTAACAGATCAAGCCGATAGGATTGGGTTGGGTGGCTTGTGTGTAAAGCCTTTGCCCCCAAGTAAGGTTCATAATGTACATATTGAAAGTTTCGTTCACTGTTTGTGTAGATTTGCTAAACTATACATTTTTGGAAACGTTAGGAAATACTCAACATAAAAACCAATGTTTACATTTGTTTTTAGGTTCTTTTGAAAAAATGGTTCTTTAATGTGACGTGACACATGAAAAGTCATTGGGTGTCACTTGCATCCTTCGCAATTCAGCACACCAGCTGCGAGTAAGGATGATTAGCCTCCCCAATTATTATTATTATATGAATACCGTGGATTCTATCCAGCTTAGCTATTAGGTCAGGCCGGTAGGATTGGGTCGATGGGGTTATGAAAACCATGGATTCTATCAAGCTTAGCTATTAGGTCAGGCCGATAGAATTGGGTCGATTGGGATTTTCCATGGATTCTATCCAGCTTAGCTATTAGGTCAGGCCGGTAGGATTGGGTCGATGGGAATATAAATACCTTGGATTCTATCCAACTTAGCTAAGGTCAGGCCGATAGGACTGGGTCGATGGGAATATAATACCTTGGATTCTATCAAGCTTAGCTAACAGATCAAGCCGATAGGATTGGGTTGGGTGGCTTGTGTGTAAAGCCTTTGCCTCCAAGTAAGGTTCATAATGTACATATTGAAAGTTTCGTTCACTGTTTGTGTAGATTTGCTAAACTATACATTTTTGGAAACGTTAGGAAATACTCAACATAAAAACCAATGTTTACATTTGTTTTTAGGTTCTTTTGAAAAAATGGTTCTTTAATGTGACGTGACACATGAAAAGTCATTGGGTGTCACTTGCATTCTTCGCAATTCAGCACACCAGCTGCGAGTAAGGATGATTAGCCTCCCCAATTATTATTATTATATTAATACCGTGGATTCTATCCAGCTTAGCTATTAGGTCAGGCCGGTAGGATTGGGTCGATGGGGTTATGAAAACCATGGATTCTATCAAGCTTAGCTATTAGGTCAGGCCGATAGGATTGGGTCGATTGGGATTTTCCATGGATTCTATCCAGCTTAGCTATTAGGTCAGGCCGGTAGGATTGGGTCGATGGGAATATAAATACCTTGGATTCTATCCAACTTAGCTAAGGTCAGGCCGATAGGACTGGGTCGATGGGAATATAATACCTTGGATTCTATCAAGCTTAGCTAACAGATCAAGCCGATAGGATTGGGTTGGGTGGCTTGTGTGTAAAGCCTTTGCCTCCAAGTAAGGTTCATAATGTACATATTGAAAGTTTCGTTCACTGTTTGTGTAGATTTGCTAAACTATACATTTTTTGAAACGTTAGGAAATACTCAACATAAAAACCAATGTTTACATTTGTTTTTAGGTTCTTTTGAAAAAATGGTTCTTTAATGTGACGTGACACATGAAAAGTCATTGGGTGTCACTTGCATCCTTCGCAATTCAGCACACCAGCTGCGAGTAAGGATGATTAGCCTCCCCATTTATTATTATTATATGAATACCGTGGATTCTATCCAGCTTAGCTATTAGGTCAGGCCGGTAGGATTGGGTCGATGGGGTTATGAAAACCATGGATTCTATCAAGCTTAGCTATTAGGTCAGGCCGATAGGATTGGGTCGATTGGGATTTTCCATGGATTCTATCCAGCTTAGCTATTAGGTCAGGCCGGTAGGATTGGGTCGATGGGAATATAAATACCTTGGATTCTATCCAACTTAGCTAAGGTCAGGCCGATAGGACTGGGTCGATGGGAATATAATACCTTGGATTCTATCAAGCTTAGCTAACAGATCAAGCCGATAGGATTGGGTTGGGTGGCTTGTGTGTAAAGCCTTTGCCTCCAAGTAAGGTTCATAATGTACATATTGAAAGTTTCGTTCACTGTTTGTGTAGATTTGCTAAACTATACATTTTTGGAAACGTTAGGAAATACTCAACATAAAAACCAATGTTTACATTTGTTTTTAGGTTCTTTTGAAAAAATGGTTCTTTAATGTGACGTGACACATGAAAAGTCATTGGGTGTCACTTGCATCCTTCGCAATTCAGCACACCAGCTGCGAGTAAGGATGATTAGCCTCCCCAATTATTATTATTATATGAATACCGTGGATTCTATCCAGCTTAGCTATTAGGTCAGGCCGGTAGGATTGGGTCGATGGGGTTATGAAAACCATGGATTCTATCAAGCTTAGCTATTAGGTCAGGGCGATAGGATTGGGTCGATTGGGATTTTCCATGGATTCTATCCAGCTTAGCTGTCAGGCTGGTAGGATTGGGTCGATGGGAATATAAATACCTTGGATTCTATCCAACTTAGCTAAGGTCAGGCCGATAGGACTGGGTCGATGGGAATATAATACCTTGGATTCTATCAAGCTTAGCTAACAGATCAAGCCGATAGGATTGGGTTGGGTGGCTTGTGTGTAAAGCCTTTGCCTCCAAGTAAGGTTCATAATGTACATATTGAAAGTTTCGTTCACTGTTTGTGTAGATTTGCTAAACTATACATTTTTGGAAACGTTAGGAAATACTCAACATAAAAACCAATGTTTACATTTGTTTTTAGGTTCTTTAGAAAAAATGGTTCTTTAATGTGACGTGACACATGAAAAGTCATTGGGTGTCACTTGCATCCTTCGCAATTCAGCACACCAGCTGCGAGTAAGGATGATTAGCCTCCCCAATTATTATTATTATATGAATACCGTGGATTCTATCCAGCTTAGCTATTAGGTCAGGCCGGTAGGATTGGGTCGATGGGGTTATGAAAACCATGGATTCTATCAAGCTTAGCTATTAGGTCAGGCCGATAGGATTGGGTCGATTGGGATTTTCCATGGATTCTATCCAGCTTAGCTATTAGGTCAGGCCGGTAGGATTGGGTCGATGGGAATATAAATACCTTGGATTCTATCCAACTTAGCTAAGGTCAGGCCGATAGGACTGGGTCGATGGGAATATAATACCTTGGATTCTATCAAGCTTAGCTAACAGATCAAGCCGATAGGATTGGGTTGGGTGGCTTGTGTGTAAAGCCTTTGCCCCCAAGTAAGGTTCATAATGTACATATTGAAAGTTTCGTTCACTGTTTGTGTAGATTTGCTAAACTATACATTTTTGGAAACGTTAGGAAATACTCAACATAAAAACCAATGTTTACATTTGTTTTTAGGTTCTTTTGAAAAAATGGTTCTTTAATGTGACGTGACACATGAAAAGTCATTGGGTGTCACTTGCATCCTTCGCAATTCAGCACACCAGCTGCGAGTAAGGATGATTAGCCTCCCCAATTATTATTATTATATGAATACCGTGGATTCTATCCAGCTTAGCTATTAGGTCAGGCCGGTAGGATTGGGTCGATGGGGTTATGAAAACCATGGATTCTATCAAGCTTAGCTATTAGGTCAGGCCGATAGGATTGGGTCGATTGGGATTTTCCATGGATTCTATCCAGCTTAGCTATTAGGTCAGGCCGGTAGGATTGGGTCGATGGGAATATAAATACCTTGGATTCTATCCAACTTAGCTAAGGTCAGGCCGATAGGACTGGGTCGATGGGAATATAATACCTTGGATTCTATCAAGCTTAGCTAACAGATCAAGCCGATAGGATTGGGTTGGGTGGCTTGTGTGTAAAGCCTTTGCCCCCAAGTAAGGTTCATAATGTACATATTGAAAGTTTCGTTCACTGTTTGTGTAGATTTGCTAAACTATACATTTTTGGAAACGTTAGGAAATACTCAACATAAAAACCAATGTTTACATTTGTTTTTAGGTTCTTTTGAAAAAATGGTTCTTTAATGTGACGTGACACATGAAAAGTCATTGGGTGTCACTTGCATCCTTCGCAATTCAGCACACCAGCTGCGAGTAAGGATGATTAGCCTCCCCAATTATTATTATTATATGAATACCGTGGATTCTATCCAGCTTAGCTATTAGGTCAGGCCGGTAGGATTGGGTCGATGGGGTTATGAAAACCATGGATTCTATCAAGCTTAGCTATTAGGTCAGGCCGATAGGATTGGGTCGATTGGGATTTTCCATGGATTCTATCCAGCTTAGCTATTAGGTCAGGCCGGTAGGATTGGGTCGATGGGAATATAAATACCTTGGATTCTATCCAACTTAGCTAAGGTCAGGCCGATAGGACTGGGTCGATGGGAATATAATACCTTGGATTCTATCAAGCTTAGCTAACAGATCAAGCCGATAGGATTGGGTTGGGTGGCTTGTGTGTAAAGCCTTTGCCTCCAAGTAAGGTTCATAATGTACATATTGAAAGTTTCGTTCACCGTTTGTGTAGATTTGCTAAACTATACATTTTTGGAAACGTTAGGAAATACTCAACATAAAAACCAATGTTTACATTTGTTTTTAGGTTCTTTTGAAAAAATGGTTCTTTAATGTGACGTGACACATGAAAAGTCATTGGGTGTCACTTGCATCCTTCGCAATTCAGCACACCAGCTGCGAGTAAGGATGATTAGCCTCCCCAATTATTATTATTATATGAATACCGTGGATTCTATCCAGCTTAGCTATTAGGTCAGGCCGGTAGGATTGGGTCGATGGGGTTATGAAAACCATGGATTCTATCAAGCTTAGCTATTAGGTCAGGCCGATAGGATTGGGTCGATTGGGATTTTCCATGGATTCTATCCAGCTTAGCTATTAGGTCAGGCCGGTAGGATTGGGTCGATGGGAATATAAATACCTTGGATTCTATCCAACTTAGCTAAGGTCAGGCCGATAGGACTGGGTCGATGGGAATATAATACCTTGGATTCTATCAAGCTTAGCTAACAGATCAAGCCGATAGGATTGGGTTGGGTGGCTTGTGTGTAAAGCCTTTGCCTCCAAGTAAGGTTCATAATGTACATATTGAAAGTTTCGTTCACTGTTTGTGTAGATTTGCTAAACTATACATTTTTGGAAACGTTAGGAAATACTCAACATAAAAACCAATGTTTACATTTGTTTTCAGGTTCTTTTGAAAAAATGGTTCTTTAATGTGACGTGACACATGAAAAGTCATTGGGTGTCACTTGCATCCTTCGCAATTCAGCACACCAGCTGCGAGTAAGGATGATTAGCCTCCCCAATTATTATTATTATATGAATACCGTGGATTCTATCCAGCTTAGCTATTAGGTCAGGCCGGTAGAATTGGGTCGATGGGGTTATGAAAACCATGGATTCTATCAAGCTTAGCTATTAGGTCAGGCCGATAGGATTGGGTCGATTGGGACTTTCCATGGATTCTATCCAGCTTAGCTATTAGGTCAGGCCGGTAGGATTGGGTCGATGGGAATATAAATACCTTGGATTCTATCCAACTTAGCTAAGGTCAGGCCGATAGGACTGGGTCGATGGGAATATAATACCTTGGATTCTATCAAGCTTAGCTAACAGATCAAGCCGATAGGATTGGGTTGGGTGGCTTGTGTGTAAAGCCTTTGCCTCCAAGTAAGGTTCATAATGTACATATTGAAAGTTTCTTTCACTGTTTGTGTAGATTTGCTAAACTATACATTTTTGGAAACGTTAGGAAATACTCAACATAAAAACCAATGTTTACATTTGTTTTTAGGTTCTTTTGAAAAAATGGTTCTTTAATGTGACGTGACACATGAAAAGTCATTGGGTGTCACTTGCATCCTTCGCAATTCAGCACACCAGCTGCGAGTAAGGATGATTAGCCTCCCCAATTATTATTATTATATGAATACCGTGGATTCTATCCAGCTTAGCTATTAGGTCAGGCCGGTAGGATTGGGTCGATGGGGTTATGAAAACCATGGATTCTATCAAGCTTAGCTATTAGGTCAGGCCGATAGGATTGGGTCGATTGGGATTTTCCATGGATTCTATCCAGCTTAGCTATTAGGTCAGGCCGGTAGGATTGGGTCGATGGGAATATAAATACCTTGGATTCTATCCAACTTAGCTAAGGTCAGGCCGATAGGACTGGGTCGATGGGAATATAATACCTTGGATTCTATCAAGCTTAGCTAACAGATCAAGCCGATAGGATTGGGTTGGGTGGCTTGTGTGTAAAGCCTTTGCCCCCAAGTAAGGTTCATAATGTACATATTGAAAGTTTCGTTCACTGTTTGTGTAGATTTGCTAAACTATACATTTTTGGAAACGTTAGGAAATACTCAACATAAAAACCAATGTTTACATTTGTTTTTAGGTTCTTTTGAAAAAATGGTTCTTTAATGTGACGTGACACATGAAAAGTCATTGGGTGTCACTTGCATCCTTCGCAATTCAGCACACCAGCTGCGAGTAAGGATGATTAGCCTCCCCAATTATTATTATTATATGAATACCGTGGATTCTATCCAGCTTAGCTATTAGGTCAGGCCGGTAGGATTGGGTCGATGGGGTTATGAAAACCATGGATTCTATCAAGCTTAGCTATTAGGTCAGGCCGATAGGATTGGGTCGATTGGGATTTTCCATGGATTCTATCCAGCTTAGCTATTAGGTCAGGCCGGTAGGATTGGGTCGATGGGAATATAAATACCTTGGATTCTATCCAACTTAGCTAAGGTCAGGCCGATAGGACTGGGTCGATGGGAATATAATACCTTGGATTCTATCAAGCTTAGCTAACAGATCAAGCCGATAGGATTGGGTTGGGTGGCTTGTGTGTAAAGCCTTTGCCCCCAAGTAAGGTTCATAATGTACATATTGAAAGTTTCGTTCACTGTTTGTGTAGATTTGCTAAACTATACATTTTTGGAAACGTTAGGAAATACTCAACATAAAAACCAATGTTTACATTTGTTTTTAGGTTCTTTTGAAAAAATGGTTCTTTAATGTGACGTGACACATGAAAAGTCATTGGGTGTCACTTGCATCCTTCGCAATTCAGCACACCAGCTGCGAGTAAGGATGATTAGCCTCCCCAATTATTATTATTATATGAATACCGTGGATTCTATCCAGCTTAGCTATTAGGTCAGGCCGGTAGGATTGGGTCGATGGGGTTATGAAAACCATGGATTCTATCAAGCTTAGCTATTAGGTCAGGCCGATAGGATTGGGTCGATTGGGATTTTCCATGGATTCTATCCAGCTTAGCTATTAGGTCAGGCCGGTAGGATTGGGTCGATGGGAATATAAATACCTTGGATTCTATCCAACTTAGCTAAGGTCAGGCCGATAGGACTGGGTCGATGGGAATATAATACCTTGGATTCTATCAAGCTTAGCTAACAGATCAAGCCGATAGGATTGGGTTGGGTGGCTTGTGTGTAAAGCCTTTGCCCCCAAGTAAGGTTCATAATGTACATATTGAAAGTTTCGTTCACTGTTTGTGTAGATTTGCTAAACTATACATTTTTGGAAACGTTAGGAAATACTCAACCTAAAAACCAATGTTTACATTTGTTTTTAGGTTCTTTTGAAAAAATGGTTCTTTAATGTGACGTGACACATGAAAAGTCATTGGGTGTCACTTGCATCCTTCGCAATTCAGCACACCAGCTGCGAGTAAGGATGATTAGCCTCCCCAATTATTATTATTATATGAATACCGTGGATTCTATCCAGCTTAGCTATTAGGTCAGGCCGGTAGGATTGGGTCGATGGGGTTATGAAAACCATGGATTCTATCAAGCTTAGCTATTAGGTCAGGCCGATAGGATTGGGTCGATTGGGATTTTCCATGGATTCTATCCAGCTTAGCTATTAGGTCAGGCCGGTAGGATTGGGTCGATGGGAATATAAATACCTTGGATTCTATCCAACTTAGCTAAGGTCAGGCCGATAGGACTGGGTCGATGGGAATATAATACCTTGGATTCTATCAAGCTTAGCTAACAGATCAAGCCGATAGGATTGGGTTGGGTGGCTTGTGTGTAAAGCCTTTGCCTCCAAGTAAGGTTCATAATGTACATATTGAAAGTTTCGTTCACCGTTTGTGTAGATTTGCTAAACTATACATTTTTGGAAACGTTAGGAAATACTCAACATAAAAACCAATGTTTACATTTGTTTTTAGGTTCTTTTGAAAAAATGGTTCTTTAATGTGACGTGACACATGAAAAGTCATTGGGTGTCACTTGCATCCTTCGCAATTCAGCACACCAGCTGCGAGTAAGGATGATTAGCCTCCCCAATTATTATTATTATATGAATACCGTGGATTCTATCCAGCTTAGCTATTAGGTCAGGCCGGTAGGATTGGGTCGATGGGGTTATGAAAACCATGGATTCTATCAAGCTTAGCTATTAGGTCAGGCCGATAGGATTGGGTCGATTGGGATTTTCCATGGATTCTATCCAGCTTAGCTATTAGGTCAGGCCGGTAGGATTGGGTCGATGGGAATATAAATACCTTGGATTCTATCCAACTTAGCTAAGGTCAGGCCGATAGGACTGGGTCGATGGGAATATAATACCTTGGATTCTATCAAGCTTAGCTAACAGATCAAGCCGATAGGATTGGGTTGGGTGGCTTGTGTGTAAAGCCTTTGCCTCCAAGTAAGGTTCATAATGTACATATTGAAAGTTTCGTTCACTGTTTGTGTAGATTTGCTAAACTATACATTTTTGGAAACGTTAGGAAATACTCAACATAAAAACCAATGTTTACATTTGTTTTTAGGTTCTTTTGAAAAAATGGTTCTTTAATGTGACGTGACACATGAAAAGTCATTGGGTGTCACTTGCATCCTTCGCAATTCAGCACACCAGCTGCGAGTAAGGATGATTAGCCTCCCCAATTATTATTATTATATGAATACCGTGGATTCTATCCAGCTTAGCTATTAGGTCAGGCCGGTAGAATTGGGTCGATGGGGTTATGAAAACCATGGATTCTATCAAGCTTAGCTATTAGGTCAGGCCGATAGGATTGGGTCGATTGGGACTTTCCATGGATTCTATCCAGCTTAGCTATTAGGTCAGGCCGGTAGGATTGGGTCGATGGGAATATAAATACCTTGGATTCTATCCAACTTAGCTAAGGTCAGGCCGATAGGACTGGGTCGATGGGAATATAATACCTTGGATTCTATCAAGCTTAGCTAACAGATCAAGCCGATAGGATTGGGTTGGGTGGCTTGTGTGTAAAGCCTTTGCCTCCAAGTAAGGTTCATAATGTACATATTGAAAGTTTCTTTCACTGTTTGTGTAGATTTGCTAAACTATACATTTTTGGAAACGTTAGGAAATACTCAACATAAAAACCAATGTTTACATTTGTTTTTAGGTTCTTTTGAAAAAATGGTTCTTTAATGTGACGTGACACATGAAAAGTCATTGGGTGTCACTTGCATCCTTCGCAATTCAGCACACCAGCTGCGAGTAAGGATGATTAGCCTCCCCAATTATTATTATTATATGAATACCGTGGATTCTATCCAGCTTAGCTATTAGGTCAGGCCGGTAGGATTGGGTCGATGGGGTTATGAAAACCATGGATTCTATCAAGCTTAGCTATTAGGTCAGGCCGATAGGATTGGGTCGATTGGGATTTTCCATGGATTCTATCCAGCTTAGCTATTAGGTCAGGCCGGTAGGATTGGGTCGATGGGAATATAAATACCTTGGATTCTATCCAACTTAGCTAAGGTCAGGCCGATAGGACTGGGTCGATGGGAATATAATACCTTGGATTCTATCAAGCTTAGCTAACAGATCAAGCCGATAGGATTGGGTTGGGTGGCTTGTGTGTAAAGCCTTTGCCCCCAAGTAAGGTTCATAATGTACATATTGAAAGTTTCGTTCACTGTTTGTGTAGATTTGCTAAACTATACATTTTTGGAAACGTTAGGAAATACTCAACATAAAAACCAATGTTTACATTTGTTTTTAGGTTCTTTTGAAAAAATGGTTCTTTAATGTGACGTGACACATGAAAAGTCATTGGGTGTCACTTGCATCCTTCGCAATTCAGCACACCAGCTGCGAGTAAGGATGATTAGCCTCCCCAATTATTATTATTATATGAATACCGTGGATTCTATCCAGCTTAGCTATTAGGTCAGGCCGGTAGAATTGGGTCGATGGGGTTATGAAAACCATGGATTCTATCAAGCTTAGCTATTAGGTCAGGCCGATAGGATTGGGTCGATTGGGACTTTCCATGGATTCTATCCAGCTTAGCTATTAGGTCAGGCCGGTAGGATTGGGTCGATGGGAATATAAATACCTTGGATTCTATCCAACTTAGCTAAGGTCAGGCCGATAGGACTGGGTCGATGGGAATATAATACCTTGGATTCTATCAAGCTTAGCTAACAGATCAAGCCGATAGGATTGGGTTGGGTGGCTTGTGTGTAAAGCCTTTGCCTCCAAGTAAGGTTCATAATGTACATATTGAAAGTTTCTTTCACTGTTTGTGTAGATTTGCTAAACTATACATTTTTGGAAACGTTAGGAAATACTCAACATAAAAACCAATGTTTACATTTGTTTTTAGGTTCTTTTGAAAAAATGGTTCTTTAATGTGACGTGACACATGAAAAGTCATTGGGTGTCACTTGCATCCTTCGCAATTCAGCACACCAGCTGCGAGTAAGGATGATTAGCCTCCCCAATTATTATTATTATATGAATACCGTGGATTCTATCCAGCTTAGCTATTAGGTCAGGCCGGTAGGATTGGGTCGATGGGGTTATGAAAACCATGGATTCTATCAAGCTTAGCTATTAGGTCAGGCCGATAGGATTGGGTCGATTGGGATTTTCCATGGATTCTATCCAGCTTAGCTATTAGGTCAGGCCGGTAGGATTGGGTCGATGGGAATATAAATACCTTGGATTCTATCCAACTTAGCTAAGGTCAGGCCGATAGGACTGGGTCGATGGGAATATAATACCTTGGATTCTATCAAGCTTAGCTAACAGATCAAGCCGATAGGATTGGGTTGGGTGGCTTGTGTGTAAAGCCTTTGCCCCCAAGTAAGGTTCATAATGTACATATTGAAAGTTTCGTTCACTGTTTGTGTAGATTTGCTAAACTATACATTTTTGGAAACGTTAGGAAATACTCAACATAAAAACCAATGTTTACATTTGTTTTTAGGTTCTTTTGAAAAAATGGTTCTTTAATGTGACGTGACACATGAAAAGTCATTGGGTGTCACTTGCATCCTTCGCAATTCAGCACACCAGCTGCGAGTAAGGATGATTAGCCTCCCCAATTATTATTATTATATGAATACCGTGGATTCTATCCAGCTTAGCTATTAGGTCAGGCCGGTAGGATTGGGTCGATGGGGTTATGAAAACCATGGATTCTATCAAGCTTAGCTATTAGGTCAGGCCGATAGGATTGGGTCGATTGGGATTTTCCATGGATTCTATCCAGCTTAGCTATTAGGTCAGGCCGGTAGGATTGGGTCGATGGGAATATAAATACCTTGGATTCTATCCAACTTAGCTAAGGTCAGGCCGATAGGACTGGGTCGATGGGAATATAATACCTTGGATTCTATCAAGCTTAGCTAACAGATCAAGCCGATAGGATTGGGTTGGGTGGCTTGTGTGTAAAGCCTTTGCCCCCAAGTAAGGTTCATAATGTACATATTGAAAGTTTCGTTCACTGTTTGTGTAGATTTGCTAAACTATACATTTTTGGAAACGTTAGGAAATACTCAACATAAAAACCAATGTTTACATTTGTTTTTAGGTTCTTTTGAAAAAATGGTTCTTTAATGTGACGTGACACATGAAAAGTCATTGGGTGTCACTTGCATCCTTCGCAATTCAGCACACCAGCTGCGAGTAAGGATGATTAGCCTCCCCAATTATTATTATTATATGAATACCGTGGATTCTATCCAGCTTAGCTATTAGGTCAGGCCGGTAGGATTGGGTCGATGGGGTTATGAAAACCATGGATTCTATCAAGCTTAGCTATTAGGTCAGGCCGATAGGATTGGGTCGATTGGGATTTTCCATGGATTCTATCCAGCTTAGCTATTAGGTCAGGCCGGTAGGATTGGGTCGATGGGAATATAAATACCTTGGATTCTATCCAACTTAGCTAAGGTCAGGCCGATAGGACTGGGTCGATGGGAATATAATACCTTGGATTCTATCAAGCTTAGCTAACAGATCAAGCCGATAGGATTGGGTTGGGTGGCTTGTGTGTAAAGCCTTTGCCTCCAAGTAAGGTTCATAATGTACATATTGAAAGTTTCGTTCACCGTTTGTGTAGATTTGCTAAACTATACATTTTTGGAAACGTTAGGAAATACTCAACATAAAAACCAATGTTTACATTTGTTTTTAGGTTCTTTTGAAAAAATGGTTCTTTAATGTGACGTGACACATGAAAAGTCATTGGGTGTCACTTGCATCCTTCGCAATTCAGCACACCAGCTGCGAGTAAGGATGATTAGCCTCCCCAATTATTATTATTATATGAATACCGTGGATTCTATCCAGCTTAGCTATTAGGTCAGGCCGGTAGAATTGGGTCGATGGGGTTATGAAAACCATGGATTCTATCAAGCTTAGCTATTAGGTCAGGCCGATAGGATTGGGTCGATTGGGATTTTCCATGGATTCTATCCAGCTTAGCTATTAGGTCAGGCCGGTAGGATTGGGTCGATGGGAATATAAATACCTTGGATTCTATCCAACTTAGCTAAGGTCAGGCCGATAGGACTGGGTCGATGGGAATATAATACCTTGGATTCTATCAAGCTTAGCTAACAGATCAAGCCGATAGGATTGGGTTGGGTGGCTTGTGTGTAAAGCCTTTGCCTCCAAGTAAGGTTCATAATGTACATATTGAAAGTTTCTTTCACCGTTTGTGTAGATTTGCTAAACTATACATTTTTGGAAACGTTAGGAAATACTCAACATAAAAACCAATGTTTACATTTGTTTTTAGGTTCTTTTGAAAAAATGGTTCTTTAATGTGACGTGACACATGAAAAGTCATTGGGTGTCACTTGCATCCTTCGCAATTCAGCACACCAGCTGCGAGTAAGGATGATTAGCCTCCCCAATTATTATTATTATATGAATACCGTGGATTCTATCCAGCTTAGCTATTAGGTCAGGCCGGTAGGATTGGGTCGATGGGGTTATGAAAACCATGGATTCTATCAAGCTTAGCTATTAGGTCAGGCCGATAGGATTGGGTCGATTGGGATTTTCCATGGATTCTATCCAGCTTAGCTATTAGGTCAGGCCGGTAGGATTGGGTCGATGGGAATATAAATACCTTGGATTCTATCCAACTTAGCTAAGGTCAGGCCGATAGGACTGGGTCGATGGGAATATAATACCTTGGATTCTATCAAGCTTAGCTAACAGATCAAGCCGATAGGATTGGGTTGGGTGGCTTGTGTGTAAAGCCTTTGCCTCCAAGTAAGGTTCATAATGTACATATTGAAAGTTTCGTTCACTGTTTGTGTAGATTTGCTAAACTATACATTTTTGGAAACGTTAGGAAATACTCAACATAAAAACCAATGTTTACATTTGTTTTTAGGTTCTTTTGAAAAAATGGTTCTTTAATGTGACGTGACACATGAAAAGTCATTGGGTGTCACTTGCATCCTTCACAATTCAGCACACCAGCTGCGAGTAAGGATGATTAGCCTCCCCAATTATTATTATTATATGAATACCGTGGATTCTATCCAGCTTAGCTATTAGGTCAGGCCGGTAGGATTGGGTCGATGGGGTTATGAAAACCATGGATTCTATCAAGCTTAGCTATTAGGTCAGGCCGATAGGATTGGGTCGATTGGGATTTTCCATGGATTCTATCCAGCTTAGCTATTAGGTCAGGCCGGTAGGATTGGGTCGATGGGAATATAAATACCTTGGATTCTATCCAACTTAGCTAAGGTCAGGCCGATAGGACTGGGTCGATGGGAATATAATACCTTGGATTCTATCAAGCTTAGCTAACAGATCAAGCCGATAGGATTGGGTTGGGTGGCTTGTGTGTAAAGCCTTTGCCTCCAAGTAAGGTTCATAATGTACATATTGAAAGTTTCTTTCACTGTTTGTGTAGATTTGCTAAACTATACATTTTTGGAAACGTTAGGAAATACTCAACATAAAAACCAATGTTTACATTTGTTTTTAGGTTCTTTTGAAAAAATGGTTCTTTAATGTGACGTGACACATGAAAAGTCATTGGGTGTCACTTGCATCCTTCGCAATTCAGCACACCAGCTGCGAGTAAGGATGATTAGCCTCCCCAATTATTATTATTATATGAATACCGTGGATTCTATCCAGCTTAGCTATTAGGTCAGGCCGGTAGGATTGGGTCGATGGGGTTATGAAAACCATGGATTCTATCAAGCTTAGCTATTAGGTCAGGCCGATAGGATTGGGTCGATTGGGATTTTCCATGGATTCTATCCAGCTTAGCTATTAGGT
This sequence comes from Crossaster papposus, assembly GCA_037893245.1. Classification (NCBI taxonomy): domain Eukaryota; kingdom Metazoa; phylum Echinodermata; class Asteroidea; order Velatida; family Solasteridae; genus Crossaster; species Crossaster papposus. Next base: position 148,819 of record JBAIAA010000884.1, read on the forward strand.
CAGGCCGGTAGGATTGGGTCGATGGGAATATAAATACCTTGGATTCTATCCAACTTAGCTAAGGTCAGGCCGATAGGACTGGGTCGATGGGAATATAATACCTTGGATTCTATCAAGCTTAGCTAACAGATCAAGCCGATAGGATTGGGTTGGGTGGCTTGTGTGTAAAGCCTTTGCCCCCAAGTAAGGTTCATAATGTACATATTGAAAGTTTCGTTCACTGTTTGTGTAGATTTGCTAAACTATACATTTTTGGAAACGTTAGGAAATACTCAACATAAAAACCAATGTTTACATTTGTTTTTAGGTTCTTTTGAAAAAATGGTTCTTTAATGTGACGTGACACATGAAAAGTCATTGGGTGTCACTTGCATCCTTCGCAATTCAGCACACCAGCTGCGAGTAAGGATGATTAGCCTCCCCAATTATTATTATTATATGAATACCGTGGATTCTATCCAGCTTAGCTATTAGGTCAGGCCGGTAGGATTGGGTCGATGGGGTTATGAAAACCATGGATTCTATCAAGCTTAGCTATTAGGTCAGGCCGATAGGATTGGGTCGATTGGGATTTTCCATGGATTCTATCCAGCTTAGCTATTAGGTCAGGCCGGTAGGATTGGGTCGATGGGAATATAAATACCTTGGATTCTATCCAACTTAGCTAAGGTCAGGCCGATAGGACTGGGTCGATGGGAATATAATACCTTGGATTCTATCAAGCTTAGCTAACAGATCAAGCCGATAGGATTGGGTTGGGTGGCTTGTGTGTAAAGCCTTTGCCCCCAAGTAAGGTTCATAATGTACATATTGAAAGTTTCGTTCACTGTTTGTGTAGATTTGCTAAACTATACATTTTTGGAAACGTTAGGAAATACTCAACATAAAAACCAATGTTTACATTTGTTTTTAGGTTCTTTTGAAAAAATGGTTCTTTAATGTGACGTGACACATGAAAAGTCATTGGGTGTCACTTGCATCCTTCGCAATTCAGCACACCAGCTGCGAGTAAGGATGATTAGCCTCCCCAATTATTATTATTATATGAATACCGTGGATTCTATCCAGCTTAGCTATTAGGTCAGGCCGGTAGGATTGGGTCGATGGGGTTATGAAAACCATGGATTCTATCAAGCTTAGCTATTAGGTCAGGCCGATAGGATTGGGTCGATTGGGATTTTCCATGGATTCTATCCAGCTTAGCTATTAGGTCAGGCCGGTAGGATTGGGTCGATGGGAATATAAATACCTTGGATTCTATCCAACTTAGCTAAGGTCAGGCCGATAGGACTGGGTCGATGGGAATATAATACCTTGGATTCTATCAAGCTTAGCTAACAGATCAAGCCGATAGGATTGGGTTGGGTGGCTTGTGTGTAAAGCCTTTGCCTCCAAGTAAGGTTCATAATGTACATATTGAAAGTTTCGTTCACCGTTTGTGTAGATTTGCTAAACTATACATTTTTGGAAACGTTAGGAAATACTCAACATAAAAACCAATGTTTACATTTGTTTTTAGGTTCTTTTGAAAAAATGGTTCTTTAATGTGACGTGACACATGAAAAGTCATTGGGTGTCACTTGCATCCTTCGCAATTCAGCACACCAGCTGCGAGTAAGGATGATTAGCCTCCCCAATTATTATTATTATATGAATACCGTGGATTCTATCCAGCTTAGCTATTAGGTCAGGCCGGTAGAATTGGGTCGATGGGGTTATGAAAACCATGGATTCTATCAAGCTTAGCTATTAGGTCAGGCCGATAGGATTGGGTCGATTGGGATTTTCCATGGATTCTATCCAGCTTAGCTATTAGGTCAGGCCGGTAGGATTGGGTCGATGGGAATATAAATACCTTGGATTCTATCCAACTTAGCTAAGGTCAGGCCGATAGGACTGGGTCGATGGGAATATAATACCTTGGATTCTATCAAGCTTAGCTAACAGATCAAGCCGATAGGATTGGGTTGGGTGGCTTGTGTGTAAAGCCTTTGCCTCCAAGTAAGGTTCATAATGTACATATTGAAAGTTTCTTTCACTGTTTGTGTAGATTTGCTAAACTATACATTTTTGGAAACGTTAGGAAATACTCAACATAAAAACCAATGTTTACATTTGTTTTTAGGTTCTTTTGAAAAAATGGTTCTTTAATGTGACGTGACACATGAAAAGTCATTGGGTGTCACTTGCATCCTTCGCAATTCAGCACACCAGCTGCGAGTAAGGATGATTAGCCTCCCCAATTATTATTATTATATGAATACCGTGGATTCTATCCAGCTTAGCTATTAGGTCAGGCCGGTAGGATTGGGTCGATGGGGTTATGAAAACCATGGATTCTATCAAGCTTAGCTATTAGGTCAGGCCGATAGGATTGGGTCGATTGGGATTTTCCATGGATTCTATCCAGCTTAGCTATTAGGTCAGGCCGGTAGGATTGGGTCGATGGGAATATAAATACCTTGGATTCTATCCAACTTAGCTAAGGTCAGGCCGATAGGACTGGGTCGATGGGAATATAATACCTTGGATTCTATCAAGCTTAGCTAACAGATCAAGCCGATAGGATTGGGTTGGGTGGCTTGTGTGTAAAGCCTTTGCCTCCAAGTAAGGTTCATAATGTACATATTGAAAGTTTCGTTCACTGTTTGTGTAGATTTGCTAAACTATACATTTTTGGAAACGTTAGGAAATACTCAACATAAAAACCAATGTTTACATTTGTTTTTAGGTTCTTTTGAAAAAATGGTTCTTTAATGTGACGTGACACATGAAAAGTCATTGGGTGTCACTTGCATCCTTCGCAATTCAGCACACCAGCTGCGAGTAAGGATGATTAGCCTCCCCAATTATTATTATTATATGAATACCGTGGATTCTATCCAGCTTAGCTATTAGGTCAGGCCGGTAGGATTGGGTCGATGGGGTTATGAAAACCATGGATTCTATCAAGCTTAGCTATTAGGTCAGGCCGATAGGATTGGGTCGATTGGGATTTTCCATGGATTCTATCCAGCTTAGCTATTAGGTCAGGCCGGTAGGATTGGGTCGATGGGAATATAAATACCTTGGATTCTATCCAACTTAGCTAAGGTCAGGCCGATAGGACTGGGTCGATGGGAATATAATACCTTGGATTCTATCAAGCTTAGCTAACAGATCAAGCCGATAGGATTGGGTTGGGTGGCTTGTGTGTAAAGCCTTTGCCTCCAAGTAAGGTTCATAATGTACATATTGAAAGTTTCGATCACTGTTTGTGTAGATTTGCTAAACTATACATTTTTGGAAACGTTAGGAAATACTCAACATAAAAACCAATGTTTACATTTGTTTTTAGGTTCTTTTGAAAAAATGGTTCTTTAATGTGACGTGACACATGAAAAGTCATTGGGTGTCACTTGCATCCTTCGCAATTCAGCACACCAGCTGCGAGTAAGGATGATTAGCCTCCCCAATTATTATTATTATATGAATACCGTGGATTCTATCCAGCTTAGCTATTAGGTCAGGCCGGTAGGATTGGGTCGATGGGGTTATGAAAACCATGGATTCTATCAAGCTTAGCTATTAGGTCAGGCCGATAGGATTGGGTCGATTGGGATTTTCCATGGATTCTATCCAGCTTAGCTATTAGGTCAGGCCGGTAGGATTGGGTCGATGGGAATATAAATACCTTGGATTCTATCCAACTTAGCTAAGGTCAGGCCGATAGGACTGGGTCGATGGGAATATAATACCTTGGATTCTATCAAGCTTAGCTAACAGATCAAGCCGATAGGATTGGGTTGGGTGGCTTGTGTGTAAAGCCTTTGCCTCCAAGTAAGGTTCATAATGTACATATTGAAAGTTTCGTTCACTGTTTGTGTAGATTTGCTAAACTATACATTTTTGGAAACGTTAGGAAATACTCAACATAAAAACCAATGTTTACATTTGTTTTTAGGTTCTTTTGAAAAAATGGTTCTTTAATGTGACGTGACACATGAAAAGTCATTGGGTGTCACTTGCATCCTTCGCAATTCAGCACACCAGCTGCGAGTAAGGATGATTAGCCTCCCCAATTATTATTATTATATGAATACCGTGGATTCTATCCAGCTTAGCTATTAGGTAAGGCCGGTAGGATTGGGTCGATGGGGTTATGAAAACCATGGATTCTATCAAGCTTAGCTATTAGGTCAGGCCGATAGGATTGGGTCGATTGGGATTTTCCATGGATTCTATCCAGCTTAGCTATTAGGTCAGGCCGGTAGGATTGGGTCGATGGAAATATAAATACCTTGGATTCTATCCAACTTAGCTAAGGTCAGGCCGATAGGACTGGGTCGATGGGAATATAATACCTTGGATTCTATCAAGCTTAGCTAACAGATCAAGCCGATAGGATTGGGTTGGGTGGCTTGTGTGTAAAGCCTTTGCCCCCAAGTAAGGTTCATAATGTACATATTGAAAGTTTCGTTCACTGTTTGTGTAGATTTGCTAAACTATACATTTTTGGAAACGTTAGGAAATACTCAACATAAAAACCAATGTTTACATTTGTTTTTAGGTTCTTTTGAAAAAATGGTTCTTTAATGTGACGTGACACATGAAAAGTCATTGGGTGTCACTTGCATCCTTCGCAATTCAGCACACCAGCTGCGAGTAAGGATGATTAGCCTCCCCAATTATTATTATTATATGAATACCGTGGATTCTATCCAGCTTAGCTATTAGGTCAGGCCGGTAGGATTGGGTCGATGGGGTTATGAAAACCATGGATTCTATCAAGCTTAGCTATTAGGTCAGGCCGATAGGATTGGGTCGATTGGGATTTTCCATGGATTCTATCCAGCTTAGCTATTAGGTCAGGCCGGTAGGATTGGGTCGATGGGAATATAAATACCTTGGATTCTATCCAACTTAGCTAAGGTCAGGCCGATAGGACTGGGTCGATGGGAATATAATACCTTGGATTCTATCAAGCTTAGCTAACAGATCAAGCCGATAGGATTGGGTTGGGTGGCTTGTGTGTAAAGCCTTTGCCCCCAAGTAAGGTTCATAATGTACATATTGAAAGTTTCGTTCACTGTTTGTGTAGATTTGCTAAACTATACATTTTTGGAAACGTTAGGAAATACTCAACATAAAAACCAATGTTTACATTTGTTTTTAGGTTCTTTTGAAAAAATGGTTCTTTAATGTGACGTGACACATGAAAAGTCATTGGGTGTCACTTGCATCCTTCGCAATTCAGCACACCAGCTGCGAGTAAGGATGATTAGCCTCCCCAATTATTATTATTATATGAATACCGTGGATTCTATCCAGCTTAGCTATTAGGTCAGGCCGGTAGGATTGGGTCGATGGGGTTATGAAAACCATGGATTCTATCAAGCTTAGCTATTAGGTCAGGCCGATAGGATTGGGTCGATTGGGATTTTCCATGGATTCTATCCAGCTTAGCTATTAGGTCAGGCCGGTAGGATTGGGTCGATGGGAATATAAATACCTTGGATTCTATCCAACTTAGCTAAGGTCAGGCCGATAGGACTGGGTCGATGGGAATATAATACCTTGGATTCTATCAAGCTTAGCTAACAGATCAAGCCGATAGGATTGGGTTGGGTGGCTTGTGTGTAAAGCCTTTGCCTCCAAGTAAGGTTCATAATGTACATATTGAAAGTTTCGTTCACCGTTTGTGTAGATTTGCTAAACTATACATTTTTGGAAACGTTAGGAAATACTCAACATAAAAACCAATGTTTACATTTGTTTTTAGGTTCTTTTGAAAAAATGGTTCTTTAATGTGACGTGACACATGAAAAGTCATTGGGTGTCACTTGCATCCTTCGCAATTCAGCACACCAGCTGCGAGTAAGGATGATTAGCCTCCCCAATTATTATTATTATATGAATACCGTGGATTCTATCCAGCTTAGCTATTAGGTCAGGCCGGTAGAATTGGGTCGATGGGGTTATGAAAACCATGGATTCTATCAAGCTTAGCTATTAGGTCAGGCCGATAGGATTGGGTCGATTGGGATTTTCCATGGATTCTATCCAGCTTAGCTATTAGGTCAGGCCGGTAGGATTGGGTCGATGGGAATATAAATACCTTGGATTCTATCCAACTTAGCTAAGGTCAGGCCGATAGGACTGGGTCGATGGGAATATAATACCTTGGATTCTATCAAGCTTAGCTAACAGATCAAGCCGATAGGATTGGGTTGGGTGGCTTGTGTGTAAAGCCTTTGCCTCCAAGTAAGGTTCATAATGTACATATTGAAAGTTTCTTTCACTGTTTGTGTAGATTTGCTAAACTATACATTTTTGGAAACGTTAGGAAATACTCAACATAAAAACCAATGTTTACATTTGTTTTTAGGTTCTTTTGAAAAAATGGTTCTTTAATGTGACGTGACACATGAAAAGTCATTGGGTGTCACTTGCATCCTTCGCAATTCAGCACACCAGCTGCGAGTAAGGATGATTAGCCTCCCCAATTATTATTATTATATGAATACCGTGGATTCTATCCAGCTTAGCTATTAGGTCAGGCCGGTAGGATTGGGTCGATGGGGTTATGAAAACCATGGATTCTATCAAGCTTAGCTATTAGGTCAGGCCGATAGGATTGGGTCGATTGGGATTTTCCATGGATTCTATCCAGCTTAGCTATTAGGTCAGGCCGGTAGGATTGGGTCGATGGGAATATAAATACCTTGGATTCTATCCAACTTAGCTAAGGTCAGGCCGATAGGACTGGGTCGATGGGAATATAATACCTTGGATTCTATCAAGCTTAGCTAACAGATCAAGCCGATAGGATTGGGTTGGGTGGCTTGTGTGTAAAGCCTTTGCCTCCAAGTAAGGTTCATAATGTACATATTGAAAGTTTCGTTCACTGTTTGTGTAGATTTGCTAAACTATACATTTTTGGAAACGTTAGGAAATACTCAACATAAAAACCAATGTTTACATTTGTTTTTAGGTTCTTTTGAAAAAATGGTTCTTTAATGTGACGTGACACATGAAAAGTCATTGGGTGTCACTTGCATCCTTCGCAATTCAGCACACCAGCTGCGAGTAAGGATGATTAGCCTCCCCAATTATTATTATTATATGAATACCGTGGATTCTATCCAGCTTAGCTATTAGGTCAGGCCGGTAGGATTGGGTCGATGGGGTTATGAAAACCATGGATTCTATCAAGCTTAGCTATTAGGTCAGGCCGATAGGATTGGGTCGATTGGGATTTTCCATGGATTCTATCCAGCTTAGCTATTAGGTCAGGCCGGTAGGATTGGGTCGATGGGAATATAAATACCTTGGATTCTATCCAACTTAGCTAAGGTCAGGCCGATAGGACTGGGTCGATGGGAATATAATACCTTGGATTCTATCAAGCTTAGCTAACAGATCAAGCCGATAGGATTGGGTTGGGTGGCTTGTGTGTAAAGCCTTTGCCTCCAAGTAAGGTTCATAATGTACATATTGAAAGTTTCGATCACTGTTTGTGTAGATTTGCTAAACTATACATTTTTGGAAACGTTAGGAAATACTCAACATAAAAACCAATGTTTACATTTGTTTTTAGGTTCTTTTGAAAAAATGGTTCTTTAATGTGACGTGACACATGAAAAGTCATTGGGTGTCACTTGCATCCTTCGCAATTCAGCACACCAGCTGCGAGTAAGGATGATTAGCCTCCCCAATTATTATTATTATATGAATACCGTGGATTCTATCCAGCTTAGCTATTAGGTCAGGCCGGTAGAATTGGGTCGATGGGGTTATGAAAACCATGGATTCTATCAAGCTTAGCTATTAGGTCAGGCCGATAGGATTGGGTCGATTGGGATTTTCCATGGATTCTATCCAGCTTAGCTATTAGGTCAGGCCGGTAGGATTGGGTCGATGGGAATATAAATACCTTGGATTCTATCCAACTTAGCTAAGGTCAGGCCGATAGGACTGGGTCGATGGGAATATAATACCTTGGATTCTATCAAGCTTAGCTAACAGATCAAGCCGATAGGATTGGGTTGGGTGGCTTGTGTGTAAAGCCTTTGCCTCCAAGTAAGGTTCATAATGTACATATTGAAAGTTTCTTTCACTGTTTGTGTAGATTTGCTAAACTATACATTTTTGGAAACGTTAGGAAATACTCAACATAAAAACCAATGTTTACATTTGTTTTTAGGTTCTTTTGAAAAAATGGTTCTTTAATGTGACGTGACACATGAAAAGTCATTGGGTGTCACTTGCATCCTTCGCAATTCAGCACACCAGCTGCGAGTAAGGATGATTAGCCTCCCCAATTATTATTATTATATGAATACCGTGGATTCTATCCAGCTTAGCTATTAGGTCAGGCCGGTAGGATTGGGTCGATGGGGTTATGAAAACCATGGATTCTATCAAGCTTAGCTATTAGGTCAGGCCGATAGGATTGGGTCGATTGGGATTTTCCATGGATTCTATCCAGCTTAGCTATTAGGTCAGGCCGGTAGGATTGGGTCGATGGGAATATAAATACCTTGGATTCTATCCAACTTAGCTAAGGTCAGGCCGATAGGACTGGGTCGATGGGAATATAATACCTTGGATTCTATCAAGCTTAGCTAACAGATCAAGCCGATAGGATTGGGTTGGGTGGCTTGTGTGTAAAGCCTTTGCCTCCAAGTAAGGTTCATAATGTACATATTGAAAGTTTCGTTCACTGTTTGTGTAGATTTGCTAAACTATACATTTTTGGAAACGTTAGGAAATACTCAACATAAAAACCAATGTTTACATTTGTTTTTAGGTTCTTTTGAAAAAATGGTTCTTTAATGTGACGTGACACATGAAAAGTCATTGGGTGTCACTTGCATCCTTCGCAATTCAGCACACCAGCTGCGAGTAAGGATGATTAGCCTCCCCAATTATTATTATTATATGAATACCGTGGATTCTATCCAGCTTAGCTATTAGGTCAGGCCGGTAGGATTGGGTCGATGGGGTTATGAAAACCATGGATTCTATCAAGCTTAGCTATTAGGTCAGGCCGATAGGATTGGGTCGATTGGGATTTTCCATGGATTCTATCCAGCTTAGCTATTAGGTCAGGCCGGTAGGATTGGGTCGATGGGAATATAAATACCTTGGATTCTATCCAACTTAGCTAAGGTCAGGCCGATAGGACTGGGTCGATGGGAATATAATACCTTGGATTCTATCAAGCTTAGCTAACAGATCAAGCCGATAGGATTGGGTTGGGTGGCTTGTGTGTAAAGCCTTTGCCTCCAAGTAAGGTTCATAATGTACATATTGAAAGTTTCGATCACTGTTTGTGTAGATTTGCTAAACTATACATTTTTGGAAACGTTAGGAAATACTCAACATAAAAACCAATGTTTACATTTGTTTTTAGGTTCTTTTGAAAAAATGGTTCTTTAATGTGACGTGACACATGAAAAGTCATTGGGTGTCACTTGCATCCTTCGCAATTCAGCACACCAGCTGCGAGTAAGGATGATTAGCCTCCCCAATTATTATTATTATATGAATACCGTGGATTCTATCCAGCTTAGCTATTAGGTCAGGCCGGTAGGATTGGGTCGATGGGGTTATGAAAACCATGGATTCTATCAAGCTTAGCTATTAGGTCAGGCCGATAGGATTGGGTCGATTGGGATTTTCCATGGATTCTATCCAGCTTAGCTATTAGGTCAGGCCGGTAGGATTGGGTCGATGGGAATATAAATACCTTGGATTCTATCCAACTTAGCTAAGGTCAGGCCGATAGGACTGGGTCGATGGGAATATAATACCTTGGATTCTATCAAGCTTAGCTAACAGATCAAGCCGATAGGATTGGGTTGGGTGGCTTGTGTGTAAAGCCTTTGCCTCCAAGTAAGGTTCATAATGTACATATTGAAAGTTTCGTTCACTGTTTGTGTAGATTTGCTAAACTATACATTTTTGGAAACGTTAGGAAATACTCAACATAAAAACCAATGTTTACATTTGTTTTTAGGTTCTTTTGAAAAAATGGTTCTTTAATGTGACGTGACACATGAAAAGTCATTGGGTGTCACTTGCATCCTTCGCAATTCAGCACACCAGCTGCGAGTAAGGATGATTAGCCTCCCCAATTATTATTATTATATGAATACCGTGGATTCTATCCAGCTTAGCTATTAGGTAAGGCCGGTAGGATTGGGTCGATGGGGTTATGAAAACCATGGATTCTATCAAGCTTAGCTATTAGGTCAGGCCGATAGGATTGGGTCGATTGGGATTTTCCATGGATTCTATCCAGCTTAGCTATTAGGTCAGGCCGGTAGGATTGGGTCGATGGGAATATAAATACCTTGGATTCTATCCAACTTAGCTAAGGTCAGGCCGATAGGACTGGGTCGATGGGAATATAATACCTTGGATTCTATCAAGCTTAGCTAACAGATCAAGCCGATAGGATTGGGTTGGGTGGCTTGTGTGTAAAGCCTTTGCCCCCAAGTAAGGTTCATAATGTACCTATTGAAAGTTTCGTTCACTGTTTGTGTAGATTTGCTAAACTATACATTTTTGGAAACGTTAGGAAATACTCAACATAAAAACCAATGTTTACATTTGTTTTTAGGTTCTTTTGAAAAAATGGTTCTTTAATGTGACGTGACACATGAAAAGTCATTGGGTGTCACTTGCATCCTTCGCAATTCAGCACACCAGCTGCGAGTAAGGATGATTAGCCTCCCCAATTATTATTATTATATGAATACCGTGGATTCTATCCAGCTTAGCTATTAGGTCAGGCCGGTAGGATTGGGTCGATGGGGTTATGAAAACCATGGATTCTATCAAGCTTAGCTATTAGGTCAGGCCGATAGGATTGGGTCGATTGGGATTTTCCATGGATTCTATCCAGCTTAGCTATTAGGTCAGGCCGGTAGGATTGGGTCGATGGGAATATAAATACCTTGGATTCTATCCAACTTAGCTAAGGTCAGGCCGATAGGACTGGGTCGATGGGAATATAATACCTTGGATTCTATCAAGCTTAGCTAACAGATCAAGCCGATAGGATTGGGTTGGGTGGCTTGTGTGTAAAGCCTTTGCCCCCAAGTAAGGTTCATAATGTACATATTGAAAGTTTCGTTCACTGTTTGTGTAGATTTGCTAAACTATACATTTTTGGAAACGTTAGGAAATACTCAACATAAAAACCAATGTTTACATTTGTTTTTAGGTTCTTTTGAAAAAATGGTTCTTTAATGTGACGTGACACATGAAAAGTCATTGGGTGTCACTTGCATCCTTCGCAATTCAGCACACCAGCTGCGAGTAAGGATGATTAGCCTTCCCAATTATTATTATTATATGAATACCGTGGATTCTATCCAGCTTAGCTATTAGGTCAGGCCGGTAGGATTGGGTCGATGGGGTTATGAAAACCATGGATTCTATCAAGCTTAGCTATTAGGTCAGGCCGATAGGATTGGGTCGATTGGGATTTTCCATGGATTCTATCCAGCTTAGCTATTAGGTCAGGCCGGTAGGATTGGGTCGATGGGAATATAAATACCTTGGATTCTATCCAACTTAGCTAAGGTCAGGCCGATAGGACTGGGTCGATGGGAATATAATACCTTGGATTCTATCAAGCTTAGCTAACAGATCAAGTCGATAGGATTGGGTTGGGTGGCTTGTGTGTAAAGCCTTTGCCTCCAAGTAAGGTTCATAATGTACATATTGAAAGTTTCGATCACTGTTTGTGTAGATTTGCTAAACTATACATTTTTGGAAACGTTAGGAAATACTCAACATAAAAACCAATGTTTACATTTGTTTTTAGGTTCTTTTGAAAAAATGGTTCTTTAATGTGACGTGACACATGTAAAGTCATTGGGTGTCACTTGCATCCTTCGCAATTCAGCACACCAGCTGCGAGTAAGGATGATTAGCCTCCCCAATTATTATTATTATATGAATACCGTGGATTCTATCCAGCTTAGCTATTAGGTCAGGCCGGTAGGATTGGGTCGATGGGGTTATGAAAACCATGGATTCTATCAAGCTTAGCTATTAGGTCAGGCCGATAGGATTGGGTCGATTGGGATTTTCCATGGATTCTATCCAGCTTAGCTATTAGGTCAGGCCGGTAGGATTGGGTCGATGGGAATATAAATACCTTGGATTCTATCCAACTTAGCTAAGGTCAGGCCGATAGGACTGGGTCGATGGGAATATAATACCTTGGATTCTATCAAGCTTAGCTAACAGATCAAGCCGATAGGATTGGGTTGGGTGGCTTGTGTGTAAAGCCTTTGCCTCCAAGTAAGGTTCATAATGTACATATTGAAAGTTTCGTTCACTGTTTGTGTAGATTTGCTAAACTATACATTTTTGGAAACGTTAGGAAAAACTCAACATAAAAACCAATGTTTACATTTGTTTTTAGGTTCTTTGGAAAAAATGGTTCTTTAATGTGACGTGACACATGAAAAGTCATTGGGTGTCACTTGCATCCTTCGCAATTCAGCACACCAGCTGCGAGTAAGGATGATTAGCCTCCCCAATTATTATTATTATATGAATACCGTGGATTCTATCCAGCTTAGCTATTAGGTCAGGCCGGTAGGATTGGGTCGATGGGGTTATGAAAACCATGGATTCTATCAAGCTTAGCTATTAGGTCAGGCCGATAGGATTGGGTCGATTGGGATTTTCCATGGATTCTATCCAGCTTAGCTATTAGGTCAGGCCGGTAGGATTGGGTCGATGGGAATATAAATACCTTGGATTCTATCCAACTTAGCTAAGGTCAGGCCGATAGGACTGGGTCGATGGGAATATAATACCTTGGATTCTATCAAGCTTAGCTAACAGATCAAGCCGATAGGATTGGGTTGGGTGGCTTGTGTGTAAAGCCTTTGCCTCCAAGTAAGGTTCATAATGTACATATTGAAAGTTTCGTTCACTGTTTGTGTAGATTTGCTAAACTATACATTTTTGGAAACGTTAGGAAATACTCAACATAAAAACCAATGTTTACATTTGTTTTTAGGTTCTTTAGAAAAAATGGTTCTTTAATGTGACGTGACACATGAAAAGTCATTGGGTGTCACTTGCATCCTTCGCAATTCAGCACACCAGCTGCGAGTAAGGATGATTAGCCTCCCCAATTATTATTATTATATGAATACCGTGGATTCTATCCAGCTTAGCTATTAGGTCAGGCCGGTAGGATTGGGTCGATGGGGTTATGAAAACCATGGATTCTATCAAGCTTAGCTATTAGGTCAGGCCGATAGGATTGGGTCGATTGGGATTTTCCATGGATTCTATCCAGCTTAGCTATTAGGTCAGGCCGGTAGGATTGGGTCGATGGGAATATAAATACCTTGGATTCTATCCAACTTAGCTAAGGTCAGGCCGATAGGACTGGGTCGATGGGAATATAATACCTTGGATTCTATCAAGCTTAGCTAACAGATCAAGCCGATAGGATTGGGTTGGGTGGCTTGTGTGTAAAGCCTTTGCCTCCAAGTAAGGTTCATAATGTACATATTGAAAGTTTCGTTCACTGTTTGTGTAGATTTGCTAAACTATACATTTTTGGAAACGTTAGGAAATACTCAACATAAAAACCAATGTTTACATTTGTTTTTAGGTTCTTTTGAAAAAATGGTTCTTTAATGTGACGTGACACATGAAAAGTCATTGGGTGTCACTTGCATCCTTCGCAATTCAGCACAACAGCTGCGAGTAAGGATGATTAGCCTCCCCAATTATTATTATTATATGAATACCGTGGATTCTATCCAGCTTAGCTATTAGGTCAGGCCGGTAGGATTGGGTCGATGGGGTTATGAAAACCATGGATTCTATCAAGCTTAGCTATTAGGTCAGGCCGATAGGATTGGGTCGATTGGGATTTTCCATGGATTCTATCCAGCTTAGCTATTAGGTCAGGCCGGTAGGATTGGGTCGATGGGAATATAAATACCTTGGATTCTATCCAACTTAGCTAAGGTCAGGCCGATAGGACTGGGTCGATGGGAATATAATACCTTAGATTCTATCAAGCTTAGCTAACAGATCAAGCCGATAGGATTGGGTTGGGTGGCTTGTGTGTAAAGCCTTTGCCTCCAAGTAAGGTTCATAATGTACATATTGAAAGTTTCGTTCACTGTTTGTGTAGATTTGCTAAACTATACATTTTTGGAAACGTTAGGAAATACTCAACATAAAAACCAATGTTTACATTTGTTTTTAGGTTCTTTAGAAAAAATGGTTCTTTAATGTGACGTGACACATGAAAAGTCATTGGGTGTCACTTGCATCCTTCGCAATTCAGCACACCAGCTGCGAGTAAGGATGATTAGCCTCCCCAATTATTATTATTATATGAATACCGTGGATTCTATCCAGCTTAGCTATTAGGTCAGGCCGGTAGGATTGGGTCGATGGGGTTATGAAAACCATGGATTCTATCAAGCTTAGCTATTAGGTCAGGCCGATAGGATTGGGTCGATTGGGATTTTCCATGGATTCTATCCAGCTTAGCTATTAGGTCAGGCCGGTAGGATTGGGTCGATGGGAATATAAATACCTTGGATTCTATCCAACTTAGCTAAGGTCAGGCCGATAGGACTGGGTCGATGGGAATATAATACCTTGGATTCTATCAAGCTTAGCTAACAGATCAAGCCGATAGGATTGGGTTGGGTGGCTTGTGTGTAAAGCCTTTGCCCCCAAGTAAGGTTCATAATGTACCTATTGAAAGTTTCGTTCACTGTTTGTGTAGATTTGCTAAACTATACATTTTTGGAAACGTTAGGAAATACTCAACATAAAAACCAATGTTTACATTTGTTTTTAGGTTCTTTTGAAAAAATGGTTCTTTAATGTGACGTGACACATGAAAAGTCATTGGGTGTCACTTGCATCCTTCGCAATTCAGCACACCAGCTGCGAGTAAGGATGATTAGCCTCCCCAATTATTATTATTATATGAATACCGTGGATTCTATCCAGCTTAGCTATTAGGTCAGGCCGGTAGGATTGGGTCGATGGGGTTATGAAAACCATGGATTCTATCAAGCTTAGCTATTAGGTCAGGCCGATAGGATTGGGTCGATTGGGATTTTCCATGGATTCTATCCAGCTTAGCTATTAGGTCAGGCCGGTAGGATTGGGTCGATGGGAATATAAATACCTTGGATTCTATCCAACTTAGCTAAGGTCAGGCCGATAGGACTGGGTCGATGGGAATATAATACCTTGGATTCTATCAAGCTTAGCTAACAGATCAAGTCGATAGGATTGGGTTGGGTGGCTTGTGTGTAAAGCCTTTGCCTCCAAGTAAGGTTCATAATGTACATATTGAAAGTTTCGATCACTGTTTGTGTAGATTTGCTAAACTATACATTTTTGGAAACGTTAGGAAATACTCAACATAAAAACCAATGTTTACATTTGTTTTTAGGTTCTTTTGAAAAAATGGTTCTTTAATGTGACGTGACACATGTAAAGTCATTGGGTGTCACTTGCATCCTTCGCAATTCAGCACACCAGCTGCGAGTAAGGATGATTAGCCTCCCCAATTATTATTATTATATGAATACCGTGGATTCTATCCAGCTTAGCTATTAGGTCAGGCCGGTAGGATTGGGTCGATGGGGTTATGAAAACCATGGATTCTATCAAGCTTAGCTATTAGGTCAGGCCGATAGGATTGGGTCGATTGGGATTTTCCATGGATTCTATCCAGCTTAGCTATTAGGTCAGGCCGGTAGGATTGGGTCGATGGGAATATAAATACCTTGGATTCTATCCAACTTAGCTAAGGTCAGGCCGATAGGACTGGGTCGATGGGAATATAATACCTTGGATTCTATCAAGCTTAGCTAACAGATCAAGCCGATAGGATTGGGTTGGGTGGCTTGTGTGTAAAGCCTTTGCCTCCAAGTAAGGTTCATAATGTACATATTGAAAGTTTCGTTCACTGTTTGTGTAGATTTGCTAAACTATACATTTTTGGAAACGTTAGGAAAAACTCAACATAAAAACCAATGTTTACATTTGTTTTTAGGTTCTTTGGAAAAAATGGTTCTTTAATGTGACGTGACACATGAAAAGTCATTGGGTGTCACTTGCATCCTTCGCAATTCAGCACACCAGCTGCGAGTAAGGATGATTAGCCTCCCCAATTATTATTATTATATGAATACCGTGGATTCTATCCAGCTTAGCTATTAGGTCAGGCCGGTAGGATTGGGTCGATGGGGTTATGAAAACCATGGATTCTATCAAGCTTAGCTATTAGGTCAGGCCGATAGGATTGGGTCGATTGGGATTTTCCATGGATTCTATCCAGCTTAGCTATTAGGTCAGGCCGGTAGGATTGGGTCGATGGGAATATAAATACCTTGGATTCTATCCAACTTAGCTAAGGTCAGGCCGATAGGACTGGGTCGATGGGAATATAATACCTTGGATTCTATCAAGCTTAGCTAACAGATCAAGCCGATAGGATTGGGTTGGGTGGCTTGTGTGTAAAGCCTTTGCCTCCAAGTAAGGTTCATAATGTACATATTGAAAGTTTCGTTCACTGTTTGTGTAGATTTGCTAAACTATACATTTTTGGAAACGTTAGGAAATACTCAACATAAAAACCAATGTTTACATTTGTTTTTAGGTTCTTTTGAAAAAATGGTTCTTTAATGTGACGTGACACATGAAAAGTCATTGGGTGTCACTTGCATCCTTCGCAATTCAGCACACCAGCTGCGAGTAAGGATGATTAGCCTCCCCAATTATTATTATTATATGAATACCGTGGATTCTATCCAGCTTAGCTATTAGGTCAGGCCGGTAGAATTGGGTCGATGGGGTTATAAAAACCATGGATTCTATCAAGCTTAGCTATTAGGTCAGGCCGATAGGATTGGGTCGATTGGGATTTTTCATGGATTCTATCCAGCTTAGCTATTAGGTCAGGCCGGTAGGATTGGGTCGATGGGAATATAAATACCTTGGATTCTATCCAACTTAGCTAAGGTCAGGCCGATAGGACTGGGTCGATGGGAATATAATACCTTGGATTCTATCAAGCTTAGCTAACAGATCAAGCCGATAGGATTGGGTTGGGTGGCTTGTGTGTAAAGCCTTTGCCTCCAAGTAAGGTTCATAATGTACATATTGAAAGTTTCTTTCACTGTTTGTGTAGATTTGCTAAACTATACATTTTTGGAAACGTTAGGAAATACTCAACATAAAAACCAATGTTTACATTTGTTTTTAGGTTCTTTTGAAAAAATGGTTCTTTAATGTGACGTGACACATGAAAAGTCATTGGGTGTCACTTGCATCCTTCGCAATTCAGCACACCAGCTGCGAGTAAGGATGATTAGCCTCCCCAATTATTATTATTATATGAATACCGTGGATTCTATCCAGCTTAGCTATTAGGTCAGGCCGGTAGGATTGGGTCGATGGGGTTATGAAAACCATGGAATCTATCAAGCTTAGCTATTAGGTCAGGCCGATAGGATTGGGTCGATTGGGATTTTCCATGGATTCTATCCAGCTTAGCTATTAGGTCAGGCCGGTAGGATTGGGTCGATGGGAATATAAATACCTTGGATTCTATCCAACTTAGCTAAGGTCAGGCCGATAGGACTGGGTCGATGGGAATATAATACCTTGGATTCTATCAAGCTTAGCTAACAGATCAAGCCGATAGGATTGGGTTGGGTGGCTTGTGTGTAAAGCCTTTGCCTCCAAGTAAGGTTCATAATGTACATATTGAAAGTTTCGTTCACTGTTTGTGTAGATTTGCTAAACTATACATTTTTGGAAACGTTAGGAAATACTCAACATAAAAACCAATGTTTACATTTGTTTTTAGGTTCTTTTGAAAAAATGGTTCTTTAATGTGACGTGACACATGAAAAGTCATTGGGTGTCACTTGCATCCTTCGCAATTCAGCACACCAGCTGCGAGTAAGGATGATTAGCCTCCCCAATTATTATTATTATATGAATACCGTGGATTCTATCCAGCTTAGCTATTAGGTCAGGCCGGTAGGATTGGGTCGATGGGGTTATGAAAACCATGGATTCTATCAAGCTTAGCTATTAGGTCAGGCCGATAGGATTGGGTCGATTGGGATTTTCCATGGATTCTATCCAGCTTAGCTATTAGGTCAGGCCGGTAGGATTGGGTCGATGGGAATATAAATACCTTGGATTCTATCCAACTTAGCTAAGGTCAGGCCGATAGGACTGGGTCGATGGGAATATAATACCTTGGATTCTATCAAGCTTAGCTAACAGATCAAGCCGATAGGATTGGGTTGGGTGGCTTGTGTGTAAAGCCTTTGCCTCCAAGTAAGGTTCATAATGTACATATTGAAAGTTTCGTTCACTGTTTGTGTAGATTTGCTAAACTATACATTTTTGGAAACGTTAGGAAATACTCAACATAAAAACCAATGTTTACATTTGTTTTTAGGTTCTTTGGAAAAAATGGTTCTTTAATGTGACGTGACACATGAAAAGTCATTGGGTGTCACTTGCATCCTTCGCAATTCAGCACACCAGCTGCGAGTAAGGATGATTAGCCTCCCCAATTATTATTATTATATGAATACCGTGGATTCTATCCAGCTTAGCTATTAGGTCAGGCCGGTAGGATTGGGTCGATGGGGTTATGAAAACCATGGATTCTATCAAGCTTAGCTATTAGGTCAGGCCGATAGGATTGGGTCGATTGGGATTTTCCATGGATTCTATCCAGCTTAGCTATTAGGTCAGGCCGGTAGGATTGGGTCGATGGGAATATAAATACCTTGGATTCTATCCAACTTAGCTAAGGTCAGGCCGATAGGACTGGGTCGATAGGAATATAATACCTTGGATTCTATCAAGCTTAGCTAACAGATCAAGCCGATAGGATTGGGTTGGGTGGCTTGTGTGTAAAGCCTTTGCCTCCAAGTAAGGTTCATAATGTACATATTGAAAGTTTCGTTCACTGTTTGTGTAGATTTGCTAAACTATACATTTTTGGAAACGTTAGGAAATACTCAACATAAAAACCAATGTTTACATTTGTTTTTAGGTTCTTTAGAAAAAATGGTTCTTTAATGTGACGTGACACATGAAAAGTCATTGGGTGTCACTTGCATCCTTCGCAATTCAGCACACCAGCTGCGAGTAAGGATGATTAGCCTCCCCAATTATTATTATTATATGAATACCGTGGATTCTATCCAGCTTAGCTATTAGGTCAGGCCGGTAGGATTGGGTCGATGGGGTTATGAAAACCATGGATTCTATCAAGCTTAGCTATTAGGTCAGGCCGATAGGATTGGGTCGATTGGGATTTTCCATGGATTCTATCCAGCTTAGCTATTAGGTCAGGCCGGTAGGATTGGGTCGATGGGAATATAAATACCTTGGATTCTATCCAACTTAGCTAAGGTCAGGCCGATAGGACTGGGTCGATGGGAATATAATACCTTGGATTCTATCAAGCTTAGCTAACAGATCAAGCCGATAGGATTGGGTTGGGTGGCTTGTGTGTAAAGCCTTTGCCTCCAAGTAAGGTTCATAATGTACATATTGAAAGTTTCGTTCACCGTTTGTGTAGATTTGCTAAACTATACATTTTTGGAAACGTTAGGAAATACTCAACATAAAAACCAATGTTTACATTTGTTTTTAGGTTCTTTTGAAAAAATGGTTCTTTAATGTGACGTGACACATGAAAAGTCATTGGGTGTCACTTGCATCCTTCGCAATTCAGCACACCAGCTGCGAGTAAGGATGATTAGCCTCCCCAATTATTATTATTATATGAATACCGTGGATTCTATCCAGCTTAGCTATTAGGTCAGGCCGGTAGGATTGGGTCGATGGGGTTATGAAAACCATGGATTCTATCAAGCTTAGCTATTAGGTCAGGCCGATAGGATTGGGTCGATTGGGATTTTCCATGGATTCTATCCAGCTTAGCTATTAGGTCAGGCCGGTAGGATTGGGTCGATGGGAATATAAATACCTTGGATTCTATCCAACTTAGCTAAGGTCAGGCCGATAGGACTGGGTCGATGGGAATATAATACCTTGGATTCTATCAAGCTTAGCTAACAGATCAAGCCGATAGGATTGGGTTGGGTGGCTTGTGTGTAAAGCCTTTGCCTCCAAGTAAGGTTCATAATGTACATATTGAAAGTTTCGTTCACTGTTTGTGTAGATTTGCTAAACTATACATTTTTGGAAACGTTAGGAAATACTCAACATAAAAACCAATGTTTACATTTGTTTTTAGGTTCTTTTGAAAAAATGGTTCTTTAATGTGACGTGACACATGAAAAGTCATTGGGTGTCACTTGCATCCTTCGCAATTCAGCACACCAGCTGCGAGTAAGGATGATTAGCCTCCCCAATTATTATTATTATATGAATACCGTGGATTCTATCCAGCTTAGCTATTAGGTCAGGCCGGTAGGATTGGGTCGATGGGGTTATGAAAACCATGGATTCTATCAAGCTTAGCTATTAGGTCAGGCCGATAGGATTGGGTCGATTGGGATTTTCCATGGATTCTATCCAGCTTAGCTATTAGGTCAGGCCGGTAGGATTGGGTCGATGGGAATATAAATACCTTGGATTCTATCCAACTTAGCTAAGGTCAGGCCGATAGGACTGGGTCGATGGGAATATAATACCTTGGATTCTATCAAGCTTAGCTAACAGATCAAGCCGATAGGATTGGGTTGGGTGGCTTGTGTGTAAAGCCTTTGCCTCCAAGTAAGGTTCATAATGTACATATTGAAAGTTTCGATCACTGTTTGTGTAGATTTGCTAAACTATACATTTTTGGAAACGTTAGGAAATACTCAACATAAAAACCAATGTTTACATTTGTTTTTAGGTTCTTTTGAAAAAATGGTTCTTTAATGTGACGTGACACATGTAAAGTCATTGGGTGTCACTTGCATCCTTCGCAATTCAGCACACCAGCTGCGAGTAAGGATGATTAGCCTCCCCAATTATTATTATTATATGAATACCGTGGATTCTATCCAGCTTAGCTATTAGGTCAGGCCGGTAGGATTGGGTCGATGGGGTTATGAAAACCATGGATTCTATCAAGCTTAGCTATTAGGTCAGGCCGATAGGATTGGGTCGATTGGGATTTTCCATGGATTCTATCCAGCTTAGCTATTAGGTCAGGCCGGTAGGATTGGGTCGATGGGAATATAAATACCTTGGATTCTATCCAACTTAGCTAAGGTCAGGCCGATAGGACTGGGTCGATGGGAATATAATACCTTGGATTCTATCAAGCTTAGCTAACAGATCAAGCCGATAGGATTGGGTTGGGTGGCTTGTGTGTAAAGCCTTTGCCTCCAAGTAAGGTTCATAATGTACATATTGAAAGTTTCGTTCACTGTTTGTGTAGATTTGCTAAACTATACATTTTTGGAAACGTTAGGAAATACTCAACATAAAAACCAATGTTTACATTTGTTTTTAGGTTCTTTTGAAAAAATGGTTCTTTAATGTGACGTGACACATGAAAAGTCATTGGGTGTCACTTGCATCCTTCGCAATTCAGCACACCAGCTGCGAGTAAGGATGATTAGCCTCCCCAATTATTATTATTATATGAATACCGTGGATTCTATCCAGCTTAGCTATTAGGTCAGGCCGGTAGGATTGGGTCGATGGGGTTATGAAAACCATGGATTCTATCAAGCTTAGCTATTAGGTCAGGCCGATAGGATTGGGTCGATTGGGATTTTCCATGGATTCTATCCAGCTTAGCTATTAGGTCAGGCCGGTAGGATTGGGTCGATGGGAATATAAATACCTTGGATTCTATCCAACTTAGCTAAGGTCAGGCCGATAGGACTGGGTCGATGGGAATATAATACCTTGGATTCTATCAAGCTTAGCTAACAGATCAAGCCGATAGGATTGGGTTGGGTGGCTTGTGTGTAAAGCCTTTGCCTCCAAGTAAGGTTCATAATGTACATATTGAAAGTTTCGATCACTGTTTGTGTAGATTTGCTAAACTATACATTTTTGGAAACGTTAGGAAATACTCAACATAAAAACCAATGTTTACATTTGTTTTTAGGTTCTTTTGAAAAAATGGTTCTTTAATGTGACGTGACACATGTAAAGTCATTGGGTGTCACTTGCATCCTTCGCAATTCAGCACACCAGCTGCGAGTAAGGATGATTAGCCTCCCCAATTATTATTATTATATGAATACCGTGGATTCTATCCAGCTTAGCTATTAGGTCAGGCCGGTAGGATTGGGTCGATGGGGTTATGAAAACCATGGATTCTATCAAGCTTAGCTATTAGGTCAGGCCGATAGGATTGGGTCGATTGGGATTTTCCATGGATTCTATCCAGCTTAGCTATTAGGTCAGGCCGGTAGGATTGGGTCGATGGGAATATAAATACCTTGGATTCTATCCAACTTAGCTAAGGTCAGGCCGATAGGACTGGGTCGATGGGAATATAATACCTTGGATTCTATCAAGCTTAGCTAACAGATCAAGCCGATAGGATTGGGTTGGGTGGCTTGTGTGTAAAGCCTTTGCCTCCAAGTAAGGTTCATAATGTACATATTGAAAGTTTCGTTCACTGTTTGTGTAGATTTGCTAAACTATACATTTTTGGAAACGTTAGGAAATACTCAACATAAAAACCAATGTTTACATTTGTTTTTAGGTTCTTTTGAAAAAATGGTTCTTTAATGTGACGTGACACATGAAAAGTCATTGGGTGTCACTTGCATCCTTCGCAATTCAGCACACCAGCTGCGAGTAAGGATGATTAGCCTCCCCAATTATTATTATTATATGAATACCGTGGATTCTATCCAGCTTAGCTATTAGGTCAGGCCGGTAGGATTGGGTCGATGGGGTTATGAAAACCATGGATTCTATCAAGCTTAGCTATTAGGTCAGGCCGATAGGATTGGGTCGATTGGGATTTTCCATGGATTCTATCCAGCTTAGCTATTAGGTCAGGCCGGTAGGATTGGGTCGATGGGAATATAAATACCTTGGATTCTATCCAACTTAGCTAAGGTCAGGCCGATAGGACTGGGTCGATGGGAATATAATACCTTGGATTCTATCAAGCTTAGCTAACAGATCAAGCCGATAGGATTGGGTTGGGTGGCTTGTGTGTAAAGCCTTTGCCTCCAAGTAAGGTTCATAATGTACATATTGAAAGTTTCGTTCACTGTTTGTGTAGATTTGCTAAACTATACATTTTTGGAAACGTTAGGAAATACTCAACATAAAAACCAATGTTTACATTTGTTTTTAGGTTCTTTTGAAAAAATGGTTCTTTAATGTGACGTGACACATGAAAAGTCATTGGGTGTCACTTGCATCCTTCGCAATTCATCACACCAGCTGCGAGTAAGGATGATTAGCCTCCCCAATTATTATTATTATATGAATACCGTGGATTCTATCCAGCTTAGCTATTAGGTCAGGCCGGTAGGATTGGGTCGATGGGGTTATGAAAACCATGGATTCTATCAAGCTTAGCTATTAGGTCAGGCCGATAGGATTGGGTCGATTGGGATTTTCCATGGATTCTATTCAGCTTAGCTATTAGGTCAGGCCGGTAGGATTGGGTCGATGGGAATATAAATACCTTGGATTCTATCCAACTTAGCTAAGGTCAGGCCGATAGGACTGGGTCGATGGGAATATAATACCTTGGATTCTATCAAGCTTAGCTAACAGATCAAGCCGATAGGATTGGGTTGGGTGGCTTGTGTGTAAAGCCTTTGCCTCCAAGTAAGGTTCATAATGTACATATTGAAAGTTTCGTTCACTGTTTGTGTAGATTTGCTAAACTATACATTTTTGGAAACGTTAGGAAATACTCAACATAAAAACCAATGTTTACATTTGTTTTTAGGTTCTTTTGAAAAAATGGTTCTTTAATGTGACGTGACACATGAAAAGTCATTGGGTGTCACTTGCATCCTTCGCAATTCAGCACACCAGCTGCGAGTAAGGATGATTAGCCTCCCCAATTATTATTATTATATGAATACCGTGGATTCTATCCAGCTTAGCTATTAGGTCAGGCCGGTAGGATTGGGTCGATGGGGTTATGAAAACCATGGATTCTATCAAGCTTAGCTATTAGGTCAGGCCGATAGGATTGGGTCGATTGGGATTTTCCATGGATTCTATCCAGCTTAGCTATTAGGTCAGGCCGGTAGGATTGGGTCGATGGGAATATAAATACCTTGGATTCTATCCAACTTAGCTAAGGTCAGGCCGATAGGACTGGGTCGATGGGAATATAATACCTTGGATTCTATCAAGCTTAGCTAACAGATCAAGCCGATAGGATTGGGTTGGGTGGCTTGTGTGTAAAGCCTTTGCCTCCAAGTAAGGTTCATAATGTACATATTGAAAGTTTCTTTCACTGTTTGTGTAGATTTGCTAAACTATACATTTTTGGAAACGTTAGGAAATACTCAACATAAAAACCAATGTTTACATTTGTTTTTAGGTTCTTTTGAAAAAATGGTTCTTTAATGTGACGTGACACATGAAAAGTCATTGGGTGTCACTTGCATCCTTCGCAATTCAGCACACCAGCTGCGAGTAAGGATGATTAGCCTCCCCAATTATTATTATTATATGAATACCGTGGATTCTATCCAGCTTAGCTATTAGGTCAGGCCGGTAGGATTGGGTCGATGGGGTTATGAAAACCATGGATTCTATCAAGCTTAGCTATTAGGTCAGGCCGATAGGATTGGGTCGATTGGGATTTTCCATGGATTCTATCCAGCTTAGCTATTAGTAGGCTGAGCACAACGCGTGCACGCGGATTCTGCCACGCGCGCAGAACACACAAGTTCTCGGAACTTTTATTTTTGGGGTGTTTTTGAAATAATTGTTAAAAATAGAAAATGACAATATCTTTCAATTCTGTTTAGCTAGGGTTAGAAATAATATTTCATATTGTACATCATCCAAATAACAACAGTTTTAGAATCTGGGAAAGTATTCATTTGATTTTAGATAAACCGTTCGTTTTTCACTTCGCACACAACGCGAATCATTGCCGCGCGCAAACCAACGTGTGAAAAGTGCACCGCGCTTTGACTCGCGCACTGGAAAACACCCCTTGCAAAAATGGACTTTTCTTCAAGTGTTTCACTCATCCAATCTGGTTGACCTTTCACCCCATGATAGCTTGTGACCTTGGCTGTATCAGTACACCTTCGAAATTCTGAAACATGGCTTCCAATTTTTGTCCCGACCGCTCGAAACTGAAGTACGAAACGGCTCCACAAATCCTGAAATATTCATCCATTGAAAATTTCGAACCCATGGTTTGATAGATTATAGTCTGCAGTTTCTTGTGATATAGTCACATTTTTGTTCCAATAAGAGAAACATTTGAAGAAATCAGCGCGAAAATTGTTTCGAGTTGTTATCCGTGTCGGCTCTGCGTGACCTGCGTGACCTGTTTCAACGTAGTAAACATGGCGTATAAACCGCAACCTAGAAAATAATTTGATGGCGTGTTTGGACTGCAACTGAAATCGAGCTTCTTCAAAACGAAAAATGCCCAGGTAAGTTTCATGTAATAATTGTTGTTACATAAGTCATTTAAAAGACAAACATGTGGAAAGGTTACAAATCTTGGTAAAAATACACCGATTTTATAAGAGTAAAACTGGACAAACTCAAGTGATCGGCAGATCGTGCAAGGGAGTAACGTTAATAGATATAAAAGCCGTGTTATACATTAAACTGCGTCACGGGACTTGAGTTTAGTTGTGTGCAATTCGAGCATGCGCAGTTGGTTGCTGGCTGTTACATGTGGTTTTTATTCTCCCCCTTAAAACTTAATTTCCAATAATCTTACTTAGATCTAATCAAGTTATAAATACAGTGGGTAGAATGTTTTGTCATTTCCTGATGTAATTACTACATAACACAGGACACACATGTATCACATGCCAACAAAAGTTAGAACAAACATACAATAACAAGCATATATAGGTCAACTGTATTTTTCATGAATTAAACAAGAAAACAAGGACTTTTTTTAGAAAGCAAAAGCCAAAAACCCATAAAGAAAACAAAAAATGAATTGCCAGTTTGACGTGTTGGAAGAAACCTATGCAATGATTAATAAAGTACATGTAGATACTGTCACAACCCAATTCACAGTATAGACATATCCTTGGCATGATTCAAACCGGGTTCAAAAGTGGCAGGACTACTGCCAAATGACTTCGTACTAAAGAGTGTGCATTGAATTCTAAATTTAACAAGCAATTTCAAAATTTAGATTAGCAAGTTTTTATTTAATTGTAATTAATATTATTAGCAGCCAATGTGTAAGTTTCATTTCATTCAATTTCAGATCACCGGTACGGTACAGCAATCCAGAGCCTACCTTTGCAAGTTTTCATTGACGGAGACCATTTACAGCACCATTGACACATCAGACACAAGCTAACGGCAAAGAACACCCTCCCGTGCTGGATTGTCCTGGTCTAAAACAACCCACTACTAGATGTAGACCTGATTTCAAACATCAGCCAAACATGTCACCAAAGCTAAGAAGACTGGAGACTTTTACCACTTTGCTAAATAATTATTGGACTGTCAAAATCAAACCCGGCCCTACGGAATAACACCAGATTAGCTGGAAAATAAGATAGTGTTTTCTGGTGTTGTTTTAAACCAAAAATTGAATACGCATATTTAATTAGTTGTCCCAAATTTGACTCATTAACCACCAGCTCGTGCCGGGATTATTTTGACAATGACCAAACCCAGGCAGGTTCCGGCCGGCATCTGATAGGTAGCACACTCACAGATGCCCTGATGCAAGCCGGTCATCGACGTATATTTTCGGCCTCGATCCGAGTTGCTCTTGTGGCGTGTTTATCATTCATTTTAAATTAATTTTTAAGAAGACTTAAAATGACTCGTTTGCATATAATGCATAAACATATGTGGCTGAAATGTTTCAGAGGGCTATTTCATTGAACATCAAGTACAATGACGGACAAAATTTACAATTTGTTTGTACCTAATTAAATATGAATATATAATTAGCTAGTAATTAGCTAATTTGCATAATTAATGAGTTGTAATAAAAAACTTTACTCATCCAGTAGCTCTTCATACCATTGTACTATATTCCAAATTTCACCTCAAAAGACCAATCACAGCTTGAGTTATCCCATTTATGCATATTAATTAGCTGGACTTAGTCATTTTTGCAGTAATTTCATGTCTGCAAATTGCAAAAATGTCGAAATTTGCATTTTTCAACAATTTTTTTAAAAGTAGCATTGACATTTGGTCAATTGTTTTTGGTTTTAAATGCATAATTGAGTGTAAACATGTCAAACAATATGCTGTATTAAACTATTTTTGCTTATCTTTTAACTCAAACAAAGGCCCCAAATCAGGTAAAATTGAATTTTTCACATTTTTTTACCATTTTGAACAGGTTTTCGGACCTTATCGGAAATCAGTAAAATGCCATATCTTATGAATGCCACCACCGATTGTCACAATTCTTGCAGAAAAATAAATATTTCAGAGAGATCTCTTATGTAGAACTGAAATTAAACTTGTTTGATGTGTTTAAAAATTTTGAGTGCTCTGCCTACTATTAGGTCAGGCCGGTAGGATTGGGTCGATGGGAATATAAATACCTCGGATTCTATCCAACTTAGCTAAGGTCAGGCCGATAGGACTGGGTCGATGGGAATATAATACCTTGGATTCTATCAAGCTTAGCTAACAGATCAAGCCGATAGGATTGGGTTGGGTGGCTTGTGTGTAAAGCCTTTGCCTCCAAGTAAGGTTCATAATGTACATATTGAAAGTTTCGTTCACTGTTTGTGTAGATTTGCTAAACTATACATTTTTGGAAACGTTAGGAAATACTCAACATAAAAACCAATGTTTACATTTGTTTTTAGGTTCTTTTGAAAAAATGGTTCTTTAATGTGACGTGACACATGAAAAGTCATTGGGTGTCACTTGCATCCTTCGCAATTCAGCACACCAGCTGCGAGTAAGGATGATTAGCCTCCCCAATTATTATTATTATATGAATACAGTGGATTCTATCCAGCTTAGCTATTAGGTCAGGCCGGTAGGATTGGGTCGATGGGGTTATGAAAACCATGGATTCTATCAAGCTTAGCTATTAGGTCAGGCCGATAGGATTGGGTCGATTGGGATTTTCCATGGATTCTATCCAGCTTAGCTATTAGGTTAGGCCGGTAGGATTGGGTCGATGGGAATATAAATACCTTGGATTCTATCCAACTTAGCTAAGGTCAGGCCGATAGGACTGGGTCGATGGGAATATAATACCTTGGATTCTATCAAGCTTAGCTAACAGATCAAGCCGATAGGATTGGGTTGGGTGGCTTGTGTGTAAAGCCTTTGCCTCCAAGTAAGGTTCATAATGTACATATTGAAAGTTTCGTTCACTGTTTGTGTAGATTTGCTAAACTATACATTTTTGGAAACGTTAGGAAATACTCAACATAAAAACCAATGTTTACATTTGTTTTTAGGTTCTTTTGAAAAAATGGTTCTTTAATGTGACGTGACACATGAAAAGTCATTGGGTGTCACTTGCATCCTTCGCAATTCAGCACACCAGCTGCGAGTAAGGATGATTAGCCTCCCCAATTATTATTATTATATGAATACCGTGGATTCTATCCAGCTTAGCTATTAGGTCAGGCCGGTAGGATTGGGTCGATGGGGTTATGAAAACCATGGATTCTATCAAGCTTAGCTATTAGGTCAGGCCGATAGGATTGGGTCGATTGGGATTTTCCATGGATTCTATCCAGCTTAGCTATTAGGTCAGGCCGGTAGGATTGGGTCGATGGGAATATAAATACCTTGGATTCTATCCAACTTAGCTAAGGTCAGGCCGATAGGCCTGGATCGATGGGAATATAATACCTTGGATTCTATCAAGCTTAGCTAACAGATCAAGCCGATAGGATTGGGTTGGGTTGGGTGGCTTGTGTGTAAAGCCTTTGCCTCCAAGTAAGGTTCATAATGTACATATTGAAAGTTTCGTTCACTGTTTGTGTAGATTTGCTAAACTATACATTTTTGGAAACGTTAGGAAATACTCAACATAAAAACCAATGTTTACATTTGTTTTTAGGTTCTTTTGAAAAAATGGTTCTTTAATGTGACGTGACACATGAAAAGTCATTGGGTGTCACTTGCATCCTTCGCAATTCAGCACACCAGCTGCGAGTAAGGATGATTAGCCTCCCCAATTATTATTATTATATGAATACCGTGGATTCTATCCAGCTTAGCTATTAGGTCAGGCCGGTAGGATTGGGTCGATGGGGTTATGAAAACCATGGATTCTATCAAGCTTAGCTATTAGGTCAGGCCGATAGGATTGGGTCGATTGGGATTTTCCATGGATTCTATCCAGCTTAGCTATTAGGTCAGGCCGGTAGGATTGGGTCGATGGGAATATAAATACCTTGGATTCTATCCAACTTAGCTAAGGTCAGGCCGATAGGACTGGGTCGATGGGAATATAATACCTTGGACTCTATCAAGGTTAGCTAACAGATCAAGCCGATAGGATTGGGTTGGGTGGCTTGTGTGTAAAGCCTTTGCCTCCAAGTAAGGTTCATAATGTACATATTGAAAGTTTCGTTCACTGTTTGTGTAGATTTGCTAAACTATACATTTTTGGAAACGTTAGGAAATACTCAACATAAAAACCAATGTTTACATTTGTTTTTAGGTTCTTTTGAAAAAATGGTTCTTTAATGTGACGTGACACATGAAAAGTCATTGGGTGTCACTTGCATCCTTCGCAATTCAGCACACCAGCTGCGAGTAAGGATGATTAGCCTCCCCAATTATTATTATTATATGAATACCGTGGATTCTATCCAGCTTAGCTATTAGGTCAGGCCGGTAGGATTGGGTCGATGGGGTTATGAAAACCATGGATTCTATCAAGCTTAGCTATTAGGTCAGGCCGATAGGATTGGGTCGATTGGGATTTTCCATGGATTCTATCCAGCTTAGCTATTAGGTCAGGCCGGTAGGATTGGGTCGATGGGAATATAAATACCTTGGATTCTATCCAACTTAGCTAAGGTCAGGCCGATAGGACTGGGTCGATGGGAATATAATACCTTGGATTCTATCAAGCTTAGCTAACAGATCAAGCCGATAGGATTGGGTTGGGTGGCTTGTGTGTAAAGCCTTTGCCTCCAAGTAAGGTTCATATTGTACATATTGAAAGTTTCGTTCACTGTTTGTGTAGATTTGCTAAACTATACATTTTTGGAAACGTTAGGAAATACTCAACATAAAAACCAATGTTTACATTTGTTTTTAGGTTCTTTTGAAAAAATGGTTCTTTAATGTGACGTGACACATGAAAAGTCATTGGGTGTCACTTGCATCCTTCGCAATTCAGCACACCAGCTGCGAGTAAGGATGATTAGCCTCCCCAATTATTATTATTATATGAATACCGTGGATTCTATCCAGCTTAGCTATTAGGTCAGGCCGGTAGGATTGGGTCGATGGGGTTATGAAAACCATGGATTCTATCAAGCTTAGCTATTAGGTCAGGCCGATAGGATTGGGTCGATTGGGATTTTCCATGGATTCTATCCAGCTTAGCTATTAGGTCAGGCCGGTAGGATTGGGTCGATGGGAATATAAATACCTTGGATTCTATCCAACTTAGCTAAGGTCAGGCCGATAGGACTGGGTCGATGGGAATATAATACCTTGGATTCTATCAAGCTTAGCTAACAGATCAAGCCGATAGGATTGGGTTGGGTGGCTTAATGTAAAGCCTTTGCCTCCAAGTAAGGTTCATAATGTACATATTGAAAGTTTCGTTCACTGTTTGTGTAGATTTGCTAAACTATACATTTTTGGAAACGTTGGGAAATACTCAACATAAAAACCAATGTTTACATTTGTTTTTAGGTTCTTTTGAAAAAATGGTGCTTTAATGTGACGTGACACATGAAAAGTCATTGGGTGTCACTTGCATCCTTCACAATTCAGCACACCAGCTGCGAGTAAGGATGATTAGCCTCCCCAATTATTATTATTATATGAATACCGTGGATTCTATCCAGCTTAGCTATTAGGTCAGGCCGGTAGGATTGGGTCGATGGGGTTATGAAAACCATGGATTCTATCAAGCTTAGCTATTAGGTCAGGCCGATAGGATTGGGTCGATTGGGATTTTCCATGGATTCTATCCAGCTTAGCTATTAGGTCAGGCCGGTAGGATTGGGTCGATGGGAATATAAATACCTTGGATTCTATCCAACTTAGCTAAGGTCAGGCCGATAGGACTGGGTCGATGGGAATATAATACCTTGGATTCTATCAAGCTTAGCTAACAGATCAAGCCGATAGGATTGGGTTGGGTGGCTTGTGTGTAAAGCCTTTGCCTCCAAGTAAGGTTCATAATGTACATATTGAAAGTTTCGTTCACTGTTTGTGTAGATTTGCTAAACTATACATTTTTGGAAACGTTAGGAAATACTCAACATAAAAACCAATGTTTACATTTGTTTTTAGGTTCTTTTGAAAAAATGGTTCTTTAATGTGACGTGACACATGAAAAGTCATTGGGTGTCACTTGCATCCTTCGCAATTCAGCACACCAGCTGCGAGTAAGGATGATTAGCCTCCCCAATTATTATTATTATATGAATACCGTGGATTCTATCCAGCTTAGCTATTAGGTCAGGCCGGTAGGATTGGGTCGATGGGGTTATGAAAACCATGGATTCTATCAAGCTTAGCTATTAGGTCAGGCCGATAGGATTGGGTCGATTGGGATTTTCCATGGATTCTATCCAGCTTAGCTATTAGGTCAGGCCGGTAGGATTGGGTCGATGGGAATATAAATACCTTGGATTCTATCCAACTTAGCTAAGGTCAGGCCGATAGGACTGGGTCGATGGGAATATAATACCTTGGATTCTATCAAGCTTAGCTAACAGATCAAGCCGATAGGATTGGGTTGGGTGGCTTGTGTGTAAAGCCTTTGCCTCCAAGTAAGGTTCCTAATGTACATATTGAAAGTTTCGTTCACTGTTTGTGTAGATTTGCTAAACTATACATTTTTGGAAACGTTAGGAAATACTCAACATAAAAACCAATGTTTACATTTGTTTTTAGGTTCTTTTGAAAAAATGGTTCTTTAATGTGACGTGACACATGAAAAGTCATTGGGTGTCACTTGCATCCTTCGCAATTCAGCACACCAGCTGCGAGTAAGGATGATTAGCCTCCCCAATTATTATTA
Organism: Crossaster papposus; assembly: GCA_037893245.1. Classification (NCBI taxonomy): domain Eukaryota; kingdom Metazoa; phylum Echinodermata; class Asteroidea; order Velatida; family Solasteridae; genus Crossaster; species Crossaster papposus. The sequence continues at coordinate 181,193 of JBAIAA010000884.1, forward strand.
TTATATGAATACCGTGGATTCTATCCAGCTTAGCTATTAGGTCAGGCCGGTAGGATTGGGTCGATGGGGTTATGAAAACCATGGATTCTATCAAGCTTAGCTATTAGGTCAGGCCGATAGGATTGGGTCGATTGGGATTTTCCATGGATTCTATCCAGCTTAGCTATTAGGTCAGGCCGGTAGGATTGGGTCGATGGGAATATAAATACCTTGGATTCTATCCAACTTAGCTAAGGTCAGGCCGATAGGACTGGGTCGATGGGAATATAATACCTTGGATTCTATCAAGCTTAGCTAACAGATCAAGCCGATAGGATTGGGTTGGGTGGCTTGTGTGTAAAGCCTTTGCCTCCAAGTAAGGTTCATAATGTACATATTGAAAGTTTCGTTCACTGTTTGTGTAGATTTGCTAAACTATACATTTTTGGAAACGTTAGGAAATACTCAACATAAAAACCAATGTTTACATTTGTTTTTAGGTTCTTTTGAAAAAATGGTTCTTTAATGTGACGTGACACATGAAAAGTCATTGGGTGTCACTTGCATCCTTCGCAATTCAGCACACCAGCTGCGAGTAAGGATGATTAGCCTCCCCAATTATTATTATTATATGAATACCGTGGATTCTATCCAGCTTAGCTATTAGGTCAGGCCGGTAGGATTGGGTCGATGGGGTTATGAAAACCATGGATTCTATCAAGCTTAGCTATTAGGTCAGGCCGATAGGATTGGGTCGATTGGGATTTTCCATGGATTCTATCCAGCTTAGCTATTAGGTCAGGCCGGTAGGATTGGGTCGATGGGAATATAAATACCTTGGATTCTATCCAACTTAGCTAAGGTCAGGCCGATAGGACTGGGTCGATGGGAATATAATACCTTGGATTCTATCAAGCTTAGCTAACAGATCAAGCCGATAGGATTGGGTTGGGTGGCTTGTGTGTAAAGCCTTTGCCTCCAAGTAAGGTTCATAATGTACATATTGAAAGTTTCGTTCACTGTTTGTGTAGATTTGCTATAAACTATACATTTTTGGAAACGTTAGGAAATACTCAACATAAAAACCAATGTTTACATTTGTTTTTAGGTTCTTTTGAAAAAATGGTTCTTTAATGTGACGTGACACATGAAAAGTCATTGGGTGTCACTTGCATCCTTCGCAATTCAGCACACCAGCTGCGAGTAAGGATGATTAGCCTCCCCAATTATTATTATTATATGAATACCGTGGATTCTATCCAGCTTAGCTATTAGGTCAGGCCGGTAGGATTGGGTCGATGGGGTTATGAAAACCATGGATTCTATCAAGCTTAGCTATTAGGTCAGGCCGATAGGATTGGGTCGATTGGGATTTTCCATGGATTCTATCCAGCTTAGCTATTAGGTCAGGCCGGTAGGATTGGGTCGATGGGAATATAAATACCTTGGATTCTATCCAACTTAGCTAAGGTCAGGCCGATAGGACTGGGTCGATGGGGTTATGAAAACCATGGATTCTATCAAGCTTAGCTATTAGGTCAGGCCGATAGGATTGGGTCGATTGGGATTTTCCATGGATTCTATCCAGCTTAGCTATTAGGTCAGGCCGGTAGGATTGGGTCGATGGGAATATAAATACCTTGGATTCTATCCAACTTAGCTAAGGTCAGGCCGATAGGACTGGGTCGATGGGAATATAATACCTTGGATTCTATCAAGCTTAGCTAACAGATCAAGCCGATAGGATTGGGTTGGGTGGCTTGTGTGTAAAGCCTTTGCCTCCAAGTAAGGTTCATAATGTACATATTGAAAGTTTCGTTCACTGTTTGTGTAGATTTGCTAAACTATACATTTTTGGAAACGTTAGGAAATACTCAACATAAAAACCAATGTTTACATTTGTTTTTAGGTTCTTTTGAAAAAATGGTTCTTTAATGTGACGTGACACATGAAAAGTCATTGGGTGTCACTTGCATCCTTCGCAATTCAGCACACCAGCTGCGAGTAAGGATGATTAGCCTCCCCAATTATTATTATTATATGAATACCGTGGATTCTATCCAGCTTAGCTATTAGGTCAGGCCGGTAGGATTGGGTCGATGGGGTTATGAAAACCATGGATTCTATCAAGCTTAGCTATTAGGTCAGGTCGATAGGATTGGGTCGATTGGGATTTTCCATGGATTCTATCCAGCTTAGCTATTAGGTCAGGCCGGTAGGATTGGGTCGATGGGAATATAAATACCTTGGATTCTATCCAACTTAGCTAAGGTCAGGCCGATAGGACTGGGTCGATGGGAATATAATACCTTGGATTCTATCAAGCTTAGCTAACAGATCAAGCCGATAGGATTGGGTTGGGTGGCTTGTGTGTAAAGCCTTTGCCTCCAAGTAAGGTTCATAATGTACATATTGAAAGTTTCGTTCACTGTTTGTGTAGATTTGCTAAACTATACATTTTTGGAAACGTTAGGAAATACTCAACATAAAAACCAATGTTTACATTTGTTTTTAGGTTCTTTTGAAAAAATGGTTCTTTAATGTGACGTGACACATGAAAAGTCATTGGGTGTCACTTGCATCCTTCGCAATTCAGCACACCAGCTGCGAGTAAGGATGATTAGCCTCCCCAATTATTATTATTATATGAATACCGTGGATTCTATCCAGCTTAGCTATTAGGTCAGGCCGGTAGGATTGGGTCGATGGGGTTATGAAAACCATGGATTCTATCAAGCTTAGCTATTAGGTCAGGCCGATAGGATTGGGTCGATTGGGATTTTCCATGGATTCTATCCAGCTTAGCTATTAGGTCAGGCCGGTAGGATTGGGTCGATGGGAATATAAATACCTTGGATTCTATCCAACTTAGCTAAGGTCAGGCCGATAGGACTGGGTCGATGGGAATATAATACCTTGGATTCTATCAAGCTTAGCTAACAGATCAAGCCGATAGGATTGGGTTGGGTGGCTTGTGTGTAAAGCCTTTGCCTCCAAGTAAGGTTCATAATGTACATATTGAAAGTTTCGTTCACTGTTTGTGTAGATTTGCTAAACTATACATTTTTGGAAACGTTAGGAAATACTCAACATAAAAACCAATGTTTACATTTGTTTTTAGGTTCTTTTGAAAAAATGGTTCTTTAATGTGACGTGACACATGAAAAGTCATTGGGTGTCACTTGCATCCTTCGCAATTCAGCACACCAGCTGCGAGTAAGGATGATTAGCCTCCCCAATTATTATTATTATATGAATACCGTGGATTCTATCCAGCTTAGCTATTAGGTCAGGCCGGTAGGATTGGGTCGATGGGAATGTAAATACCTTGGATTCTATCCAACTTAGCTAAGGTCAGGCCGATAGGACTGGGTCGATGGGAATATAATACCTTGGATTCTATCAAGCTTAGCTAACAGATCAAGCCGATAGGATTGGGTTGGGTGGCTTGTGTGTAAAGCCTTTGCCTCCAAGTAAGGTTCATAATGTACATATTGAAAGTTTCGTTCACTGTTTGTGTAGATTTGCTAAACTATACATTTTTGGAAACGTTAGGAAATACTCAACATAAAAACCAATGTTTACATTTGTTTTTAGGTTCTTTTGAAAAAATGGTTCTTTAATGTGACGTGACACATGAAAAGTCATTGGGTGTCACTTGCATCCTTCGCAATTCAGCACACCAGCTGCGAGTAAGGATGATTAGCCTCCCCAATTATTATTATTATATGAATACCGTGGATTCTATCCAGCTTAGCTATTAGGTCAGGCCGGTAGGATTGGGTCGATGGGGTTATGAAAACCATGGATTCTATCAAGCTTAGCTATTAGGTCAGGCCGATAGGATTGGGTCGATTGGGATTTTCCATGGATTCTATCCAGCTTAGCTATTAGGTCAGGCCGGTAGGATTGGGTCGATGGGAATATAAATACCTTGGATTCTATCCAACTTAGCTAAGGTCAGGCCGATAGGACTGGGTCGATGGGAATATAATACCTTGGATTCTATCAAGCTTAGCTAACAGATCAAGCCGATAGGATTGGGTTGGGTGGCTTGTGTGTAAAGCCTTTGCCTCCAAGTAAGGTTCATAATGTACATATTGAAAGTTTCGTTCACTGTTTGTGTAGATTTGCTATAAACTATACATTTTTGGAAACGTTAGGAAATACTCAACATAAAAACCAATGTTTACATTTGTTTTTAGGTTCTTTTGAAAAAATGGTTCTTTAATGTGACGTGACACATGAAAAGTCATTGGGTGTCACTTGCATCCTTCGCAATTCAGCACACCAGCTGCGAGTAAGGATGATTAGCCTCCCCAATTATTATTATTATATGAATACCGTGGATTCTATCCAGCTTAGCTATTAGGTCAGGCCGGTAGGATTGGGTCGATGGGGTTATGAAAACCATGGATTCTATCAAGCTTAGCTATTAGGTCAGGCCGATAGGATTGGGTCGATTGGGATTTTCCATGGATTCTATCCAGCTTAGCTATTAGGTCAGGCCGGTAGGATTGGGTCGATGGGAATATAAATACCTTGGATTCTATCCAACTTAGCTAAGGTCAGGCCGATAGGACTGGGTCGATGGGAATATAATACCTTGGATTCTATCAAGCTTAGCTAACAGATCAAGCCGATAGGATTGGGTTGGGTGGCTTGTGTGTAAAGCCTTTGCCTCCAAGTAAGGTTCATAATGTACATATTGAAAGTTTCGTTCACTGTTTGTGTAGATTTGCTAAACTATACATTTTTGGAAACGTTAGGAAATACTCAACATAAAAACCAATGTTTACATTTGTTTTTAGGTTCTTTTGAAAAAATGGTTCTTTAATGTGACGTGACACATGAAAAGTCATTGGGTGTCACTTGCATCCTTCGCAATTCAGCACACCAGCTGCGAGTAAGGATGATTAGCCTCCCCAATTATTATTATTATATGAATACCGTGGATTCTATCCAGCTTAGCTATTAGGTCAGGCCGGTAGGATTGGGTCGATGGGGTTATGAAAACCATGGATTCTATCAAGCTTAGCTATTAGGTCAGGCCGATAGGATTGGGTCGATTGGGATTTTCCATGGATTCTATCCAGCTTAGCTATTAGGTCAGGCCGGTAGGATTGGGTCGATGGGAATATAAATACCTTGGATTCTATCCAACTTAGCTAAGGTCAGGCCGATAGGACTGGGTCGATGGGGTTATGAAAACCATGGATTCTATCAAGCTTAGCTATTAGGTCAGGCCGATAGGATTGGGTCGATTGGGATTTTCCATGGATTCTATCCAGCTTAGCTATTAGGTCAGGCCGGTAGGATTGGGTCGATGGGAATATAAATACCTTGGATTCTATCCAACTTAGCTAAGGTCAGGCCGATAGGACTGGGTCGATGGGAATATAATACCTTGGATTCTATCAAGCTTAGCTAACAGATCCAGCCGATAGGATTGGGTTGGGTGGCTTGTGTGTAAAGCCTTTGCCTCCAAGTAAGGTTCATAATGTACATATTGAAAGTTTCGTTCACTGTTTGTGTAGATTTGCTAAACTATACATTTTTGGAAACGTTAGGAAATACTCGACATAAAAACCAATGTTTACATTTGTTTTTAGGTTCTTTTGAAAAAATGGTTCTTTAATGTGACGTGACACATGAAAAGTCATTGGGTGTCACTTGCATCCTTCGCAATTCAGCACACCAGCTGCGAGTAAGGATGATTAGCCTCCCCAATTATTATTATTATATGAATACCGTGGATTCTATCCAGCTTAGCTATTAGGTCAGGCCGGTAGGATTGGGTCGATGGGGTTATGAAAACCATGGATTCTATCAAGCTTAGCTATTAGGTCAGGCCGATAGGATTGGGTCAATGGGGTTATGAATACCGTTGATTTTAGTCAGCTTAGCTATTAGCTCAGGCCGATAGGATTGGGTCGATTGGGATATACCTTGGATTCTATCCAGCTTAGCTATTAGGTCAGGCCGGTAGGATTGGGTCGATGGGAATATAAATACCTTGGATTCTATCCAACTTAGCTAAGGTCAGGCCGATAGGACTGGGTCGATGGGAATATAATACCTTGGATTCTATCAAGCTTAGCTAACAGATCCAGCCGATAGGATTGGGTTGGGTGGCTTGTGTGTAAAGCCTTTGCCTCCAAGTAAGGTTCATAATGTACATATTGAAAGTTTTGTTCACTGTTTGTGTAGATTTGGTAAACTATACATTTTTGGAAACGTTAGGAAATACTCAACATAAAAACCAATGTTTACATTTGTTTTTAGGTTCTTTTGAAAAAATGGTTCTTTAATGTGACGTGACACATGAAAAGTCATTGGGTGTCACTTGCATCCTTCGCAATTCAGCACACCAGCTGCGAGTAAGAATGATTAGCCTCCCCAATTATTATTATTATATGAATACCGTGGATTCTATCCAGCTTAGCTATTAGGTCAGGCCGGTAGGATTGGGTCGATGGGGTTATGAAAACCATGGATTCTATCAAGCTTAGCTATTAGGTCAGGCCGATAGGATTGGGTCGATTGGGATTTACCATGGATTCTATCCAGCTTAGCTATTAGGTCAGGCCGGTAGGATTGGGTCGATGGGAATATAAATACCTTGGATTCTATCCAACTTAGCTAAGGTCAGGCCGATAGGACTGGGTCGATGGGAATATAATACCTTGGATTCTATCAAGCTTAGCTAACAGATCAAGCCGATAGGATTGGGTTGGGTGGCTTGTGTGTAAAGCCTTTGCCTCCAAGTAAGGTTCATAATGTACATATTGAAAGTTTCGTTCACTGTTTGTGTAGATTTGCTAAACTATACATTTTTGGAAACGTTAGGAAATACTCAACATAAAAACCAATGTTTACATTTGTTTTTAGGTTCTTTTGAAAAAATGGTTCTTTAATGTGACGTGACACATGAAAAGTCATTGGGTGTCACTTGCATCCTTCGCAATTCAGCACACCAGCTGCGAGTAAGGATGATTAGCCTCCCCAATTATTATTATTATATGAATACCGTGGATTCTATCCAGCTTAGCTATTAGGTCAGGCCGGTAGGATTGGGTCGATGGGGTTATGAAAACCATGGATTCTATCAAGCTTAGCTATTAGGTCAGGCCGATAGGATTGGGTCGATTGGGATTTTCCATGGATTCTATCCAGCTTAGCTATTAGGTCAGGCCGGTAGGATTGGGTCGATGGGAATATAAATACCTTGGATTCTATCCAACTTAGCTAAGGTCAGGCCGATAGGACTGGGTCGATGGGGTTATGAAAACCATGGATTCTATCAAGCTTAGCTATTAGGTCAGGCCGATAGGATTGGGTCGATTGGGATTTTCCATGGATTCTATCCAGCTTAGCTATTAGGTCAGGCCGGTAGGATTGGGTCGATGGGAATATAAATACCTTGGATTCTATCCAACTTAGCTAAGGTCAGGCCGATAGGACTGGGTCGATGGGAATATAATACCTTGGATTCTATCAAGCTTAGCTAACAGATCAAGCCGATAGGATTGGGTTGGGTGGCTTGTGTGTAAAGCCTTTGCCTCCAAGTAAGGTTCATAATGTACATATTGAAAGTTTCGTTCACTGTTTGTGTAGATTTGCTAAACTATACATTTTTGGAAACGTTAGGAAATACTCAACATAAAAACCAATGTTTACATTTGTTTTTAGGTTCTTTTGAAAAAATGGTTCTTTAATGTGACGTGACACATGAAAAGTCATTGGGTGTCACTTGCATCCTTCGCAATTCAGCACACCAGCTGCGAGTAAGGATGATTAGCCTCCCCAATTATTATTATTATATGAATACCGTGGATTCTATCCAGCTTAGCTATTAGGTCAGGCCGGTAGGATTGGGTCGATGGGGTTATGAAAACCATGGATTCTATCAAGCTTAGCTATTAGGTCAGGTCGATAGGATTGGGTCGATTGGGATTTTCCATGGATTCTATCCAGCTTAGCTATTAGGTCAGGCCGGTAGGATTGGGTCGATGGGAATATAAATACCTTGGATTCTATCCAACTTAGCTAAGGTCAGGCCGATAGGACTGGGTCGATGGGAATATAATACCTTGGATTCTATCAAGCTTAGCTAACAGATCAAGCCGATAGGATTGGGTTGGGTGGCTTGTGTGTAAAGCCTTTGCCTCCAAGTAAGGTTCATAATGTACATATTGAAAGTTTCGTTCACTGTTTGTGTAGATTTGCTAAACTATACATTTTTGGAAACGTTAGGAAATACTCAACATAAAAACCAATGTTTACATTTGTTTTTAGGTTCTTTTGAAAAAATGGTTCTTTAATGTGACGTGACACATGAAAAGTCATTGGGTGTCACTTGCATCCTTCGCAATTCAGCACACCAGCTGCGAGTAAGGATGATTAGCCTCCCCAATTATTATTATTATATGAATACCGTGGATTCTATCCAGCTTAGCTATTAGGTCAGGCCGGTAGGATTGGGTCGATGGGGTTATGAAAACCATGGATTCTATCAAGCTTAGCTATTAGGTCAGGCCGATAGGATTGGGTCGATTGGGATTTTCCATGGATTCTATCCAGCTTAGCTATTAGGTCAGGCCGGTAGGATTGGGTCGATGGGAATATAAATACCTTGGATTCTATCCAACTTAGCTAAGGTCAGGCCGATAGGACTGGGTCGATGGGAATATAATACCTTGGATTCTATCAAGCTTAGCTAACAGATCAAGCCGATAGGATTGGGTTGGGTGGCTTGTGTGTAAAGCCTTTGCCTCCAAGTAAGGTTCATAATGTACATATTGAAAGTTTCGTTCACTGTTTGTGTAGATTTGCTAAACTATACATTTTTGGAAACGTTAGGAAATACTCAACATAAAAACCAATGTTTACATTTGTTTTTAGGTTCTTTTGAAAAAATGGTTCTTTAATGTGACGTGACACATGAAAAGTCATTGGGTGTCACTTGCATCCTTCGCAATTCAGCACACCAGCTGCGAGTAAGGATGATTAGCCTCCCCAATTATTATTATTATATGAATACCGTGGATTCTATCCAGCTTAGCTATTAGGTCAGGCCGGTAGGATTGGGTCGATGGGAATATAAATACCTTGGATTCTATCCAACTTAGCTAAGGTCAGGCCGATAGGACTGGGTCGATGGGAATATAATACCTTGGATTCTATCAAGCTTAGCTAACAGATCAAGCCGATAGGATTGGGTTGGGTGGCTTGTGTGTAAAGCCTTTGCCTCCAAGTAAGGTTCATAATGTACATATTGAAAGTTTCGTTCACTGTTTGTGTAGATTTGCTAAACTATACATTTTTGGAAACGTTAGGAAATACTCAACATAAAAACCAATGTTTACATTTGTTTTTAGGTTCTTTTGAAAAAATGGTTCTTTAATGTGACGTGACACATGAAAAGTCATTGGGTGTCACTTGCATCCTTCGCAATTCAGCACACCAGCTGCGAGTAAGGATGATTAGCCTCCCCAATTATTATTATTATATGAATACCGTGGATTCTATCCAGCTTAGCTATTAGGTCAGGCCGGTAGGATTGGGTCGATGGGGTTATGAAAACCATGGATTCTATCAAGCTTAGCTATTAGGTCAGGCCGATAGGATTGGGTCGATTGGGATTTTCCATGGATTCTATCCAGCTTAGCTATTAGGTCAGGCCGGTAGGATTGGGTCGATGGGAATATAAATACCTTGGATTCTATCCAACTTAGCTAAGGTCAGGCCGATAGGACTGGGTCGATGGGAATATAATACCTTGGATTCTATCAAGCTTAGCTAACAGATCAAGCCGATAGGATTGGGTTGGGTGGCTTGTGTGTAAAGCCTTTGCCTCCAAGTAAGGTTCATAATGTACATATTGAAAGTTTCGTTCACTGTTTGTGTAGATTTGCTAAACTATACATTTTTGGAAACGTTAGGAAATACTCAACATAAAAACCAATGTTTACATTTGTTTTTAGGTTCTTTTGAAAAAATGGTTCTTTAATGTGACGTGACACATGAAAAGTCATTGGGTGTCACTTGCATCCTTCGCAATTCAGCACACCAGCTGCGAGTAAGGATGATTAGCCTCCCCAATTATTATTATTATATGAATACCGTGGATTCTATCCAGCTTAGCTATTAGGTCAGGCCGGTAGGATTGGGTCGATGGGGTTATGAAAACCATGGATTCTATCAAGCTGAGCTATTAGGTCAGGCCGATAGGATTGGGTCGATTGGGATTTTCCATGGATTCTATCCAGCTTAGCTATTAGGTCAGGCCGGTAGGATTGGGTCGATGGGAATATAAATACCTTGGATTCTATCCAACTTAGCTAAGGTCAGGCCGATAGGACTGGGTCGATGGGAATATAATACCTTGGATTCTATCAAGCTTAGCTAACAGATCAAGCCGATAGGATTGGGTTGGGTGGCTTGTGTGTAAAGCCTTTGCCTCCAAGTAAGGTTCATAATGTACATATTGAAAGTTTCGTTCACTGTTTGTGTAGATTTGCTATAAACTATACATTTTTGGAAACGTTAGGAAATACTCAACATAAAAACCAATGTTTACATTTGTTTTTAGGTTCTTTTGAAAAAATGGTTCTTTAATGTGACGTGACACATGAAAAGTCATTGGGTGTCACTTGCATCCTTCGCAATTCAGCACACCAGCTGCGAGTAAGGATGATTAGCCTCCCCAATTATTATTATTATATGAATACCGTGGATTCTATCCAGCTTAGCTATTAGGTCAGGCCGGTAGGATTGGGTCGATGGGGTTATGAAAACCATGGATTCTATCAAGCTTAGCTATTAGGTCAGGCCGATAGGATTGGGTCGATTGGGATTTTCCATGGATTCTATCCAGCTTAGCTATTAGGTCAGGCCGGTAGGATTGGGTCGATGGGGTTATGAAAACCATGGATTCTATCAAGCTTAGCTATTAGGTCAGGCCGATAGGATTGGGTCGATTGGGATTTTCCATGGATTCTATCCAGCTTAGCTATTAGGTCAGGCCGGTAGGATTGGGTCGATGGGAATATAAATACCTTGGATTCTATCCAACTTAGCTAAGGTCAGGCCGATAGGACTGGGTCGATGGGGTTATGAAAACCATGGATTCTATCAAGCTTAGCTATTAGGTCAGGCCGATAGGATTGGGTCGATTGGGATTTTCCATGGATTCTATCCAGCTTAGCTATTAGGTCAGGCCGGTAGGATTGGGTCGATGGGAATATAAATACCTTGGATTCTATCCAACTTAGCTAAGGTCAGGCCGATAGGACTGGGTCGATGGGAATATAATACCTTGGATTCTATCAAGCTTAGCTAACAGATCCAGCCGATAGGATTGGGTTGGGTGGCTTGTGTGTAAAGCCTTTGCCTCCAAGTAAGGTTCATAATGTACATATTGAAAGTTTCGTTCACTGTTTGTGTAGATTTGCTAAACTATACATTTTTGGAAACGTTAGGAAATACTCGACATAAAAACCAATGTTTACATTTGTTTTTAGGTTCTTTTGAAAAAATGGTTCTTTAATGTGACGTGACACATGAAAAGTCATTGGGTGTCACTTGCATCCTTCGCAATTCAGCACACCAGCTGCGAGTAAGGATGATTAGCCTCCCCAATTATTATTATTATATGAATACCGTGGATTCTATCCAGCTTAGCTATTAGGTCAGGCCGGTAGGATTGGGTCGATGGGGTTATGAAAACCATGGATTCTATCAAGCTTAGCTATTAGGTCAGGCCGATAGGATTGGGTCAATGGGGTTATGAATACCGTTGATTCTAGTCAGCTTAGCTATTAGCTCAGGCCGATAGGATTGGGTCGATTGGGATATACCTTGGATTCTATCCAGCTTAGCTATTAGGTCAGGCCGGTAGGATTGGGTCGATGGGAATATAAATACCTTGGATTCTATCCAACTTAGCTAAGGTCAGGCCGATAGGACTGGGTCGATGGGAATATAATACCTTGGATTCTATCAAGCTTAGCTAACAGATCCAGCCGATAGGATTGGGTTGGGTGGCTTGTGTGTAAAGCCTTTGCCTCCAAGTAAGGTTCATAATGTACATATTGAAAGTTTTGTTCACTGTTTGTGTAGATTTGGTAAACTATACATTTTTGGAAACGTTAGGAAATACTCAACATAAAAACCAATGTTTACATTTGTTTTTAGGTTCTTTTGAAAAAATGGTTCTTTAATGTGACGTGACACATGAAAAGTCATTGGGTGTCACTTGCATCCTTCGCAATTCAGCACACCAGCTGCGAGTAAGAATGATTAGCCTCCCCAATTATTATTATTATATGAATACCGTGGATTCTATCCAGCTTAGCTATTAGGTCAGGCCGGTAGGATTGGGTCGATGGGGTTATGAAAACCATGGATTCTATCAAGCTTAGCTATTAGGTCAGGCCGATAGGATTGGGTCGATTGGGATTTTCCATGGATTCTATCCAGCTTAGCTATTAGGTCAGGCCGGTAGGATTGGGTCGATGGGAATATAAATACCTTGGATTCTATCCAACTTAGCTAAGGTCAGGCCGATAGGACTGGGTCGATGGGAATATAATACCTTGGATTCTATCAAGCTTAGCTAACAGATCAAGCCGATAGGATTGGGTTGGGTGGCTTGTGTGTAAAGCCTTTGCCTCCAAGTAAGGTTCATAATGTACATATTGAAAGTTTCGTTCACTGTTTGTGTAGATTTGCTAAACTATACATTTTTGGAAACGTTAGGAAATACTCAACATAAAAACCAATGTTTACATTTGTTTTTAGGTTCTTTTGAAAAAATGGTTCTTTAACCCTAACCCTCCCAAATCCTCCAAATTCCTCATTGCAAAATGCAGGATTTTGCAGGATTGAGGTCACTTGGAGTTTGATGCATTGCAGGATTTTGCAGGATTGAGGTTACTTGGGGTTTTACCCCTGCAGGAATATGGAGGATTCAGGTTATCAGGCTGAATGTGACACACAAGGATTTTGCAGGATTGAGGTCACTTGGAGTTTGATGCATCGCAGGATTTTGCAGGATTGAGGTTACTTGGGTTTTTACTGACTGCAGCCAGAGCAAGACTGCAGGATTTTGCAGGATACAGGCTGTATGGTCACCAGTGACCAATATTGGAGGATTTTGCAGGATTCAGGTTACTTGGAGTTTTAACAATTTAGGAATTGGAGGATTTTGCAGGATTCAGGTTATGTGTAAGTAAAAATGGGTAGGGAGTTAGGGTTAATGTGACGTGACACATGAAAAGTCATTGGGTGTCACTTGCATCCTTCGCAATTCAGCACACCAGCTGCGAGTAAGGATGATTAGCCTCCCCAATTATTATTATTATATGAATACCGTGGATTCTATCCAGCTTAGCTATTAGGTCAGGCCGGTAGGATTGGGTCGATGGGGTTACGAAAACCATGGATTCTATCAAGCTTAGCTATTAGGTCAGGCCGATAGGATTGGGTCGATTGGGATTTTCCATGGATTCTATCCAGCTTAGCTATTAGGTCAGGCCGGTAGGATTGGGTCGATGGGAATATAAATACCTTGGATTCTATCCAACTTAGCTAAGGTCAGGCCGATAGGACTGGGTCGATGGGAATATAATACCTTGGATTCTATCAAGCTTAGCTAACAGATCAAGCCGATAGGATTGGGTTGGGTGGCTTGTGTGTAAAGCCTTTGCCTCCAAGTAAGGTTCATAATGTACATATTGAAAGTTTCGTTCACTGTTTGTGTAGATTTGCTAAACTATACATTTTTGGAAACGTTAGGAAATACTCAACATAAAAACCAATGTTTACATTTGTTTTTAGGTTCTTTTGAAAAAATGGTTCTTTAATGTGACGTGACACATGAAAAGTCATTGGGTGTCACTTGCATCCTTCGCAATTCAGCACACCAGCTGCGAGTAAGGATGATTAGCCTCCCCAATTATTATTATTATATGAATACCGTGGATTCTATCCAGCTTAGCTATTAGGTCAGGCCGGTAGGATTGGGTCGATGGGAATATAAATACCTTGGATTCTATCCAACTTAGCTAAGGTCAGGCCGATAGGACTGGGTCGATGGGAATATAATACCTTGGATTCTATCAAGCTTAGCTAACAGATCAAGCCGATAGGATTGGGTTGGGTGGCTTGTGTGTAAAGCCTTTGCCTCCAAGTAAGGTTCATAATGTACATATTGAAAGTTTCGTTCACTGTTTGTGTAGATTTGCTAAACTATACATTTTTGGAAACGTTAGGAAATACTCAACATAAAAACCAATGTTTACATTTGTTTTTAGGTTCTTTTGAAAAAATGGTTCTTTAATGTGACGTGACACATGAAAAGTCATTGGGTGTCACTTGCATCCTTCGCAATTCAGCACACCAGCTGCGAGTAAGGATGATTAGCCTCCCCAATTATTATTATTATATGAATACCGTGGATTCTATCCAGCTTAGCTATTAGGTCAGGCCGGTAGGATTGGGTCGATGGGGTTATGAAAACCATGGATTCTATCAAGCTTAGCTATTAGGTCAGGCCGATAGGATTGGGTCGATTGGGATTTTCCATGGATTCTATCCAGCTTAGCTATTAGGTCAGGCCGGTAGGATTGGGTCGATGGGAATATAAATACCTTGGATTCTATCCAACTTAGCTAAGGTCAGGCCGATAGGACTGGGTCGATGGGAATATAATACCTTGGATTCTATCAAGCTTAGCTAACAGATCAAGCCGATAGGATTGGGTTGGGTGGCTTGTGTGTAAAGCCTTTGCCTCCAAGTAAGGTTCATAATGTACATATTGAAAGTTTCGTTCACTGTTTGTGTAGATTTGCTATAAACTATACATTTTTGGAAACGTTAGGAAATACTCAACATAAAAACCAATGTTTACATTTGTTTTTAGGTTCTTTTGAAAAAATGGTTCTTTAATGTGACGTGACACATGAAAAGTCATTGGGTGTCACTTGCATCCTTCGCAATTCAGCACACCAGCTGCGAGTAAGGATGATTAGCCTCCCCAATTATTATTATTATATGAATACCGTGGATTCTATCCAGCTTAGCTATTAGGTCAGGCCGGTAGGATTGGGTCGATGGGGTTATGAAAACCATGGATTCTATCAAGCTTAGCTATTAGGTCAGGCCGATAGGATTGGGTCGATTGGGATTTTCCATGGATTGTATCCAGCTTAGCTATTAGGTCAGGCCGGTAGGATTGGGTCGATGGGAATATAAATACCTTGGATTCTATCCAACTTAGCTAAGGTCAGGCCGATAGGACTGGGTCGATGGGAATATAATACCTTGGATTCTATCAAGCTTAGCTAACAGATCAAGCCGATAGGATTGGGTTGGGTGGCTTGTGTGTAAAGCCTTTGCCTCCAAGTAAGGTTCATAATGTACATATTGAAAGTTTCGTTCACTGTTTGTGTAGATTTGCTAAACTATACATTTTTGGAAACGTTAGGAAATACTCAACATAAAAACCAATGTTTACATTTGTTTTTAGGTTCTTTTGAAAAAATGGTTCTTTAATGTGACGTGACACATGAAAAGTCATTGGGTGTCACTTGCATCCTTCGCAATTCAGCACACCAGCTGCGAGTAAGGATGATTAGCCTCCCCAATTATTATTATTATATGAATACCGTGGATTCTATCCAGCTTAGCTATTAGGTCAGGCCGGTAGGATTGGGTCGATGGGGTTATGAAAACCATGGATTCTATCAAGCTTAGCTATTAGGTCGGGCCGATAGGATTGGGTCGATTGGGATTTTCCATGGATTCTATCCAGCTTAGCTATTAGGTCAGGCCGGTAGGATTGGGTCGATGGGAATATAAATACCTTGGATTCTATCCAACTTAGCTAAGGTCAGGCCGATAGGACTGGGTCGATGGGAATATAATACCTTGGATTCTATCAAGCTTAGCTAACAGATCAAGCCGATAGGATTGGGTTGGGTGGCTTGTGTGTAAAGCCTTTGCCTCCAAGTAAGGTTCATAATGTACATATTGAAAGTTTCGTTCACTGTTTGTGTAGATTTGCTAAACTATACATTTTTGGAAACGTTAGGAAATACTCAACATAAAAACCAATGTTTACATTTGTTTTTAGGTTCTTTTGAAAAAATGGTTCTTTAATGTGACGTGACACATGAAAAGTCATTGGGTGTCACTTGCATCCTTCGCAATTCAGCACACCAGCTGCGAGTAAGGATGATTAGCCTCCCCAATTATTATTATTATATGAATACCGTGGATTCTATCCAGCTTAGCTATTAGGTCAGGCCGGTAGGATTGGGTCGATGGGGTTATGAAAACCATGGATTCTATCAAGCTTAGCTATTAGGTCAGGCCGATAGGATTGGGTCGATTGGGATTTTCCATGGATTCTATCCAGCTTAGCTATTAGGTCAGGCCGGTAGGATTGGGTCGATGGGAATATAAATACCTTGGATTCTATCCAACTTAGCTAAGGTCAGGCCGATAGGACTGGGTCGATGGGAATATAATACCTTGGATTCTATCAAGCTTAGCTAACAGATCAAGCCGATAGGATTGGGTTGGGTGGCTTGTGTGTAAAGCCTTTGCCTCCAAGTAAGGTTCATAATGTACATATTGAAAGTTTCGTTCACTGTTTGTGTAGATTTGCTAAACTATACATTTTTGGAAACGTTAGGAAATACTCAACATAAAAACCAATGTTTACATTTGTTTTTAGGTTCTTTTGAAAAAATGGTTCTTTAATGTGACGTGACACATGAAAAGTCATTGGGTGTCACTTGCATCCTTCGCAATTCAGCACACCAGCTGCGAGTAAGGATGATTAGCCTCCCCAATTATTATTATTATATGAATACCGTGGATTCTATCCAGCTTAGCTATTAGGTCAGGCCGGTAGGATTGGGTCGATGGGGTTATGAAAACCATGGATTCTATCAAGCTTAGCTATTAGGTCAGGCCGATAGGATTGGGTCGATTGGGATTTTCCATGGATTCTATCCAGCTTAGCTATTAGGTCAGGCCGGTAGGATTGGGTCGATGGGAATATAAATACCTTGGATTCTATCCAACTTAGCTAAGGTCAGGCCGATAGGACTGGGTCGATGGGAATATAATACCTTGGATTCTATCAAGCTTAGCTAACAGATCAAGCCGATAGGATTGGGTTGGGTGGCTTGTGTGTAAAGCCTTTGCCTCCAAGTAAGGTTCATAATGTACATATTGAAAGTTTCGTTCACTGTTTGTGTAGATTTGCTAAACTATACATTTTTGGAAACGTTAGGAAATACTCAACATAAAAACCAATGTTTACATTTGTTTTTAGGTTCTTTTGAAAAAATGGTTCTTTAATGTGACGTGACACATGAAAAGTCATTGGGTGTCACTTGCATCCTTCGCAATTCAGCACACCAGCTGCGAGTAAGGATGATTAGCCTCCCCAATTATTATTATTATATGAATACCGTGGATTCTATCCAGCTTAGCTATTAGGTCAGGCCGGTAGGATTGGGTCGATGGGAATATAAATACCTTGGATTCTATCCAACTTAGCTATTAGGTCAGGCCGATAGGATTGGGTCGATTGGGATTTTCCATGGATTCTATCCAGCTTAGCTATTAGGTCAGGCCGGTAGGATTGGGTCGATGGGAATATAAATACCTTGGATTCTATCCAACTTAGCTAAGGTCAGGCCGATAGGACTGGGTCGATGGGAATATAATACCTTGGATTCTATCAAGCTTAGCTAACAGATCAAGCCGATAGGATTGGGTTGGGTGGCTTGTGTGTAAAGCCTTTGCCTCCAAGTAAGGTTCATAATGTACATATTGAAAGTTTCGTTCACTGTTTGTGTAGATTTGCTAAACTATACATTTTTGGAAACGTTAGGAAATACTCAACATAAAAACCAATGTTTACATTTGTTTTTAGGTTCTTTTGAAAAAATGGTTCTTTAATGTGACGTGACACATGAAAAGTCATTGGGTGTCACTTGCATCCTTCGCAATTCAGCACACCAGCTGCGAGTAAGGATGATTAGCCTCCCCAATTATTATTATTATATGAATACCGTGGATTCTATCCAGCTTAGCTATTAGGTCAGGCCGGTAGGATTGGGTCGATGGGGTTATGAAAACCATGGATTCTATCAAGCTTAGCTATTAGGTCAGGCCGATAGGATTGGGTCGATTGGGATTTTCCATGGATTCTATCCAGCTTAGCTATTAGGTCAGGCCGGTAGGATTGGGTCGATGGGAATATAAATACCTTGGATTCTATCCAACTTAGCTAAGATCAGGCCGATAGGACTGGGTCGATGGGAATATAATACCTTGGATTCTATCAAGCTTAGCTAACAGATCAAGCCGATAGGATTGGGTTGGGTGGCTTGTGTGTAAAGCCTTTGCCTCCAAGTAAGGTTCATAATGTACATATTGAAAGTTTCGTTCACTGTTTGTGTAGATTTGCTATAAACTATACATTTTTGGAAACGTTAGGAAATACTCAACATAAAAACCAATGTTTACATTTGTTTTTAGGTTCTTTTGAAAAAATGGTTCTTTAATGTGACGTGACACATGAAAAGTCATTGGGTGTCACTTGCATCCTTCGCAATTCAGCACACCAGCTGCGAGTAAGGATGATTAGCCTCCCCAATTATTATTATTATATGAATACCGTGGATTCTATCCAGCTTAGCTATTAGGTCAGGCCGGTAGGATTGGGTCGATGGGGTTATGAAAACCATGGATTCTATCAAGCTTAGCTATTAGGTCAGGCCGATAGGATTGGGTCGATTGGGATTTTCCATGGATTCTATCCAGCTTAGCTATTAGGTCAGGCCGGTAGGATTGGGTCGATGGGAATATAAATACCTTGGATTCTATCCAACTTAGCTAAGGTCAGGCCGATAGGACTGGGTCGATGGGAATATAATACCTTGGATTCTATCAAGCTTAGCTAACAGATCAAGCCGATAGGATTGGGTTGGGTGGCTTGTGTGTAAAGCCTTTGCCTCCAAGTAAGGTTCATAATGTACATATTGAAAGTTTCGTTCACTGTTTGTGTAGATTTGCTAAACTATACATTTTTGGAAACGTTAGGAAATACTCAACATAAAAACCAATGTTTACATTTGTTTTTAGGTTCTTTTGAAAAAATGGTTCTTTAATGTGACGTGACACATGAAAAGTCATTGGGTGTCACTTGCATCCTTCGCAATTCAGCACACCAGCTGCGAGTAAGGATGATTAGCCTCCCCAATTATTATTATTATATGAATACCGTGGATTCTATCCAGCTTAGCTATTAGGTCAGGCCGGTAGGATTGGGTCGATGGGGTTATGAAAACCATGGATTCTATCAAGCTTAGCTATTAGGTCAGGCCGATAGGATTGGGTCGATTGGGATTTTCCATGGATTCTATCCAGCTTAGCTATTAGGTCAGGCCGGTAGGATTGGGTCGATGGGAATATAAATACCTTGGATTCTATCCAACTTAGCTAAGGTCAGGCCGATAGGACTGGGTCGATGGGAATATAATACCTTGGATTCTATCAAGCTTAGCTAACAGATCAAGCCGATAGGATTGGGTTGGGTGGCTTGTGTGTAAAGCCTTTGCCTCCAAGTAAGGTTCATAATGTACATATTGAAAGTTTCGTTCACTGTTTGTGTAGATTTGCTAAACTATACATTTTTGGAAACGTTAGGAAATACTCAACATAAAAACCAATGTTTACATTTGTTTTTAGGTTCTTTTGAAAAAATGGTTCTTTAATGTGACGTGACACATGAAAAGTCATTGGGTGTCACTTGCATCCTTCGCAATTCAGCACACCAGCTGCGAGTAAGGATGATTAGCCTCCCCAATTATTATTATTATATGAATACCGTGGATTCTATCAAGCTTAGCTATTAGGTCAGGCCGATAGGATTGGGTCGATTGGGATTTTCCATGGATTCTATCCAGCTTAGCTATTAGGTCAGGCCGGTAGGATTGGGTCGATGGGAATATAAATACCTTGGATTCTATCCAACTTAGCTAAGGTCAGGCCGATAGGACTGGGTCGATGGGAATATAATACCTTGGATTCTATCAAGCTTAGCTAACAGATCAAGCCGATAGGATTGGGTTGGGTGGCTTGTGTGTAAAGCCTTTGCCTCCAAGTAAGGTTCATAATGTACATATTGAAAGTTTCGTTCACTGTTTGTGTAGATTTGCTAAACTATACATTTTTGGAAACGTTAGGAAATACTCAACATAAAAACCAATGTTTACATTTGTTTTTAGGTTCTTTTGAAAAAATGGTTCTTTAATGTGACGTGACACATGAAAAGTCATTGGGTGTCACTTGCATCCTTCGCAATTCAGCACACCAGCTGCGAGTAAGGATGATTAGCCTCCCCAATTATTATTATTATATGAATACCGTGGATTCTATCCAGCTTAGCTATTAGGTCAGGCCGGTAGGATTGGGTCGATGGGAATATAAATACCTTGGATTCTATCCAACTTAGCTATTAGGTCAGGCCGATAGGATTGGGTCGATTGGGATTTTCCATGGATTCTATCCAGCTTAGCTATTAGGTCAGGCCGGTAGGATTGGGTCGATGGGAATATAAATACCTTGGATTCTATCCAACTTAGCTAAGGTCAGGCCGATAGGACTGGGTCGATGGGAATATAATACCTTGGATTCTATCAAGCTTAGCTAACAGATCAAGCCGATAGGATTGGGTTGGGTGGCTTGTGTGTAAAGCCTTTGCCTCCAAGTAAGGTTCATAATGTACATATTGAAAGTTTCGTTCACTGTTTGTGTAGATTTGCTAAACTATACATTTTTGGAAACGTTAGGAAATACTCAACATAAAAACCAATGTTTACATTTGTTTTTAGGTTCTTTTGAAAAAATGGTTCTTTAATGTGACGTGACACATGAAAAGTCATTGGGTGTCACTTGCATCCTTCGCAATTCAGCACACCAGCTGCGAGTAAGGATGATTAGCCTCCCCAATTATTATTATTATATGAATACCGTGGATTCTATCCAGCTTAGCTATTAGGTCAGGCCGGTAGGATTGGGTCGATGGGGTTATGAAAACCATGGATTCTATCAAGCTTAGCTATTAGGTCAGGCCGATAGGATTGGGTCGATTGGGATTTTCCATGGATTCTATCCAGCTTAGCTATTAGGTCAGGCCGGTAGGATTGGGTCGATGGGAATATAAATACCTTGGATTCTATCCAACTTAGCTAAGGTCAGGCCGATAGGACTGGGTCGATGGGAATATAATACCTTGGATTCTATCAAGCTTAGCTAACAGATCAAGCCGATAGGATTGGGTTGGGTGGCTTGTGTGTAAAGCCTTTGCCTCCAAGTAAGGTTCATAATGTACATATTGAAAGTTTCGTTCACTGTTTGTGTAGATTTGCTAAACTATACATTTTTGGAAACGTTAGGAAATACTCAACATAAAAACCAATGTTTACATTTGTTTTTAGGTTCTTTTGAAAAAATGGTTCTTTAATGTGACGTGACACATGAAAAGTCATTGGGTGTCACTTGCATCCTTCGCAATTCAGCACACCAGCTGCGAGTAAGGATGATTAGCCTCCCCAATTATTATTATTATATGAATACCGTGGATTCTATCCAGCTTAGCTATTAGGTCAGGCCGGTAGGATTGGGTCGATGGGGTTATGAAAACCATGGATTCTATCAAGCTTAGCTATTAGGTCAGGCCGATAGGATTGGGTCGATTGGGATTTTCCATGGATTCTATCCAGCTTAGCTATTAGGTCAGGCCGGTAGGATTGGGTCGATGGGAATATAAATACCTTGGATTCTATCCAACTTAGCTAAGGTCAGGCCGATAGGACTGGGTCGATGGGAATATAATACCTTGGATTCTATCAAGCTTAGCTAACAGATCAAGCCGATAGGATTGGGTTGGGTGGCTTGTGTGTAAAGCCTTTGCCTCCAAGTAAGGTTCATAATGTACATATTGAAAGTTTCGTTCACTGTTTGTGTAGATTTGCTAAACTATACATTTTTGGAAACGTTAGGAAATACTCAACATAAAAACCAATGTTTACATTTGTTTTTAGGTTCTTTTGAAAAAATGGTTCTTTAATGTGACGTGACACATGAAAAGTCATTGGGTGTCACTTGCATCCTTCGCAATTCAGCACACCAGCTGCGAGTAAGGATGATTAGCCTCCCCAATTATTATTATTATATGAATACCGTGGATTCTATCCAGCTTAGCTATTAGGTCAGGCCGGTAGGATTGGGTCGATGGGGTTATGAAAACCATGGATTCTATCAAGCTTAGCTATTAGGTCAGGCCGATAGGATTGGGTCGATTGGGATTTTCCATGGATTCTATCCAGCTTAGCTATTAGGTCAGGCCGGTAGGATTGGGTCGATGGGAATATAAATACCTTGGATTCTATCCAACTTAGCTAAGGTCAGGCCGATAGGACTGGGTCGATGGGAATATAATACCTTGGATTCTATCAAGCTTAGCTAACAGATCAAGCCGATAGGATTGGGTTGGGTGGCTTGTGTGTAAAGCCTTTGCCTCCAAGTAAGGTTCATAATGTACATATTGAAAGTTTCGTTCACTGTTTGTGTAGATTTGCTAAACTATACATTTTTGGAAACGTTAGGAAATACTCAACATAAAAACCAATGTTTACATTTGTTTTTAGGTTCTTTTGAAAAAATGGTTCTTTAATGTGACGTGACACATGAAAAGTCATTGGGTGTCACTTGCATCCTTCGCAATTCAGCACACCAGCTGCGAGTAAGGATGATTAGCCTCCCCAATTATTATTATTATATGAATACCGTGGATTCTATCCAGCTTAGCTATTAGGTCAGGCCGGTAGGATTGGGTCGATGGGGTTATGAAAACCATGGATTCTATCAAGCTTAGCTATTAGGTCAGGCCGATAGGATTGGGTCGATTGGGATTTTCCATGGATTGTATCCAGCTTAGCTATTAGGTCAGGCCGGTAGGATTGGGTCGATGGGAATATAAATACCTTGGATTCTATCCAACTTAGCTAAGGTCAGGCCGATAGGACTGGGTCGATGGGAATATAATACCTTGGATTCTATCAAGCTTAGCTAACAGATCAAGCCGATAGGATTGGGTTGGGTGGCTTGTGTGTAAAGCCTTTGCCTCCAAGTAAGGTTCATAATGTACATATTGAAAGTTTCGTTCACTGTTTGTGTAGATTTGCTAAACTATACATTTTTGGAAACGTTAGGAAATACTCAACATAAAAACTAATGTTTACATTTGTTTTTAGGTTCTTTTGAAAAAATGGTTCTTTAATGTGACGTGACACATGAAAAGTCATTGGGTGTCACTTGCATCCTTCGCAATTCAGCACACCAGCTGCGAGTAAGGATGATTAGCCTCCCCAATTATTATTATTATATGAATACCGTGGATTCTATCCAGCTTAGCTATTAGGTCAGGCCGGTAGGATTGGGTCGATGGGAATATAAATACCTTGGATTCTATCCAACTTAGCTAAGGTCAGGCCGATAGGACTGGGTCGATGGGAATATAATACCTTGGATTCTATCAAGCTTAGCTAACAGATCAAGCCGATAGGATTGGGTTGGGTGGCTTGTGTGTAAAGCCTTTGCCTCCAAGTAAGGTTCATAATGTACATATTGAAAGTTTCGTTCACTGTTTGTGTAGATTTGCTAAACTATACATTTTTGGAAACGTTAGGAAATACTCAACATAAAAACCAATGTTTACATTTGTTTTTAGGTTCTTTTGAAAAAATGGTTCTTTAATGTGACGTGACACATGAAAAGTCATTGGGTGTCACTTGCATCCTTCGCAATTCAGCACACCAGCTGCGAGTAAGGATGATTAGCCTCCCCAATTATTATTATTATATGAATACCGTGGATTCTATCCAGCTTAGCTATTAGGTCAGGCCGGTAGGATTGGGTCGATGGGGTTATGAAAACCATGGATTCTATCAAGCTTAGCTATTAGGTCAGGCCGATAGGATTGGGTCGATTGGGATTTTCCATGGATTCTATCCAGCTTAGCTATTAGGTCAGGCCGGTAGGATTGGGTCGATGGGAATATAAATACCTTGGATTTTATCCAACTTAGCTAAGGTCAGGCCGATAGGACTGGGTCGATGGGAATATAATACCTTGGATTCTATCAAGCTTAGCTAACAGATCAAGCCGATAGGATTGGGTTGGGTGGCTTGTGTGTAAAGCCTTTGCCTCCAAGTAAGGTTCATAATGTACATATTGAAAGTTTCGTTCACTGTTTGTGTAGATTTGCTAAACTATACATTTTTGGAAACGTTAGGAAATACTCAACATAAAAACCAATGTTTACATTTGTTTTTAGGTTCTTTTGAAAAAATGGTTCTTTAATGTGACGTGACACATGAAAAGTCATTGGGTGTCACTTGCATCCTTCGCAATTCAGCACACCAGCTGCGAGTAAGGATGATTAGCCTCCCCAATTATTATTATTATATGAATACCGTGGATTCTATCCAGCTTAGCTATTAGGTCAGGCCGGTAGGATTGGGTCGATGGGGTTATGAAAACCATGGATTCTATCAAGCTTAGCTATTAGGTCAGGCCGATAGGATTGGGTCGATTGGGATTTTCCATGGATTCTATCCAGCTTAGCTATTAGGTCAGGCCGGTAGGATTGGGTCGATGGGAATATAAATACCTTGGATTCTATCCAACTTAGCTAAGGTCAGGCCGATAGGACTGGGTCGATGGGAATATAATACCTTGGATTCTATCAAGCTTAGCTAACAGATCAAGCCGATAGGATTGGGTTGGGTGGCTTGTGTGTAAAGCCTTTGCCTCCAAGTAAGGTTCATAATGTACATATTGAAAGTTTCGTTCACTGTTTGTGTAGATTTGCTAAACTATACATTTTTGGAAACGTTAGGAAATACTCAACATAAAAACCAATGTTTACATTTGTTTTTAGGTTCTTTTGAAAAAATGGTTCTTTAATGTGACGTGACACATGAAAAGTCATTGGGTGTCACTTGCATCCTTCGCAATTCAGCACACCAGCTGCGAGTAAGGATGATTAGCCTCCCCAATTATTATTATTATATGAATACCGTGGATTCTATCCAGCTTAGCTATTAGGTCAGGCCGGTAGGATTGGGTCGATGGGGTTATGAAAACCATGGATTCTATCAAGCTTAGCTATTAGGTCAGGCCGATAGGATTGGGTCGATTGGGATTTTCCATGGATTCTATCCAGCTTAGCTATTAGGTCAGGCCGGTAGGATTGGGTCGATGGGAATATAAATACCTTGGATTCTATCCAACTTAGCTAAGGTCAGGCCGATAGGACTGGGTCGATGGGAATATAATACCTTGGATTCTATCAAGCTTAGCTAACAGATCAAGCCGATAGGATTGGGTTGGGTGGCTTGTGTGTAAAGCCTTTGCCTCCAAGTAAGGTTCATAATGTACATATTGAAAGTTTCGTTCACTGTTTGTGTAGATTTGCTAAACTATACATTTTTGGAAACGTTAGGAAATACTCAACATAAAAACCAATGTTTACATTTGTTTTTAGGTTCTTTTGAAAAAATGGTTCTTTAATGTGACGTGACACATGAAAAGTCATTGGGTGTCACTTGCATCCTTCGCAATTCAGCACACCAGCTGCGAGTAAGGATGATTAGCCTCCCCAATTATTATTATTATATGAATACCGTGGATTCTATCCAGCTTAGCTATAAAGTATTAGGTCAGGCCGGTAGGATTGGGTCGATGGGGTTATGAAAACCATGGATTCTATCAAGCTTAGCTATTAGGTCAGGCCGATAGGATTGGGTCGATTGGGATCTTCCATGGATTCTATCCAGCTCAGCTATTAGGTCAGGCCGGTAGGATTGGGTCGATGGGACTATAAATACCTTGGATTCTATCCAACTTAGCTAAGGTCAGGCCGATAGGACTGGGTCGATGGGAATATAATACCTTGGATTCTATCAAGCTTAGCTAACAGATCAAGCCGATAGGATTGGGTTGGGTGGCTTGTGTGTAAAGCCTTTGCCTCCAAGTAAGGTTCATAATGTACATATTGAAAGTTTCGTTCACTGTTTGTGTAGATTTGCTAAACTATACATTTTTGGAAACGTTAGGAAATACTCAACATAAAAACCAATGTTTACATTTGTTTTTAGGTTCTTTTGAAAAAATGGTTCTTTAATGTGACGTGACACATGAAAAGTCATTGGGTGTCACTTGCATCCTTCGCAATTCAGCACACCAGCTGCGAGTAAGGATGATTAGCCTCCCCAATTATTATTATTATATGAATACCGTGGATTCTATCCAGCTTAGCTATAAAGTATTAGGTCAGGCCGGTAGGATTGGGTCGATGGGGTTATGAAAACCATGGATTCTATCAAGCTTAGCTATTAGGTCAGGCCGATAGGATTGGGTCGATTGGGATTTTCCATGGATTCTATCCAGCTTAGCTATTAGGTCAGGCCGGTAGGATTGGGTCGATGGGAATATAAATACCTTGGATTCTATCCAACTTAGCTAAGGTCAGGCCGATAGGACTGGGTCGATGGGAATATAATACCTTGGATTCTATCAAGCTTAGCTAACAGATCAAGCCGATAGGATTGGGTTGGGTGGCTTGTGTGTAAAGCCTTTGCCTCCAAGTAAGGTTCATAATGTACATATTGAAAGTTTCGTTCACTGTTTGTGTAGATTTGCTAAACTATACATTTTTGGAAACGTTAGGAAATACTCAACATAAAAACTAATGTTTACATTTGTTTTTAGGTTCTTTTGAAAAAATGGTTCTTTAATGTGACGTGACACATGAAAAGTCATTGGGTGTCACTTGCATCCTTCGCAATTCAGCACACCAGCTGCGAGTAAGGATGATTAGCCTCCCCAATTATTATTATTATATGAATACCGTGGATTCTATCCAGCTTAGCTATTAGGTCAGGCCGGTAGGATTGGGTCGATGGGAATATAAATACCTTGGATTCTATCCAACTTAGCTAAGGTCAGGCCGATAGGACTGGGTCGATGGGAATATAATACCTTGGATTCTATCAAGCTTAGCTAACAGATCAAGCCGATAGGATTGGGTTGGGTGGCTTGTGTGTAAAGCCTTTGCCTCCAAGTAAGGTTCATAATGTACATATTGAAAGTTTCGTTCACTGTTTGTGTAGATTTGCTAAACTATACATTTTTGGAAACGTTAGGAAATACTCAACATAAAAACCAATGTTTACATTTGTTTTTAGGTTCTTTTGAAAAAATGGTTCTTTAATGTGACGTGACACATGAAAAGTCATTGGGTGTCACTTGCATCCTTCGCAATTCAGCACACCAGCTGCGAGTAAGGATGATTAGCCTCCCCAATTATTATTATTATATGAATACCGTGGATTCTATCCAGCTTAGCTATTAGGTCAGGCCGGTAGGATTGGGTCGATGGGGTTATGAAAACCATGGATTCTATCAAGCTTAGCTATTAGGTCAGGCCGATAGGATTGGGTCGATTGGGATTTTCCATGGATTCTATCCAGCTTAGCTATTAGGTCAGGCCGGTAGGATTGGGTCGATGGGAATATAAATACCTTGGATTTTATCCAACTTAGCTAAGGTCAGGCCGATAGGACTGGGTCGATGGGAATATAATACCTTGGATTCTATCAAGCTTAGCTAACAGATCAAGCCGATAGGATTGGGTTGGGTGGCTTGTGTGTAAAGCCTTTGCCTCCAAGTAAGGTTCATAATGTACATATTGAAAGTTTCGTTCACTGTTTGTGTAGATTTGCTAAACTATACATTTTTGGAAACGTTAGGAAATACTCAACATAAAAACCAATGTTTACATTTGTTTTTAGGTTCTTTTGAAAAAATGGTTCTTTAATGTGACGTGACACATGAAAAGTCATTGGGTGTCACTTGCATCCTTCGCAATTCAGCACACCAGCTGCGAGTAAGGATGATTAGCCTCCCCAATTATTATTATTATATGAATACCGTGGATTCTATCCAGCTTAGCTATTAGGTCAGGCCGGTAGGATTGGGTCGATGGGGTTATGAAAACCATGGATTCTATCAAGCTTAGCTATTAGGTCAGGCCGATAGGATTGGGTCGATTGGGATTTTCCATGGATTCTATCCAGCTTAGCTATTAGGTCAGGCCGGTAGGATTGGGTCGATGGGAATATAAATACCTTGGATTCTATCCAACTTAGCTAAGGTCAGGCCGATAGGACTGGGTCGATGGGAATATAATACCTTGGATTCTATCAAGCTTAGCTAACAGATCAAGCCGATAGGATTGGGTTGGGTGGCTTGTGTGTAAAGCCTTTGCCTCCAAGTAAGGTTCATAATGTACATATTGAAAGTTTCGTTCACTGTTTGTGTAGATTTGCTAAACTATACATTTTTGGAAACGTTAGGAAATACTCAACATAAAAACCAATGTTTACATTTGTTTTTAGGTTCTTTTGAAAAAATGGTTCTTTAATGTGACGTGACACATGAAAAGTCATTGGGTGTCACTTGCATCCTTCGCAATTCAGCACACCAGCTGCGAGTAAGGATGATTAGCCTCCCCAATTATTATTATTATATGAATACCGTGGATTCTATCCAGCTTAGCTATTAGGTCAGGCCGGTAGGATTGGGTCGATGGGGTTATGAAAACCATGGATTCTATCAAGCTTAGCTATTAGGTCAGGCCGATAGGATTGGGTCGATTGGGATTTTCCATGGATTCTATCCAGCTTAGCTATTAGGTCAGGCCGGTAGGATTGGGTCGATGGGAATATAAATACCTTGGATTCTATCCAACTTAGCTAAGGTCAGGCCGATAGGACTGGGTCGATGGGAATATAATACCTTGGATTCTATCAAGCTTAGCTAACAGATCAAGCCGATAGGATTGGGTTGGGTGGCTTGTGTGTAAAGCCTTTGCCTCCAAGTAAGGTTCATAATGTACATATTGAAAGTTTCGTTCACTGTTTGTGTAGATTTGCTAAACTATACATTTTTGGAAACGTTAGGAAATACTCAACATAAAAACCAATGTTTACATTTGTTTTTAGGTTCTTTTGAAAAAATGGTTCTTTAATGTGACGTGACACATGAAAAGTCATTGGGTGTCACTTGCATCCTTCGCAATTCAGCACACCAGCTGCGAGTAAGGATGATTAGCCTCCCCAATTATTATTATTATATGAATACCGTGGATTCTATCCAGCTTAGCTATAAAGTATTAGGTCAGGCCGGTAGGATTGGGTCGATGGGGTTATGAAAACCATGGATTCTATCAAGCTTAGCTATTAGGTCAGGCCGATAGGATTGGGTCGATTGGGATCTTCCATGGATTCTATCCAGCTTAGCTATTAGGTCAGGCCGGTAGGATTGGGTCGATGGGACTATAAATACCTTGGATTCTATCCAACTTAGCTAAGGTCAGGCCGATAGGACTGGGTCGATGGGAATATAATACCTTGGATTCTATCAAGCTTAGCTAACAGATCAAGCCGATAGGATTGGGTTGGGTGGCTTGTGTGTAAAGCCTTTGCCTCCAAGTAAGGTTCATAATGTACATATTGAAAGTTTCGTTCACTGTTTGTGTAGATTTACTAAACTATACATTTTGGGAAACGTTAGGAAATACTCAACATAAAAACCAATGTTTACATTTGTTTTTAGGTTCTTTTGAAAAAATGGTTCTTTAATGTGACGTGACACATGAAAAGTCATTGGGTGTCACTTGCATCCTTCGCAATTCAGCACACCAGCTGCGAGTAAGGATGATTAGCCTCCCCAATTATTATTATTATATGAATACCGTGGATTCTATCCAGCTTAGCTATTAGGTCAGGCCGGTAGGATTGGGTCGATGGGGTTATGAAAACCATGGATTCTATCAAGCTTAGCTATTAGGTCAGGCCGATAGGATTGGGTCGATTGGGATTTTCCATGGATTCTATCCAGCTTAGCTATTAGGTCAGGCCGGTAGGATTGGGTCGATGGGAATATAAATACCTTGGATTCTATCCAACTTAGCTAAGGTCAGGCCGATAGGACTGGGTCGATGGGAATATAATACCTTGGATTCTATCAAGCTTAGCTAACAGATCAAGCCGATAGGATTGGGTTGGGTGGCTTGTGTGTAAAGCCTTTGCCTCCAAGTAAGGTTCATAATGTACATATTGAAAGTTTCGTTCACTGTTTGTGTAGATTTGCTAAACTATACATTTTTGGAAACGTTAGGAAATACTCAACATAAAAACCAATGTTTACATTTGTTTTTAGGTTCTTTTGAAAAAATGGTTCTTTAATGTGACGTGACACATGAAAAGTCATTGGGTGTCACTTGCATCCTTCGCAATTCAGCACACCAGCTGCGAGTAAGGATGATTAGCCTCCCCAATTATTATTATTATATGAATACCGTGGATTCTATCCAGCTTAGCTATTAGGTCAGGCCGGTAGGATTGGGTCGATGGGGTTATGAAAACCATGGATTCTATCAAGCTTAGCTATTAGGTCAGGCCGATAGGATTGGGTCGATTGGGATTTTCCATGGATTCTATCCAGCTTAGCTATTAGGTCAGGCCGGTAGGATTGGGTCGATGGGAATATAAATACCTTGGATTCTATCCAACTTAGCTAAGGTCAGGCCGATAGGACTGGGTCGATGGGAATATAATACCTTGGATTCTATCAAGCTTAGCTAACAGATCAAGCCGATAGGATTGGGTTGGGTGGCTTGTGTGTAAAGCCTTTGCCTCCAAGTAAGGTTCATAATGTACATATTGAAAGTTTCGTTCACTGTTTGTGTAGATTTGCTAAACTATACATTTTTGGAAACGTTAGGAAATACTCAACATAAAAACCAATGTTTACATTTGTTTTTAGGTTCTTTTGAAAAAATGGTTCTTTAATGTGACGTGACACATGAAAAGTCATTGGGTGTCACTTGCATCCTTCGCAATTCAGCACACCAGCTGCGAGTAAGGATGATTAGCCTCCCCAATTATTATTATTATATGAATACCGTGGATTCTATCCAGCTTAGCTATTAGGTCAGGCCGGTAGGATTGGGTCGATGGGGTTATGAAAACCTTGGATTCTATCAAGCTTAGCTATTAGGTCAGGCCGATAGGATTGGGTCGATTGGGATTTTCCATGGATTCTATCCAGCTTAGCTATTAGGTCAGGCCGGTAGGATTGGGTCGATGGGAATATAAATACCTTGGATTCTATCCAACTTAGCTAAGGTCAGGCCGATAGGACTGGGTCGATGGGAATATAATACCTTGGATTCTATCAAGCTTAGCTAACAGATCAAGCCGATAGGATTGGGTTGGGTGGCTTGTGTGTAAAGCCTTTGCCTCCAAGTAAGGTTCATAATGTACATATTGAAAGTTTCGTTCACTGTTTGTGTAGATTTGCTAAACTATACATTTTTGGAAACGTTAGGAAATACTCAACATGAAAAACCAATGTTTACATTTGTTTTTAGGTTCTTTTGAAAAAATGGTTCTTTAATGTGACGTGACACATGAAAAGTCATTGGGTGTCACTTGCATCCTTCGCAATTCAGCACACCAGCTGCGAGTAAGGATGATTAGCCTCCCCAATTATTATTATTATAGGAATACCGTGGATTCTATCCAGCTTAGCTATTAGGTCAGGCCGGTAGGATTGGGTCGATGGGGTTATGAAAACCATGGATTCTATCAAGCTTAGCTATTAGGTCAGGCCGATAGGATTGGGTCGATTGGGATTTTCCATGGATTCTATCCAGCTTAGCTATTAGGTCAGGCCGGTAGGATTGGGTCGATGGGAATAAATACCTTGGATTCTATCCAACTTAGCTAAGGTCAGGCCGATAGGACTGGGTCGATGGGAATATAATACCTTGGATTCTATCAAGCTTAGCTAACAGATCAAGCCGATAGGATTGGGTTGGGTGGCTTGTGTGTAAAGCCTTTGCCTCCAAGTAAGGTTCATAATGTACATATTGAAAGTTTCGTTCACTGTTTGTGTAGATTTGCTAAACTATACATTTTTGGAAACGTTAGGAAATACTCAACATAAAAACCAATGTTTACATTTGTTTTTAGGTTCTTTTGAAAAAATGGTTCTTTAATGTGACGTGACACATGAAAAGTCATTGGGTGTCACTTGCATCCTTCGCAATTCAGCACACCAGCTGCGAGTAAGGATGATTAGCCTCCCCAATTATTATTATTATATGAATACCGTGGATTCTATCCAGCTTAGCTATTAGGTCAGGCCGGTAGGATTGGGTCGATGGGGTTATGAAAACCATGGATTCTATCAAGCTTAGCTATTAGGTCAGGCCGATAGGATTGGGTCGATTGGGATTTTCCATGGATTCTATCCAGCTTAGCTATTAGGTCAGGCCGGTAGGATTGGGTCGATGGGAATATAAATACCTTGGATTCTATCCAACTTAGCTAAGGTCAGGCCGATAGGACTGGGTCGATGGGAATATAATACCTTGGATTCTATCAAGCTTAGCTAACAGATCAAGCCGATAGGATTGGGTTGGGTGGCTTGTGTGTAAAGCCTTTGCCTCCAAGTAAGGTTCATAATGTACATATTGAAAGTTTCGTTCACTGTTTGTGTAGATTTGCTAAACTATACATTTTTGGAAACGTTAGGAAATACTCAACATAAAAACCAATGTTTACATTTGTTTTTAGGTTCTTTTGAAAAAATGGTTCTTTAATGTGACGTGACACATGAAAAGTCATTGGGTGTCACTTGCATCCTTCGCAATTCAGCACACCAGCTGCGAGTAAGGATGATTAGCCTCCCCAATTATTATTATTATATGAATACCGTGGATTCTATCCAGCTTAGCTATTAGGTCAGGCCGGTAGGATTGGGTCGATGGGGTTATGAAAACCATGGATTCTATCAAGCTTAGCTATTAGGTCAGGCCGATAGGATTGGGTCGATTGGGATTTTCCATGGATTCTATCCAGCTTAGCTATTAGGTCAGGCCGGTAGGATTGGGTCGATGGGAATATAAATACCTTGGATTCTATCCAACTTAGCTAAGGTCAGGCCGATAGGACTGGGTCGATGGGAATATAATACCTTGGATTCTATCAAGCTTAGCTAACAGATCAAGCCGATAGGATTGGGTTGGGTGGCTTGTGTGTAAAGCCTTTGCCTCCAAGTAAGGTTCATAATGTACATATTGAAAGTTTCGTTCACTGTTTGTGTAGATTTGCTAAACTATACATTTTTGGAAACGTTAGGAAATACTCAACATAAAAACCAATGTTTACATTTGTTTTTAGGTTCTTTTGAAAAAATGGTTCTTTAATGTGACGTGACACATGAAAAGTCATTGGGTGTCACTTGCATCCTTCGCAATTCAGCACACCAGCTGCGAGTAAGGATGATTAGCCTCCCCAATTATTATTATTATATGAATACCGTGGATTCTATCCAGCTTAGCTATTAGGTCAGGCCGGTAGGATTGGGTCGATGGGGTTATGAAAACCATGGATTCTATCAAGCTTAGCTATTAGGTCAGGCCGATAGGATTGGGTCGATTGGGATTTTCCATGGATTCTATCCAGCTTAGCTATTAGGTCAGGCCGGTAGGATTGGGTCGATGGGAATATAAATACCTTGGATTCTATCCAACTTAGCTAAGGTCAGGCCGATAGGACTGGGTCGATGGGAATATAATACCTTGGATTCTATCAAGCTTAGCTAACAGATCAAGCCGATAGGATTGGGTTGGGTGGCTTGTGTGTAAAGCCTTTGCCTCCAAGTAAGGTTCATAATGTACATATTGAAAGTTTCGTTCACTGTTTGTGTAGATTTGCTAAACTATACATTTTTGGAAACGTTAGGAAATACTCAACATAAAAACCAATGTTTACATTTGTTTTTAGGTTCTTTTGAAAAAATGGTTCTTTAATGTGACGTGACACATGAAAAGTCATTGGGTGTCACTTGCATCCTTCGCAATTCAGCACACCAGCTGCGAGTAAGGATGATTAGCCTCCCCAATTATTATTATTATATGAATACCGTGGATTCTATCCAGCTTAGCTATTAGGTCAGGCCGATAGGATTGGGTCGATTGGGATTTTCCATGGATTCTATCCAGCTTAGCTATTAGGTCAGGCCGGTAGGATTGGGTCGATGGGAATATAAATACCTTGGATTCTATCCAACTTAGCTAAGGTCAGGCCGATAGGACTGGGTCGATGGGAATATAATACCTTGGATTCTATCAAGCTTAGCTAACAGATCAAGCCGATAGGATTGGGTTGGGTGGCTTGTGTGTAAAGCCTTTGCCTCCAAGTAAGGTTCATAATGTACATATTGAAAGTTTCGTTCACTGTTTGTGTAGATTTGCTAAACTATACATTTTTGGAAACGTTAGGAAATACTCAACATAAAAACCAATGTTTACATTTGTTTTTAGGTTCTTTTGAAAAAATGGTTCTTTAATGTGACGTGACACATGAAAAGTCATTGGGTGTCACTTGCATCCTTCGCAATTCAGCACACCAGCTGCGAGTAAGGATGATTAGCCTCCCCAATTATTATTATTATATGAATACCGTGGATTCTATCCAGCTTAGCTATTAGGTCAGGCCGGTAGGATTGGGTCGATGGGGTTATGAAAACCATGGATTCTATCAAGCTTAGCTATTAGGTCAGGCCGATAGGATTGGGTCGATTGGGATTTTCCATGGATTCTATCCAGCTTAGCTATTAGGTCAGGCCGGTAGGATTGGGTCGATGGGAATATAAATACCTTGGATTCTATCCAACTTAGCTAAGGTCAGGCCGATAGGACTGGGTCGATGGGAATATAATACCTTGGATTCTATCAAGCTTAGCTAACAGATCAAGCCGATAGGATTGGGTTGGGTGGCTTGTGTGTAAAGCCTTTGCCTCCAAGTAAGGTTCATAATGTACATATTGAAAGTTTCGTTCACTGTTTGTGTAGATTTGCTAAACTATACATTTTTGGAAACGTTAGGAAATACTCAACATAAAAACCAATGTTTACATTTGTTTTTAGGTTCTTTTGAAAAAATGGTTCTTTAATGTGACGTGACACATGAAAAGTCATTGGGTGTCACTTGCATCCTTCGCAATTCAGCACACCAGCTGCGAGTAAGGATGATTAGCCGCCCCAATTATTATTATTATATGAATACCGTGGATTCTATCCAGCTTAGCTATTAGGTCAGGCCGGTAGGATTGGGTCGATGGGGTTATGAAAACCATGGATTCTATCAAGCTTAGCTATTAGGTCAGGCCGATAGGATTGGGTCGATTGGGATTTTCCATGGATTCTATCCAGCTTAGCTATTAGGTCAGGCCGGTAGGATTGGGTCGATGGGAATATAAATACCTTGGATTCTATCCAACTTAGCTAAGGTCAGGCCGATAGGACTGGGTCGATGGGAATATAATACCTTGGATTCTATCAAGCTTAGCTAACAGATCAAGCCGATAGGATTGGGTTGGGTGGCTTGTGTGTATAAAGCCTTTGCCTCCAAGTAAGGTTCATAATGTACATATTGAAAGTTTCGTTCACTGTTTGTGTAGATTTGCTAAACTATACATTTTTGGAAACGTTAGGAAATACTCAACATAAAAACCAATGTTTACATTTGTTTTTAGGTTCTTTTGAAAAAATGGTTCTTTAATGTGACGTGACACATGAAAAGTCATTGGGTGTCACTTGCATCCTTCGCAATTCAGCACACCAGCTGCGAGTAAGGATGATTAGCCTCCCCAATTATTATTATTATATGAATACCGTATATTCTATCCAGCTTAGCTATTAGGTCAGGCCGGTAGGATTGGGTCGATGGGGTTATGAAAACCATGGATTCTATCAAGCTTAGCTATTAGGTCAGGCCGATAGGATTGGGTCGATTGGGATTTTCCATGGATTCTATCCAGCTTAGCTATTAGGTCAGGCCGGTAGGATTGGGTCGATGGGAATATAAATACCTTGGATTCTATCCAACTTAGCTAAGGTCAGGCCGATAGGACTGGGTCGATGGGAATATAATACCTTGGATTCTATCAAGCTTAGCTAACAGATCAAGCCGATAGGATTGGGTTGGGTGGCTTGTGTGTAAAGCCTTTGCCTCCAAGTAAGGTTCATAATGTACATATTGAAAGTTTCGTTCACTGTTTGTGTAGATTTGCTAAACTATACATTTTTGGAAACGTTAGGAAATACTAAACATAAAAACCAATGTTTACATTTGTTTTTAGGTTCTTTTGAAAAAATGGTTCTTTAATGTGACGTGACACATGAAAAGTCATTGGGTGTCACTTGCATCCTTCGCAATTCAGCACACCAGCTGCGAGTAAGGATGATTAGCCTCCCCAATTATTATTATTATATGAATACCGTGGATTCTATCCAGCTTAGCTATTAGGTCAGGCCGGTAGGATTGGGTCGATGGGGTTATGAAAACCATGGATTCTATCAAGCTTAGCTATTAGGTCAGGCCGATAGGATTGGGTCGATTGGGATTTTCCATGGATTCTATCCAGCTTAGTTATTAGGTCAGGCCGGTAGGATTGGGTCGATGGGAATATAAATACCTTGGATTCTATCCAACTTAGCTAAGGTCAGGCCGATAGGACTGGGTCGATGGGAATATAATACCTTGGATTCTATCAAGCTTAGCTAACAGATCAAGCCGATAGGATTGGGTTGGGTGGCTTGTGTGTAAAGCCTTTGCCTCCAAGTAAGGTTCATAATGTACATATTGAAAGTTTCGTTCACTGTTTGTGTAGATTTGCTAAACTATACATTTTGGGAAACGTTAGGAAATACTCAACATAAAAACCAATGTTTACATTTGTTTTTAGGTTCTTTTGAAAAAATGGTTCTTTAATGTGACGTGACACATGAAAAGTCATTGGGTGTCACTTGCATCCTTCGCAATTCAGCACACCAGCTGCGAGTAAGGATGATTAGCCTCCCCAATTATTATTATTATTATATGAATACCGTGGATTCTATCCAGCTTAGCTATTAGGTCAGGCCGGTAGGATTGGGTCGATGGGGTTATGAAAACCATGGATTCTATCAAGCTTAGCTATTAGGTCAGGCCGATAGGATTGGGTCGATTGGGATTTTCCATGGATTCTATCCAGCTTAGCTATTAGGTCAGGCCGGTAGGATTGGGTCGATGGGAATATAAATACCTTGGATTCTATCCAACTTAGCTAAGGTCAGGCCGATAGGACTGGGTCGATGGGAATATAATACCTTGGATTCTATCAAGCTTAGCTAACAGATCAAGCCGATAGGATTGGGTTGGGTGGCTTGTGTGTAAAGCCTTTGCCTCCAAGTAAGGTTCATAATGTACATATTGAAAGTTTCGTTCACTGTTTGTGTAGATTTGCTAAACTATACATTTTTGGAAACGTTAGGAAATACTCAACATAAAAACCAATGTTTACATTTGTTTTTAGGTTCTTTTGAAAAAATGGTTCTTTAATGTGACGTGACACATGAAAAGTCATTGGGTGTCACTTGCATCCTTCGCAATTCAGCACACCAGCTGCGAGTAAGGATGATTAGCCTCCCCAATTATTATTATTATATGAATACCGTGGATTCTATCCAGCTTAGCTATTAGGTCAGGCCGGTAGGATTGGGTCGATGGGGTTATGAAAACCATGGATTCTATCAAGCTTAGCTATTAGGTCAGGCCGATAGGATTGGGTCGATTGGGATTTTCCATGGATTCTATCCAGCTTAGCTATTAGGTCAGGCCGGTAGGATTGGGTCGATGGGAATATAAATACCTTGGATTCTATCCAACTTAGCTAAGGTCAGGCCGATAGGACTGGGTCGATGGGAATATAATACCTTGGATTCTATCAAGCTTAGCTAACAGATCAAGCCGATAGGATTGGGTTGGGTGGCTTGTGTGTAAAGCCTTTGCCTCCAAGTAAGGTTCATAATGTACATATTGAAAGTTTCGTTCACTGTTTGTGTAGATTTGCTAAACTATACATTTTTGGAAACGTTAGGAAATACTCAACATAAAAACCAATGTTTACATTTGTTTTTAGGTTCTTTTGAAAAAATGGTTCTTTAATGTGACGTGACACATGAAAAGTCATTGGGTGTCACTTGCATCCTTCGCAATTCAGCACACCAGCTGCGAGTAAGGATGATTAGCCTCCCCAATTATTATTATTATATGAATACCGTGGATTCTATCCAGCTTAGCTATTAGGTCAGGCCGGTAGGATTGGGTCGATGGGGTTATGAAAACCATGGATTCTATCAAGCTTAGCTATTAGGTCAGGCCGATAGGATTGGGTCGATTGGGATTTTCCATGGATTCTATCCAGCTTAGCTATTAGGTCAGGCCGGTAGGATTGGGTCGATGGGAATATAAATACCTTGGATTCTATCCAACTTAGCTAAGGTCAGGCCGATAGGACTGGGTCGATGGGAATATAATACCTTGGATTCTATCAAGCTTAGCTAACAGATCAAGCCGATAGGATTGGGTTGGGTGGCTTGTGTGTAAAGCCTTTGCCTCCAAGTAAGGTTCATAATGTACATATTGAAAGTTTCGTTCACTGTTTGTGTAGATTTGCTAAACTATACATTTTTGGAAACGTTAGGAAATACTCAACATAAAAACCAATGTTTACATTTGTTTTTAGGTTCTTTTGAAAAAATGGTTCTTTAATGTGACGTGACACATGAAAAGTCATTGGGTGTCACTTGCATCCTTCGCAATTCAGCACACCAGCTGCGAGTAAGGATGATTAGCCTCCCCAATTATTATTATTATATGAATACCGTGGATTCTATCCAGCTTAGCTATTAGGTCAGGCCGGTAGGATTGGGTCGATGGGGTTATGAAAACCATGGATTCTATCAAGCTTAGCTATTAGGTCAGGCCGATAGGATTGGGTCGATTGGGATTTTCTATGGATTCTATCCAGCTTAGCTATTAGGTCAGGCCGGTAGGATTGGGTCGATGGGAATATAAATACCTTGGATTCTATCCAACTTAGCTAAGGTCAGGCCGATAGGACTGGGTCGATGGGAATATAATACCTTGGATTCTATCAAGCTTAGCTAACAGATCAAGCCGATAGGATTGGGTTGGGTGGCTTGTGTGTAAAGCCTTTGCCTCCAAGTAAGGTTCATAATGTACATATTGAAAGTTTCGTTCACTGTTTGTGTAGATTTGCTAAACTATACATTTTTGGAAACGTTAGGAAATACTCAACATAAAAACCAATGTTTACATTTGTTTTTAGGTTCTTTTGAAAAAATGGTTCTTTAATGTGACGTGACACATGAAAAGTCATTGGGTGTCACTTGCATCCTTCGCAATTCAGCACACCAGCTGCGAGTAAGGATGATTAGCCTCCCCAATTATTATTATTATTATATGAATACCGTGGATTCTATCCAGCTTAGCTATTAGGTCAGGCCGGTAGGATTGGGTCGATGGGGTTATGAAAACCATGGATTCTATCAAGCTTAGCTATTAGGTCAGGCCGATAGGATTGGGTCGATTGGGATTTTCCATGGATTCTATCCAGCTTAGCTATTAGGTCAGGCCGGTAGGATTGGGTCGATGGGAATATAAATACCTTGGATTCTATCCAACTTAGCTAAGGTCAGGCCGATAGGACTGGGTCGATGGGAATATAATACCTTGGATTCTATCAAGCTTAGCTAACAGATCAAGCCGATAGGATTGGGTTGGGTGGCTTGTGTGTAAAGCCTTTGCCTCCAAGTAAGGTTCATAATGTACATATTGAAAGTTTCGTTCACTGTTTGTGTAGATTTGCTAAACTATACATTTTTGGAAACGTTAGGAAATACTCAACATAAAAACCAATGTTTACATTTGTTTTTAGGTTCTTTTGAAAAAATGGTTCTTTAATGTGACGTGACACATGAAAAGTCATTGGGTGTCACTTGCATCCTTCGCAATTCAGCACACCAGCTGCGAGTAAGGATGATTAGCCTCCCCAATTATTATTATTATATGAATACCGTGGATTCTATCCAGCTTAGCTATTAGGTCAGGCCGGTAGGATTGGGTCGATGGGGTTATGAAAACCATGGATTCTATCAAGCTTAGCTATTAGGTCAGGCCGATAGGATTGGGTCGATTGGGATTTTCCATGGATTCTATCCAGCTTAGCTATTAGGTCAGGCCGGTAGGATTGGGTCGATGGGAATATAAATACCTTGGATTCTATCCAACTTAGCTAAGGTCAGGCCGATAGGACTGGGTCGATGGGAATATAATACCTTGGATTCTATCAAGCTTAGCTAACAGATCAAGCCGATAGGATTGGGTTGGGTGGCTTGTGTGTAAAGCCTTTGCCTCCAAGTAAGGTTCATAATGTACATATTGAAAGTTTCGTTCACTGTTTGTGTAGATTTGCTAAACTATACATTTTTGGAAACGTTAGGAAATACTCAACATAAAAACCAATGTTTACATTTGTTTTTAGGTTCTTTTGAAAAAATGGTTCTTTAATGTGACGTGACACATGAAAAGTCATTGGGTGTCACTTGCATCCTTCGCAATTCAGCACACCAGCTGCGAGTAAGGATGATTAGCCTCCCCAATTATTATTATTATATGAATACCGTGGATTCTATCCAGCTTAGCTATTAGGTCAGGCCGGTAGGAATGGGTCGATGGGGTTATGAAAACCATGGATTCTATCAAGCTTAGCTATTAGGTCAGGCCGATAGGATTGGGTCGATTGGGATTTTCCATGGATTCTATCCAGCTTAGCTATTAGGTCAGGCCGGTAGGATTGGGTCGATGGGAATATAAATACCTTGGATTCTATCCAACTTAGCTAAGGTCAGGCCGATAGGACTGGGTCGATGGGAATATAATACCTTGGATTCTATCAAGCTTAGCTAACAGATCAAGCCGATAGGATTGGGTTGGGTGGCTTGTGTGTAAAGCCTTTGCCTCCAAGTAAGGTTCATAATGTACATATTGAAAGTTTCGTTCACTGTTTGTGTAGATTTGCTAAACTATACATTTTTGGAAACGTTAGGAAATACTCAACATAAAAACCAATGTTTACATTTGTTTTTAGGTTCTTTTGAAAAAATGGTTCTTTAATGTGACGTGACACATGAAAAGTCATTGGGTGTCACTTGCATCCTTCGCAATTCAGCACACCAGCTGCGAGTAAGGATGATTAGCCTCCCCAATTATTATTATTATATGAATACCGTGGATTCTATCCAGCTTAGCTATTAGGTCAGGCCGGTAGGATTGGGTCGATGGGGTTATGAAAACCATGGATTCTATCAAGCTTAGCTATTAGGTCAGGCCGATAGGATTGGGTCGATTGGGATTTTCCATGGATTCTATCCAGCTTAGCTATTAGGTCAGGCCGGTAGGATTGGGTCGATGGGAATATAAATACCTTGGATTCTATCCAACTTAGCTAAGGTCAGGCCGATAGGACTGGGTCGATGGGAATATAATACCTTGGATTCTATCAAGCTTAGCTAACAGATCAAGCCGATAGGATTGGGTTGGGTGGCTTGTGTGTAAAGCCTTTGCCTCCAAGTAAGGTTCATAATGTACATATTGAAAGTTTCGTTCACTGTTTGTGTAGATTTGCTAAACTATACATTTTTGGAAACGTTAGGAAATACTCAACATAAAAACCAATGTTTACATTTGTTTTTAGGTTCTTTTGAAAAAATGGTTCTTTAATGTGACGTGACACATGAAAAGTCATTGGGTGTCACTTGCATCCTTCGCAATTCAGCACACCAGCTGCGAGTAAGGATGATTAGCCTCCCCAATTATTATTATTATATGAATACCGTGGATTCTATCCAGCTTAGCTATTAGGTCAGGCCGGTAGGAATGGGTCGATGGGGTTATGAAAACCATGGATTCTATCAAGCTTAGCTATTAGGTCAGGCCGATAGGATTGGGTCGATTGGGATTTTCCATGGATTCTATCCAGCTTAGCTATTAGGTCAGGCCGGTAGGATTG
This sequence comes from Crossaster papposus, assembly GCA_037893245.1. NCBI lineage: Eukaryota > Metazoa > Echinodermata > Asteroidea > Velatida > Solasteridae > Crossaster > Crossaster papposus. The sequence continues at coordinate 223,319 of JBAIAA010000884.1, forward strand.
GGTCGATGGGAATATAAATACCTTGGATTCTATCCAACTTAGCTAAGGTCAGGCCGATAGGACTGGGTCGATGGGAATATAATACCTTGGATTCTATCAAGCTTAGCTAACAGATCAAGCCGATAGGATTGGGTTGGGTGGCTTGTGTGTAAAGCCTTTGCCTCCAAGTAAGGTTCATAATGTACATATTGAAAGTTTCGTTCACTGTTTGTGTAGATTTGCTAAACTATACATTTTTGGAAACGTTAGGAAATACTCAACATAAAAACCAATGTTTACATTTGTTTTTAGGTTCTTTTGAAAAAATGGTTCTTTAATGTGACGTGACACATGAAAAGTCATTGGGTGTCACTTGCATCCTTCGCAATTCAGCACACCAGCTGCGAGTAAGGATGATTAGCCTCCCCAATTATTATTATTATATGAATACCGTGGATTCTATCCAGCTTAGCTATTAGGTCAGGCCGGTAGGATTGGGTCGATGGGGTTATGAAAACCATGGATTCTATCAAGCTTAGCTATTAGGTCAGGCCGATAGGATTGGGTCGATTGGGATTTTCCATGGATTCTATCCAGCTTAGCTATTAGGTCAGGCCGGTAGGATTGGGTCGATGGGAATATAAATACCTTGGATTCTATCCAACTTAGCTAAGGTCAGGCCGATAGGACTGGGTCGATGGGAATATAATACCTTGGATTCTATCAAGCTTAGCTAACAGATCAAGCCGATAGGATTGGGTTGGGTGGCTTGTGTGTAAAGCCTTTGCCTCCAAGTAAGGTTCATAATGTACATATTGAAAGTTTCGTTCACTGTTTGTGTAGATTTGCTAAACTATACATTTTTGGAAACGTTAGGAAATACTCAACATAAAAACCAATGTTTACATTTGTTTTTAGGTTCTTTTGAAAAAATGGTTCTTTAATGTGACGTGACACATGAAAAGGCATTGGGTGTCACTTGCATCCTTCGCAATTCAGCACACCAGCTGCGAGTAAGGATGATTAGCCTCCCCAATTATTATTATTATATGAATACCGTGGATTCTATCCAGCTTAGCTATTAGGTCAGGCCGGTAGGATTGGGTCGATGGGGTTATGAAAACCATGGATTCTATCAAGCTTAGCCATTAGGTCAGGCCGATAGGATTGGGTCGATTGGGATTTTCCATGGATTCTATCCAGCTTAGCTATTAGGTCAGGCCGGTAGGATTGGGTCGATGGGAATATAAATACCTTGGATTCTATCCAACTTAGCTAAGGTCAGGCCGATAGGACTGGGTCGATGGGAATATAATACCTTGGATTCTATCAAGCTTAGCTAACAGATCAAGCCGATAGGATTGGGTTGGGTGGCTTGTGTGTAAAGCCTTTGCCTCCAAGTAAGGTTCATAATGTACATATTGAAAGTTTCGTTCACTGTTTGTGTAGATTTGCTAAACTATACATTTTTGGAAACGTTAGGAAATACTCAACATAAAAACCAATGTTTACATTTGTTTTTAGTTTCTTTTGAAAAAATGGTTCTTTAATGTGACGTGACACATGAAAAGTCATTGGGTGTCACTTGCATCCTTCGCAATTCAGCACACCAGCTGCGAGTAAGGATGATTAGCCTCCCCAATTATTATTATTATATGAATACCGTGGATTCTATCCAGCTTAGCTATTAGGTCAGGCCGGTAGGATTGGGTCGATGGGGTTATGAAAACCATGGATTCTATCAAGCTTAGCTATTAGGTCAGGCCGATAGGATTGGGTCGATTGGGATTTTCCATGGATTCTATCCAGCTTAGCTATTAGGTCAGGCCGGTAGGATTGGGTCGATGGGAATATAAATACCTTGGATTCTATCCAACTTAGCTAAGGTCAGGCCGATAGGACTGGGTCGATGGGAATATAATACCTTGGATTCTATCAAGCTTAGCTAACAGATCAAGCCGATAGGATTGGGTTGGGTGGCTTGTGTGTAAAGCCTTTGCCTCCAAGTAAGGTTCATAATGTACATATTGAAAGTTTCGTTCACTGTTTGTGTAGATTTGCTAAACTATACATTTTTGGAAACGTTAGGAAATACTCAACATAAAAACCAATGTTTACATTTGTTTTTAGGTTCTTTTGAAAAAAATGGTTCTTTAATGTGACGTGACACATGAAAAGTCATTGGGTGTCACTTGCATCCTTCGCAATTCAGCACACCAGCTGCGAGTAAGGATGATTAGCCTCCCCAATTATTATTATTATATGAATACCGTGGATTCTATCCAGCTTAGCTATTTGGTCAGGCCGGTAGGATTGGGTCGATGGGGTTATGAAAACCATGGATTCTATCAAGCTTAGCTATTAGGTCAGGCCGATAGGATTGGGTCGATTGGGATTTTCCATGGATTCTATCCAGCTTAGCTATTAGGTCAGGCCGGTAGGATTGGGTCGATGGGAATATAAATACCTTGGATTCTATCCAACTTAGCTAAGGTCAGGCCGATAGGACTGGGTCGATGGGAATATAATACCTTGGATTCTATCAAGCTTAGCTAACAGATCAAGCCGATAGGATTGGGTTGGGTGGCTTGTGTGTAAAGCCTTTGCCTCCAAGTAAGGTTCATAATGTACATATTGAAAGTTTCGTTCACTGTTTGTGTAGATTTGCTAAACTATACATTTTTGGAAACGTTAGGAAATACTCAACATAAAAACCAATGTTTACATTTGTTTTTAGGTTCTTTTGAAAAAATGGTTCTTTAATGTGACGTGACACATGAAAAGTCATTGGGTGTCACTTGCATCCTTCGCAATTCAGCACACCAGCTGCGAGTAAGGATGATTAGCCTCCCCAATTATTATTATTATATGAATACCGTGGATTCTATCCAGCTTAGCTATTAGGTCAGGCCGGTAGGATTGGGTCGATGGGGTTATGAAAACCATGGATTCTATCAAGCTTAGCTATTAGGTCAGGCCGATAGGATTGGGTCGATTGGGATTTTCCATGGATTCTATCCAGCTTAGCTATTAGGTCAGGCCGGTAGGATTGGGTCGATGGGAATATAAATACCTTGGATTCTATCCAACTTAGCTAAGGTCAGGCCGATAGGACTGGGTCGATGGGAATATAATACCTTGGATTCTATCAAGCTTAGCTAACAGATCAAGCCGATAGGATTGGGTTGGGTGGCTTGTGTGTAAAGCCTTTGCCTCCAAGTAAGGTTCATAATGTACATATTGAAAGTTTCGTTCACTGTTTGTGTAGATTTGCTAAACTATACATTTTTGGAAACGTTAGGAAATACTCAACATAAAAACCAATGTTTACATTTGTTTTTAGGTTCTTTTGAAAAAATGGTTCTTTAATGTGACGTGACACATGAAAAGTCATTGGGTGTCACTTGCATCCTTCGCAATTCAGCACACCAGCTGCGAGTAAGGATGATTAGCCTCCCCAATTATTATTATTATATGAATACCGTGGATTCCATCCAGCTTAGCTATTAGGTCAGGCCGGTAGGAATGGGTCGATGGGGTTATGAAAACCATGGATTCTATCAAGCTTAGCTATTAGGTCAGGCCGATAGGATTGGGTCGATTGGGATTTTCTATGGATTCTATCCAGCTTAGCTATTAGGTCAGGCCGGTAGGATTGGGTCGATGGGAATATAAATACCTTGGATTCTATCCAACTTAGCTAAGGTCAGGCCGATAGGACTGGGTCGATGGGAATATAATACCTTGGATTCTATCAAGCTTAGCTAACAGATCAAGCCGATAGGATTGGGTTGGGTGGCTTGTGTGTAAAGCCTTTGCCTCCAAGTAAGGTTCATAATGTACATATTGAAAGTTTCGTTCACTGTTTGTATAGATTTGCTAAACTATACATTTTTGGAAACGTTAGGAAATACTCAACATAAAAACCAATGTTTACATTTGTTTTTAGGTTCTTTTGAAAAAATGGTTCTTTAATGTGACGTGACACATGAAAAGTCATTGGGTGTCACTTGCATCCTTCGCAATTCAGCACACCAGCTGCGAGTAAGGATGATTAGCCTCCCCAATTATTATTATTATATGAATACCGTATATTCTATCCAGCTTAGCTATTAGGTCAGGCCGGTAGGATTGGGTCGATGGGGTTATGAAAACCATGGATTCTATCAAGCTTAGCTATTAGGTCAGGCCGATAGGATTGGGTCGATTGGGATTTTCCATGGATTCTATCCAGCTTAGCTATTAGGTCAGGCCGGTAGGATTGGGTCGATGGGAATATAAATACCTTGGATTCTATCCAACTTAGCTAAGGTCAGGCCGATAGGACTGGGTCGATGGGAATATAATACCTTGGATTCTATCAAGCTTAGCTAACAGATCAAGCCGATAGGATTGGGTTGGGTGGCTTGTGTGTAAAGCCTTTGCCTCCAAGTAAGGTTCATAATGTACATATTGAAAGTTTCGTTCACTGTTTGTGTAGATTTGCTAAACTATACATTTTTGGAAACGTTAGGAAATACTAAACATAAAAACCAATGTTTACATTTGTTTTTAGGTTCTTTTGAAAAAATGGTTCTTTAATGTGACGTGACACATGAAAAGTCATTGGGTGTCACTTGCATCCTTCGCAATTCAGCACACCAGCTGCGAGTAAGGATGATTAGCCTCCCCAATTATTATTATTATATGAATACCGTGGATTCTATCCAGCTTAGCTATTAGGTCAGGCCGGTAGGATTGGGTCGATGGGGTTATGAAAACCATGGATTCTATCAAGCTTAGCTATTAGGTCAGGCCGATAGGATTGGGTCGATTGGGATTTTCCATGGATTCTATCCAGCTTAGTTATTAGGTCAGGCCGGTAGGATTGGGTCGATGGGAATATAAATACCTTGGATTCTATCCAACTTAGCTAAGGTCAGGCCGATAGGACTGGGTCGATGGGAATATAATACCTTGGATTCTATCAAGCTTAGCTAACAGATCAAGCCGATAGGATTGGGTTGGGTGGCTTGTGTGTAAAGCCTTTGCCTCCAAGTAAGGTTCATAATGTACATATTGAAAGTTTCGTTCACTGTTTGTGTAGATTTGCTAAACTATACATTTTGGGAAACGTTAGGAAATACTCAACATAAAAACCAATGTTTACATTTGTTTTTAGGTTCTTTTGAAAAAATGGTTCTTTAATGTGACGTGACACATGAAAAGTCATTGGGTGTCACTTGCATCCTTCGCAATTCAGCACACCAGCTGCGAGTAAGGATGATTAGCCTCCCCAATTATTATTATTATTATATGAATACCGTGGATTCTATCCAGCTTAGCTATTAGGTCAGGCCGGTAGGATTGGGTCGATGGGGTTATGAAAACCATGGATTCTATCAAGCTTAGCTATTAGGTCAGGCCGATAGGATTGGGTCGATTGGGATTTTCCATGGATTCTATCCAGCTTAGCTATTAGGTCAGGCCGGTAGGATTGGGTCGATGGGAATATAAATACCTTGGATTCTATCCAACTTAGCTAAGGTCAGGCCGATAGGACTGGGTCGATGGGAATATAATACCTTGGATTCTATCAAGCTTAGCTAACAGATCAAGCCGATAGGATTGGGTTGGGTGGCTTGTGTGTAAAGCCTTTGCCTCCAAGTAAGGTTCATAATGTACATATTGAAAGTTTCGTTCACTGTTTGTGTAGATTTGCTAAACTATACATTTTTGGAAACGTTAGGAAATACTCAACATAAAAACCAATGTTTACATTTGTTTTTAGGTTCTTTTGAAAAAATGGTTCTTTAATGTGACGTGACACATGAAAAGTCATTGGGTGTCACTTGCATCCTTCGCAATTCAGCACACCAGCTGCGAGTAAGGATGATTAGCCTCCCCAATTATTATTATTATATGAATACCGTGGATTCTATCCAGCTTAGCTATTAGGTCAGGCCGGTAGGATTGGGTCGATGGGGTTATGAAAACCATGGATTCTATCAAGCTTAGCTATTAGGTCAGGCCGATAGGATTGGGTCGATTGGGATTTTCCATGGATTCTATCCAGCTTAGCTATTAGGTCAGGCCGGTAGGATTGGGTCGATGGGAATATAAATACCTTGGATTCTATCCAACTTAGCTAAGGTCAGGCCGATAGGACTGGGTCGATGGGAATATAATACCTTGGATTCTATCAAGCTTAGCTAACAGATCAAGCCGATAGGATTGGGTTGGGTGGCTTGTGTGTAAAGCCTTTGCCTCCAAGTAAGGTTCATAATGTACATATTGAAAGTTTCGTTCACTGTTTGTGTAGATTTGCTAAACTATACATTTTTGGAAACGTTAGGAAATACTCAACATAAAAACCAATGTTTACATTTGTTTTTAGGTTCTTTTGAAAAAATGGTTCTTTAATGTGACGTGACACATGAAAAGTCATTGGGTGTCACTTGCATCCTTCGCAATTCAGCACACCAGCTGCGAGTAAGGATGATTAGCCTCCCCAATTATTATTATTATATGAATACCGTGGATTCTATCCAGCTTAGCTATTAGGTCAGGCCGGTAGGATTGGGTCGATGGGGTTATGAAAACCATGGATTCTATCAAGCTTAGCTATTAGGTCAGGCCGATAGGATTGGGTCGATTGGGATTTTCCATGGATTCTATCCAGCTTAGCTATTAGGTCAGGCCGGTAGGATTGGGTCGATGGGAATATAAATACCTTGGATTCTATCCAACTTAGCTAAGGTCAGGCCGATAGGACTGGGTCGATGGGAATATAATACCTTGGATTCTATCAAGCTTAGCTAACAGATCAAGCCGATAGGATTGGGTTGGGTGGCTTGTGTGTAAAGCCTTTGCCTCCAAGTAAGGTTCATAATGTACATATTGAAAGTTTCGTTCACTGTTTGTGTAGATTTGCTAAACTATACATTTTTGGAAACGTTAGGAAATACTCAACATAAAAACCAATGTTTACATTTGTTTTTAGGTTCTTTTGAAAAAATGGTTCTTTAATGTGACGTGACACATGAAAAGTCATTGGGTGTCACTTGCATCCTTCGCAATTCAGCACACCAGCTGCGAGTAAGGATGATTAGCCTCCCCAATTATTATTATTATATGAATACCGTGGATTCTATCCAGCTTAGCTATTAGGTCAGGCCGGTAGGATTGGGTCGATGGGGTTATGAAAACCATGGATTCTATCAAGCTTAGCTATTAGGTCAGGCCGATAGGATTGGGTCGATTGGGATTTTCCATGGATTCTATCCAGCTTAGCTATTAGGTCAGGCCGGTAGGATTGGGTCGATGGGAATATAAATACCTTGGATTCTATCCAACTTAGCTAAGGTCAGGCCGATAGGACTGGGTCGATGGGAATATAATACCTTGGATTCTATCAAGCTTAGCTAACAGATCAAGCCGATAGGATTGGGTTGGGTGGCTTGTGTGTAAAGCCTTTGCCTCCAAGTAAGGTTCATAATGTACATATTGAAAGTTTCGTTCACTGTTTGTGTAGATTTGCTAAACTATACATTTTTGGAAACGTTAGGAAATACTCAACATAAAAACCAATGTTTACATTTGTTTTTAGGTTCTTTTGAAAAAATGGTTCTTTAATGTGACGTGACACATGAAAAGTCATTGGGTGTCACTTGCATCCTTCGCAATTCAGCACACCAGCTGCGAGTAAGGATGATTAGCCTCCCCAATTATTATTATTATATGAATACCGTGGATTCTATCCAGCTTAGCTATTAGGTCAGGCCGGTAGGATTGGGTCGATGGGGTTATGAAAACCATGGATTCTATCAAGCTTAGCTATTAGGTCAGGCCGATAGGATTGGGTCGATTGGGATTTTCCATGGATTCTATCCAGCTTAGCTATTAGGTCAGGCCGGTAGGATTGGGTCGATGGGAATATAAATACCTTGGATTCTATCCAACTTAGCTAAGGTCAGGCCGATAGGACTGGGTCGATGGGAATATAATACCTTGGATTCTATCAAGCTTAGCTAACAGATCAAGCCGATAGGATTGGGTTGGGTGGCTTGTGTGTAAAGCCTTTGCCTCCAAGTAAGGTTCATAATGTACATATTGAAAGTTTCGTTCACTGTTTGTGTAGATTTGCTAAACTATACATTTTTGGAAACGTTAGGAAATACTCAACATAAAAACCAATGTTTACATTTGTTTTTAGGTTCTTTTGAAAAAATGGTTCTTTAATGTGACGTGACACATGAAAAGTCATTGGGTGTCACTTGCATCCTTCGCAATTCAGCACACCAGCTGCGAGTAAGGATGATTAGCCTCCCCAATTATTATTATTATATGAATACCGTGGATTCTATCCAGCTTAGCTATTAGGTCAGGCCGGTAGGATTGGGTCGATGGGGTTATGAAAACCATGGATTCTATCAAGCTTAGCTATTAGGTCAGGCCGATAGGATTGGGTCGATTGGGATTTTCTATGGATTCTATCCAGCTTAGCTATTAGGTCAGGCCGGTAGGATTGGGTCGATGGGAATATAAATACCTTGGATTCTATCCAACTTAGCTAAGGTCAGGCCGATAGGACTGGGTCGATGGGAATATAATACCTTGGATTCTATCAAGCTTAGCTAACAGATCAAGCCGATAGGATTGGGTTGGGTGGCTTGTGTGTAAAGCCTTTGCCTCCAAGTAAGGTTCATAATGTACATATTGAAAGTTTCGTTCACTGTTTGTGTAGATTTGCTAAACTATACATTTTTGGAAACGTTAGGAAATACTCAACATAAAAACCAATGTTTACATTTGTTTTTAGGTTCTTTTGAAAAAATGGTTCTTTAATGTGACGTGACACATGAAAAGTCATTGGGTGTCACTTGCATCCTTCGCAATTCAGCACACCAGCTGCGAGTAAGGATGATTAGCCTCCCCAATTATTATTATTATTATATGAATACCGTGGATTCTATCCAGCTTAGCTATTAGGTCAGGCCGGTAGGATTGGGTCGATGGGGTTATGAAAACCATGGATTCTATCAAGCTTAGCTATTAGGTCAGGCCGATAGGATTGGGTCGATTGGGATTTTCCATGGATTCTATCCAGCTTAGCTATTAGGTCAGGCCGGTAGGATTGGGTCGATGGGAATATAAATACCTTGGATTCTATCCAACTTAGCTAAGGTCAGGCCGATAGGACTGGGTCGATGGGAATATAATACCTTGGATTCTATCAAGCTTAGCTAACAGATCAAGCCGATAGGATTGGGTTGGGTGGCTTGTGTGTAAAGCCTTTGCCTCCAAGTAAGGTTCATAATGTACATATTGAAAGTTTCGTTCACTGTTTGTGTAGATTTGCTAAACTATACATTTTTGGAAACGTTAGGAAATACTCAACATAAAAACCAATGTTTACATTTGTTTTTAGGTTCTTTTGAAAAAATGGTTCTTTAATGTGACGTGACACATGAAAAGTCATTGGGTGTCACTTGCATCCTTCGCAATTCAGCACACCAGCTGCGAGTAAGGATGATTAGCCTCCCCAATTATTATTATTATATGAATACCGTGGATTCTATCCAGCTTAGCTATTAGGTCAGGCCGGTAGGATTGGGTCGATGGGGTTATGAAAACCATGGATTCTATCAAGCTTAGCTATTAGGTCAGGCCGATAGGATTGGGTCGATTGGGATTTTCCATGGATTCTATCCAGCTTAGCTATTAGGTCAGGCCGGTAGGATTGGGTCGATGGGAATATAAATACCTTGGATTCTATCCAACTTAGCTAAGGTCAGGCCGATAGGACTGGGTCGATGGGAATATAATACCTTGGATTCTATCAAGCTTAGCTAACAGATCAAGCCGATAGGATTGGGTTGGGTGGCTTGTGTGTAAAGCCTTTGCCTCCAAGTAAGGTTCATAATGTACATATTGAAAGTTTCGTTCACTGTTTGTGTAGATTTGCTAAACTATACATTTTTGGAAACGTTAGGAAATACTCAACATAAAAACCAATGTTTACATTTGTTTTTAGGTTCTTTTGAAAAAATGGTTCTTTAATGTGACGTGACACATGAAAAGTCATTGGGTGTCACTTGCATCCTTCGCAATTCAGCACACCAGCTGCGAGTAAGGATGATTAGCCTCCCCAATTATTATTATTATATGAATACCGTGGATTCTATCCAGCTTAGCTATTAGGTCAGGCCGGTAGGAATGGGTCGATGGGGTTATGAAAACCATGGATTCTATCAAGCTTAGCTATTAGGTCAGGCCGATAGGATTGGGTCGATTGGGATTTTCCATGGATTCTATCCAGCTTAGCTATTAGGTCAGGCCGGTAGGATTGGGTCGATGGGAATATAAATACCTTGGATTCTATCCAACTTAGCTAAGGTCAGGCCGATAGGACTGGGTCGATGGGAATATAATACCTTGGATTCTATCAAGCTTAGCTAACAGATCAAGCCGATAGGATTGGGTTGGGTGGCTTGTGTGTAAAGCCTTTGCCTCCAAGTAAGGTTCATAATGTACATATTGAAAGTTTCGTTCACTGTTTGTGTAGATTTGCTAAACTATACATTTTTGGAAACGTTAGGAAATACTCAACATAAAAACCAATGTTTACATTTGTTTTTAGGTTCTTTTGAAAAAATGGTTCTTTAATGTGACGTGACACATGAAAAGTCATTGGGTGTCACTTGCATCCTTCGCAATTCAGCACACCAGCTGCGAGTAAGGATGATTAGCCTCCCCAATTATTATTATTATATGAATACCGTGGATTCTATCCAGCTTAGCTATTAGGTCAGGCCGGTAGGATTGGGTCGATGGGGTTATGAAAACCATGGATTCTATCAAGCTTAGCTATTAGGTCAGGCCGATAGGATTGGGTCGATTGGGATTTTCCATGGATTCTATCCAGCTTAGCTATTAGGTCAGGCCGGTAGGATTGGGTCGATGGGAATATAAATACCTTGGATTCTATCCAACTTAGCTAAGGTCAGGCCGATAGGACTGGGTCGATGGGAATATAATACCTTGGATTCTATCAAGCTTAGCTAACAGATCAAGCCGATAGGATTGGGTTGGGTGGCTTGTGTGTAAAGCCTTTGCCTCCAAGTAAGGTTCATAATGTACATATTGAAAGTTTCGTTCACTGTTTGTGTAGATTTGCTAAACTATACATTTTGGGAAACGTTAGGAAATACTCAACATAAAAACCAATGTTTACATTTGTTTTTAGGTTCTTTTGAAAAAATGGTTCTTTAATGTGACGTGACACATGAAAAGTCATTGGGTGTCACTTGCATCCTTCGCAATTCAGCACACCAGCTGCGAGTAAGGATGATTAGCCTCCCCAATTATTATTATTATATGAATACCGTGGATTCTATCCAGCTTAGCTATTAGGTCAGGCCGGTAGGATTGGGTCGATGGGGTTATGAAAACCATGGATTCTATCAAGCTTAGCTATTAGGTCAGGCCGATAGGATTGGGTCGATTGGGATTTTCCATGGATTCTATCCAGCTTAGCTAATAGGTCAGGCCGGTAGGATTGGGTCGATGGGAATATAAATACCTTGGATTCTATCCAACTTAGCTAAGGTCAGGCCGATAGGACTGGGTCGATGGGAATATAATACCTTGGATTCTATCAAGCTTAGCTAACAGATCAAGCCGATAGGATTGGGTTGGGTGGCTTGTGTGTAAAGCCTTTGCCTCCAAGTAAGGTTCATAATGTACATATTGAAAGTTTCGTTCACTGTTTGTGTAGATTTGCTAAACTATACATTTTTGGAAACGTTAGGAAATACTCAACATAAAAACCAATGTTTACATTTGTTTTTAGGTTCTTTTGAAAAAAATGGTTCTTTAATGTGACGTGACACATGAAAAGTCATTGGGTGTCACTTGCATCCTTCGCAATTCAGCACACCAGCTGCGAGTAAGGATGATTAGCCTCCCCAATTATTATTATTATATGAATACCGTGGATTCTATCCAGCTTAGCTATTAGGTCAGGCCGGTAGGATTGGGTCGATGGGGTTATGAAAACCATGGATTCTATCAAGCTTAGCTATTAGGTCAGGCCGATAGGATTGGGTCGATTGGGATTTTCCATGGATTCTATCCAGCTTAGCTATTAGGTCAGGCCGGTAGGATTGGGTCGATGGGAATATAAATACCTTGGATTCTATCCAACTTAGCTAAGGTCAGGCCGATAGGACTGGGTCGATGGGAATATAATACCTTGGATTCTATCAAGCTTAGCTAACAGATCAAGCCGATAGGATTGGGTTGGGTGGCTTGTGTGTAAAGCCTTTGCCTCCAAGTAAGGTTCATAATGTACATATTGAAAGTTTCGTTCACTGTTTGTGTAGATTTGCTAAACTATACATTTTTGGAAACGTTAGGAAATACTCAACATAAAAACCAATGTTTACATTTGTTTTTAGGTTCTTTTGAAAAAATGGTTCTTTAATGTGACGTGACACATGAAAAGTCATTGGGTGTCACTTGCATCCTTCGCAATTCAGCACACCAGCTGCGAGTAAGGATGATTAGCCTCCCCAATTATTATTATTATATGAATACCGTGGATTCTATCCAGCTTAGCTATTAGGTCAGGCCGGTAGGAATGGGTCGATGGGGTTATGAAAACCATGGATTCTATCAAGCTTAGCTATTAGGTCAGGCCGATAGGATTGGGTCGATTGGGATTTTCCATGGAATTCTATCCAGCTTAGCTATTAGGTCAGGCCGGTAGGATTGGGTCGATGGGAATATAAATACCTTGGATTCTATCCAACTTAGCTAAGGTCAGGCCGATAGGACTGGGTCGATGGGAATATAATACCTTGGATTCTATCAAGCTTAGCTAACAGATCAAGCCGATAGGATTGGGTTGGGTGGCTTGTGTGTAAAGCCTTTGCCTCCAAGTAAGGTTCATAATGTACATATTGAAAGTTTCGTTCACTGTTTGTGTAGATTTGCTAAACTATACATTTTTGGAAACGTTAGGAAATACTCAACATAAAAACCAATGTTTACATTTGTTTTTAGGTTCTTTTGAAAAAATGGTTCTTTAATGTGACGTGACACATGAAAAGTCATTGGGTGTCACTTGCATCCTTCGCAATTCAGCACACCAGCTGCGAGTAAGGATGATTAGCCTCCCCAATTATTATTATTATATGAATACCGTGGATTCTATCCAGCTTAGCTATTAGGTCAGGCCGGTAGGATTGGGTCGATGGGGTTATGAAAACCATGGATTCTATCAAGCTTAGCTATTAGGTCAGGCCGATAGGATTGGGTCGATTGGGATTTTCCATGGATTCTATCCAGCTTAGCTATTAGGTCAGGCCGGTAGGATTGGGTCGATGGGAATATAAATACCTTGGATTCTATCCAACTTAGCTAAGGTCAGGCCGATAGGACTGGGTCGATGGGAATATAATACCTTGGATTCTATCAAGCTTAGCTAACAGATCAAGCCGATAGGATTGGGTTGGGTGGCTTGTGTGTAAAGCCTTTGCCTCCAAGTAAGGTTCATAATGTACATATTGAAAGTTTCGTTCACTGTTTGTGTAGATTTGCTAAACTATACATTTTTGGAAACGTTAGGAAATACTCAACATAAAAACCAATGTTTACATTTGTTTTTAGGTTCTTTTGAAAAAATGGTTCTTTAATGTGACGTGACACATGAAAAGTCATTGGGTGTCACTTGCATCCTTCGCAATTCAGCACACCAGCTGCGAGTAAGGATGATTAGCCTCCCCAATTATTATTATTATATGAATACCGTGGATTCTATCCAGCTTAGCTATTAGGTCAGGCCGGTAGGATTGGGTCGATGGGGTTATGAAAACCATGGATTCTATCAAGCTTAGCTATTAGGTCAGGCCGATAGGATTGGGTCGATTGGGATTTTCCATGGATTCTATCCAGCTTAGCTATTAGGTCAGGCCGGTAGGATTGGGTCGATGGGAATATAAATACCTTGGATTCTATCCAACTTAGCTAAGGTCAGGCCGATAGGACTGGGTCGATGGGAATATAATACCTTGGATTCTATCAAGCTTAGCTAACAGATCAAGCCGATAGGATTGGGTTGGGTGGCTTGTGTGTAAAGCCTTTGCCTCCAAGTAAGGTTCATAATGTACATATTGAAAGTTTCGTTCACTGTTTGTGTAGATTTGCTAAACTATACATTTTTGGAAACGTTAGGAAATACTCAACATAAAAACCAATGTTTACATTTGTTTTTAGGTTCTTTTGAAAAAATGGTTCTTTAATGTGACGTGACACATGAAAAGTCATTGGGTGTCACTTGCATCCTTCGCAATTCAGCACACCAGCTGCGAGTAAGGATGATTAGCCTCCCCAATTATTATTATTATATGAATACCGTGGATTCTATCCAGCTTAGCTATTAGGTCAGGCCGGTAGGATTGGGTCGATGGGGTTATGAAAACCATGGATTCTATCAAGCTTAGCTATTAGGTCAGGCCGATAGGATTGGGTCGATTGGGATTTTCCATGGATTCTATCCAGCTTAGCTATTAGGTCAGGACGGTAGGATTGGGTCGATGGGAATATAAATACCTCGGATTCTATCCAACTTAGCTAAGGTCAGGCCGATAGGACTGGGTCGATGGGAATATAATACCTTGGATTCTATCAAGCTTAGCTAACAGATCAAGCCGATAGGATTGGGTTGGGTGGCTTGTGTGTAAAGCCTTTGCCTCCAAGTAAGGTTCATAATGTACATATTGAAAGTTTCGTTCACTGTTTGTGTAGATTTGCTAAACTATACATTTTTGGAAACGTTAGGAAATACTCAACATAAAAACCAATGTTTACATTTGTTTTTAGGTTCTTTTGAAAAAATGGTTCTTTAATGTGACGTGACACATGAAAAGTCATTGGGTGTCACTTGCATCCTTCGCAATTCAGCACACCAGCTGCGAGTAAGGATGATTAGCCTCCCCAATTATTATTATTATATGAATACCGTGGATTCTATCCAGCTTAGCTATTAGGTCAGGCCGGTAGGATTGGGTCGATGGGGTTATGAAAACCATGGATTCTATCAAGCTTAGCTATTAGGTCAGGCCGATAGGATTGGGTCGATTGGGATTTTCCATGGATTCTATCCAGCTTAGCTATTAGGTCAGGCCGGTAGGATTGGGTCGATGGGAATATAAATACCTTGGATTATATCCAACTTAGCTAAGGTCAGGCCGATAGGACTGGGTCGATGGGAATATAATACCTTGGATTCTATCAAGCTTAGCTAACAGATCAAGCCGATAGGATTGGGTTGGGTGGCTTGTGTGTAAAGCCTTTGCCTCCAAGTAAGGTTCATAATGTACATATTGAAAGTTTCGTTCACTGTTTGTGTAGATTTGCTAAACTATACATTTTTGGAAACGTTAGGAAATACTCAACATAAAAACCAATGTTTACATTTGTTTTTAGGTTCTTTTGAAAAAATGGTTCTTTAATGTGACGTGACACATGAAAAGTCATTGGGTGTCACTTGCATCCTTCGCAATTCAGCACACCAGCTGCGAGTAAGGATGATTAGCCTCCCCAATTATTATTATTATATGAATACCGTGGATTCTATCCAGCTTAGCTATTAGGTCAGGCCGGTAGGATTGGGTCGATGGGGTTATGAAAACCATGGATTCTATCAAGCTTAGCTATTAGGTCAGGCCGATAGGATTGGGTCGATTGGGATTTTCCATGGATTCTATTCAGCTTAGCTATTAGGTCAGGCCGGTAGGATTGGGTCGATGGGAATATAAATACCTTGGATTCTATCCAACTTAGCTAAGGTCAGGCCGATAGGACTGGGTCGATGGGAATATAATACCTTGGATTCTATCAAGCTTAGCTAACAGATCAAGCCGATAGGATTGGGTTGGGTGGCTTGTGTGTAAAGCCTTTGCCTCCAAGTAAGGTTCATAATGTACATATTGAAAGTTTCGTTCACTGTTTGTGTAGATTTGCTAAACTATACATTTTTGGAAACGTTAGGAAATACTCAACATAAAAACCAATGTTTACATTTGTTTTTAGGTTCTTTTGAAAAAATGGTTCTTTAATGTGACGTGACACATGAAAAGTCATTGGGTGTCACTTGCATCCTTCGCAATTCAGCACACCAGCTGCGAGTAAGGATGATTAGCCTCCCCAATTATTATTATTATATGAATACCGTGGATTCTATCCAGCTTAGCTATTAGGTCAGGCCGGTAGGATTGGGTCGATGGGGTTATGAAAACCATGGATTCTATCAAGCTTAGCTATTAGGTCAGGCCGATAGGATTGGGTCGATTGGGATTTTCCATGGATTCTATCCAGCTTAGCTATTAGGTCAGGCCGGTAGGATTGGGTCGATGGGAATATAAATACCTTGGATTCTATCCAACTTAGCTAAGGTCAGGCCGATAGGACTGGGTCGATGGGAATATAATACCTTGGATTCTATCAAGCTTAGCTAACAGATCAAGCCGATAGGATTGGGTTGGGTGGCTTGTGTGTAAAGCCTTTGCCTCCAAGTAAGGTTCATAATGTACATATTGAAAGTTTCGTTCACTGTTTGTGTAGATTTGCTAAACTATACATTTTGGGAAACGTTAGGAAATACTCAACATAAAAACCAATGTTTACATTTGTTTTTAGGTTCTTTTGAAAAAATGGTTCTTTAATGTGACGTGACACATGAAAAGTCATTGGGTGTCACTTGCATCCTTCGCAATTCAGCACACCAGCTGCGAGTAAGGATGATTAGCCTCCCCAATTATTATTATTATATGAATACCGTGGATTCTATCCAGCTTAGCTATTAGGTCAGGCCGGTAGGATTGGGTCGATGGGGTTATGAAAACCATGGATTCTATCAAGCTTAGCTATTAGGTCAGGCCGATAGGATTGGGTCGATTGGGATTTTCCATGGATTCTATCCAGCTTAGCTATTAGGTCAGGCCGGTAGGATTGGGTCGATGGGAATATAAATACCTTGGATTCTATCCAACTTAGCTAAGGTCAGGCCGATAGGACTGGGTCGATGGGAATATAATACCTTGGATTCTATCAAGCTTAGCTAACAGATCAAGCCGATAGGATTGGGTTGGGTGGCTTGTGTGTAAAGCCTTTGCCTCCAAGTAAGGTTCATAATGTACATATTGAAAGTTTCGTTCACTGTTTGTGTAGATTTGCTAAACTATACATTTTTGGAAACGTTAGGAAATACTCAACATAAAAACCAATGTTTACATTTGTTTTTAGGTTCTTTTGAAAAAATGGTTCTTTAATGTGACGTGACACATGAAAAGTCATTGGGTGTCACTTGCATCCTTCGCAATTCAGCACACCAGCTGCGAGTAAGGATGATTAGCCTCCCCAATTATTATTATTATATGAATACCGTGGATTCTATCCAGCTTAGCTATTAGGTCAGGCCGGTAGGATTGGGTCGATGGGGTTATGAAAACCATGGATTCTATCAAGCTTAGCTATTAGGTCAGGCCGATAGGATTGGGTCGATTGGGATTTTCCATGGATTCTATTCAGCTTAGCTATTAGGTCAGGCCGGTAGGATTGGGTCGATGGGAATATAAATACCTTGGATTCTATCCAACTTAGCTAAGGTCAGGCCGATAGGACTGGGTCGATGGGAATATAATACCTTGGATTCTATCAAGCTTAGCTAACAGATCAAGCCGATAGGATTGGGTTGGGTGGCTTGTGTGTAAAGCCTTTGCCTCCAAGTAAGGTTCATAATGTACATATTGAAAGTTTCGTTCACTGTTTGTGTAGATTTGCTAAACTATACATTTTTGGAAACGTTAGGAAATACTCAACATAAAAACCAATGTTTACATTTGTTTTTAGGTTCTTTTGAAAAAATGGTTCTTTAATGTGACGTGACACATGAAAAGTCATTGGGTGTCACTTGCATCCTTCGCAATTCAGCACACCAGCTGCGAGTAAGGATGATTAGCCTCCCCAATTATTATTATTATATGAATACCGTGGATTCTATCCAGCTTAGCTATTAGGTCAGGCCGGTAGGATTGGGTCGATGGGGTTATGAAAACCATGGATTCTATCAAGCTTAGCTATTAAGTCAGGCCGATAGGATTGAGTCGATTGGGATTTTCCATGGATTCTATCCAGCTTAGCTATTAGGTCAGGCCGGTAGGATTGGGTCGATGGGAATATAAATACCTTGGATTCTATCCAACTTAGCTAAGGTCAGGCCGATAGGACTGGGTCGATGGGAATATAATACCTTGGATTCTATCAAGCTTTATAGCTAACAGATCAAGCCGATAGGATTGGGTTGGGTGGCTTGTGTGTAAAGCCTTTGCCTCCAAGTAAGGTTCATAATGTACATATTGAAAGTTTCGTTCACTGTTTGTGTAGATTTGCTAAACTATACATTTTTGGAAACGTTAGGAAATACTCAACATAAAAACCAATGTTTACATTTGTTTTTAGGTTCTTTTGAAAAAATGGTTCTTTAATGTGACGTGACACATGAAAAGTCATTGGGTGTCACTTGCATCCTTCGCAATTCAGCACACCAGCTGCGAGTAAGGATGATTAGCCTCCCCAATTATTATTATTATTATATGAATACCGTGGATTCTATCCAGCTTAGCTATTAGGTCAGGCCGGTAGGATTGGGTCGATGGGGTTATGAAAACCATGGATTCTATCAAGCTTAGCTATTAGGTCAGGCCGATAGGATAGGGTCGATTGGGATTTTCCATGGATTCTATCCAGCTTAGCTATTAGGTCAGGCCGGTAGGATTGGGTCGATGGGAATATAAATACCTTGGATTCTATCCAACTTAGCTAAGGTCAGGCCGATAGGACTGGGTCGATGGGAATATAATACCTTGGATTCTATCAAGCTTAGCTAACAGATCAAGCCGATAGGATTGGGTTGGGTGGCTTGTGTGTAAAGCCTTTGCCTCCAAGTAAGGTTCATAATGTACATATTGAAAGTTTCGTTCACTGTTTGTGTAGATTTGCTAAACTATACATTTTTGGAAACGTTAGGAAATACTCAACATAAAAACCAATGTTTACATTTGTTTTTAGGTTCTTTTGAAAAAATGGTTCTTTAATGTGACGTGACACATGAAAAGTCATTGGGTGTCACTTGCATCCTTCGCAATTCAGCACACCAGCTGCGAGTAAGGATGATTAGCCTCCCCAATTATTATTATTATATGAATACCGTGGATTCTATCCAGCTTAGCTATTAGGTCAGGCCGGTAGGATTGGGTCGATGGGGTTATGAAAACCATGGATTCTATCAAGCTTAGCTATTAGGTCAGGCCGATAGGATTGGGTCGATTGGGATTTTCCATGGATTCTATCCAGCTTAGCTATTAGGTCAGGCCGGTAGGATTGGGTCGATGGGAATATAAATACCTTGGATTCTATCCAACTTAGCTAAGGTCAGGCCGATAGGACTGGGTCGATGGGAATATAATACCTTGGATTCTATCAAGCTTAGCTAACAGATCAAGCCGATAGGATTGGGTTGGGTGGCTTGTGTGTAAAGCCTTTGCCTCCAAGTAAGGTTCATAATGTACATATTGAAAGTTTCGTTCACTGTTTGTGTAGATTTGCTAAACTATACATTTTTGGAAACGTTAGGAAATACTCAACATAAAAACCAATGTTTACATTTGTTTTTAGGTTCTTTTGAAAAAATGGTTCTTTAATGTGACGTGACACATGAAAAGTCATTGGGTGTCACTTGCATCCTTCGCAATTCAGCACACCAGCTGCGAGTAAGGATGATTAGCCTCCCCAATTATTATTATTATATGAATACCGTGGATTCTATCCAGCTTAGCTATTAGGTCAGGCCGGTAGGATTGGGTCGATGGGGTTATGAAAACCATGGATTCTATCAAGCTTAGCTATTAGGTCAGGCCGATAGGATTGGGTCGATTGGGATTTTCCATGGATTCTATCCAGCTTAGCTATTAGGTCAGGCCGGTAGGATTGGGTCGATGGGAATATAAATACCTTGGATTCTATCCAACTTAGCTAAGGTCAGGCCGATAGGACTGGGTCGATGGGAATATAATACCTTGGATTCTATCAAGCTTAGCTAACAGATCAAGCCGATAGGATTGGGTTGGGTGGCTTGTGTGTAAAGCCTTTGCCTCCAAGTAAGGTTCATAATGTACATATTGAAAGTTTCGTTCACTGTTTGTGTAGATTTGCTAAACTATACATTTTTGGAAACGTTAGGAAATACTCAACATAAAAACCAATGTTTACATTTGTTTTTAGGTTCTTTTGAAAAAATGGTTCTTTAATGTGACGTGACACATGAAAAGTCATTGGGTGTCACTTGCATCCTTCGCAATTCAGCACACCAGCTGCGAGTAAGGATGATTAGCCTCCCCAATTATTATTATTATATGAATACCGTGGATTCTATCCAGCTTAGCTATTAGGTCAGGCCGGTAGGATTGGGTCGATGGGGTTATGAAAACCATGGATTCTATCAAGCTTAGCTATTAGGTCAGGCCGATAGGATTGGGTCGATTGGGATTTTCCATGGATTCTATCCAGCTTAGCTATTAGGTCAGGCCGGTAGGATTGGGTCGATGGGAATATAAATACCTTGGATTCTATCCAACTTAGCTAAGGTCAGGCCGATAGGACTGGGTCGATGGGAATATAATACCTTGGATTCTATCAAGCTTAGCTAACAGATCAAGCCGATAGGATTGGGTTGGGTGGCTTGTGTGTAAAGCCTTTGCCTCCAAGTAAGGTTCATAATGTACATATTGAAAGTTTCGTTCACTGTTTGTGTAGATTTGCTAAACTATACATTTTTGGAAACGTTAGGAAATACTCAACATAAAAACCAATGTTTACATTTGTTTTTAGGTTCTTTTGAAAAAATGGTTCTTTAATGTGACGTGACACATGAAAAGTCATTGGGTGTCACTTGCATCCTTCGCAATTCAGCACACCAGCTGCGAGTAAGGATGATTAGCCTCCCCAATTATTATTATTATATGAATACCGTGGATTCTATCCAGCTTAGCTATTAGGTCAGGCCGGTAGGATTGGGTCGATGGGGTTATGAAAACCATGGATTCTATCAAGCTTAGCTATTAGGTCAGGCCGATAGGATTGGGTCGATTGGGATTTTCCATGGATTCTATCCAGCTTAGCTATTAGGTCAGGCCGGTAGGATTGGGTCGATTGGAATATAAATACCTTGGATTCTATCCAACTTAGCTAAGGTCAGGCCGATAGGACTGGGTCGATGGGAATATAATACCTTGGATTCTATCAAGCTTAGCTAACAGATCAAGCCGATAGGATTGGGTTGGGTGGCTTGTGTGTAAAGCCTTTGCCTCCAAGTAAGGTTCATAATGTACATATTGAAAGTTTCGTTCACTGTTTGTGTAGATTTGCTAAACTATACATTTTTGGAAACGTTAGGAAATACTCAACATAAAAACCAATGTTTACATTTGTTTTTAGGTTCTTTTGAAAAAATGGTTCTTTAATGTGACGTGACACATGAAAAGTCATTGGGTGTCACTTGCATCCTTCGCAATTCAGCACACCAGCTGCGAGTAAGGATGATTAGCCTCCCCAATTATTATTATTATATGAATACCGTGGATTCTATCCAGCTTAGCTATTAGGTCAGGCCGGTAGGATTGGGTCGATGGGGTTATGAAAACCATGGATTCTATCAAGCTTAGCTATTAGGTCAGGCCGATAGGATTGGGTCGATTGGGATTTTCCATGGATTCTATCCAGCTTAGCTATTAGGTCAGGCCGGTAGGATTGGGTCGATGGGAATATAAATACCTTGGATTCTATCCAACTTAGCTAAGGTCAGGCCGATAGGACTGGGTCGATGGGAATATAATACCTTGGATTCTATCAAGCTTAGCTAACAGATCAAGCCGATAGGATTGGGTCGGGTGGCTTGTGTGTAAAGCCTTTGCCTCCAAGTAAGGTTCATAATGTACATATTGAAAGTTTCGTTCACTGTTTGTGTAGATTTGCTAAACTATACATTTTTGGAAACGTTAGGAAATACTCAACATAAAAACCAATGTTTACATTTGTTTTTAGGTTCTTTTGAAAAAATGGTTCTTTAATGTGACGTGACACATGAAAAGTCATTGGGTGTCACTTGCATCCTTCGCAATTCAGCACACCAGCTGCGAGTAAGGATGATTAGCCTCCCCAATTATTATTATTATATGAATACCGTGGATTCTATCCAGCTTAGCTATTAGGTCAGGCCGGTAGGATTGGGTCGATGGGGTTATGAAAACCATGGATTCTATCAAGCTTAGCTATTAGGTCAGGCCGATAGGATTGGGTCGATTGGGATTTTCCATGGATTCTATCCAGCTTAGCTATCAGGTC
Source organism: Crossaster papposus (assembly GCA_037893245.1). Lineage (NCBI taxonomy): Eukaryota > Metazoa > Echinodermata > Asteroidea > Velatida > Solasteridae > Crossaster > Crossaster papposus. The sequence goes on from JBAIAA010000884.1 coordinate 245,741, forward strand.
AGGCCGGTAGGATTGGGTCGATGGGAATATAAATACCTTGGATTCTATCCAACTTAGCTAAGGTCAGGCCGATAGGACTGGGTCGATGGGAATATAATACCTTGGATTCTATCAAGCTTAGCTAACAGATCAAGCCGATAGGATTGGGTTGGGTGGCTTGTGTGTAAAGCCTTTGCCTCCAAGTAAGGTTCATAATGTACATATTGAAAGTTTCGTTCACTGTTTGTGTAGATTTGCTAAACTATACATTTTGGGAAACGTTAGGAAATACTCAACATAAAAACCAATGTTTACATTTGTTTTTAGGTTCTTTTGAAAAAATGGTTCTTTAATGTGACGTGACACATGAAAAGTCATTGGGTGTCACTTGCATCCTTCGCAATTCAGCACACCAGCTGCGAGTAAGGATGATTAGCCTCCCCAATTATTATTATTATATGAATACCGTGGATTCTATCCAGCTTAGCTATTAGGTCAGGCCGGTAGGATTGGGTCGATGGGGTTATGAAAACCATGGATTCTATCAAGCTTAGCTACCTATTAGGTCAGGCCGATAGGATTGGGTCGATTGGGATTTTCCATGGATTCTATCCAGCTTAGCTATTAGGTCAGGCCGGTAGGATTGGGTCGATGGGAATATAAATACCTTGGATTCTATCCAACTTAGCTAAGGTCAGGCCGATAGGACTGGGTCGATGGGAATATAATACCTTGGATTCTATCAAGCTTAGCTAACAGATCAAGCCGATAGGATTGGGTTGGGTGGCTTGTGTGTAAAGCCTTTGCCTCCAAGTAAGGTTCATAATGTACATATTGAAAGTTTCGTTCACTGTTTGTGTAGATTTGCTAAACTATACATTTTTGGAAACGTTAGGAAATACTCAACATAAAAACCAATGTTTACATTTGTTTTTAGGTTCTTTTGAAAAAATGGTTCTTTAATGTGACGTGACACATGAAAAGTCATTGGGTGTCACTTGCATCCTTCGCAATTCAGCACACCAGCTGCGAGTAAGGATGATTAGCCTCCCCAATTATTATTATTATATGAATACCGTGGATTCTATCCAGCTTAGCTATTAGGTCAGGCCGGTAGGATTGGGTCGATGGGGTTATGAAAACCATGGATTCTATCAAGCTTAGCTATTAGGTCAGGCCGATAGGATTGGGTCGATTGGGATTTTCCATGGATTCTATCCAGCTTAGCTATTAGGTCAGGCCGGTAGGATTGGGTCGATGGGAATATAAATACCTTGGATTCTATCCAACTTAGCTAAGGTCAGGCCGATAGGACTGGGTCGATGGGAATATAATACCTTGGATTCTATCAAGCTTAGCTAACAGATCAAGCCGATAGGAGTGGGTTGGGTGGCTTGTGTGTAAAGCCTTTGCCTCCAAGTAAGGTTCATAATGTACATATTGAAAGTTTCGTTCACTGTTTGTGTAGATTTGCTAAACTATACATTTTTGGAAACGTTAGGAAATACTCAACATAAAAACCAATGTTTACATTTGTTTTTAGGTTCTTTTGAAAAAATGGTTCTTTAATGTGACGTGACACATGAAAAGTCATTGGGTGTCACTTGCATCCTTCGCAATTCAGCACACCAGCTGCGAGTAAGGATGATTAGCCTCCCCAATTATTATTATTATATGAATACCGTGGATTCTATCCAGCTTAGCTATTAGGTCAGGCCGGTAGGATTGGGTCGATGGGGTTATGAAAACTATGGATTCTATCAAGCTTAGCTATTAGGTCAGGCCGATAGGATTGGGTCGATTGGGATTTTCCATGGATTCTATCCAGCTTAGCTATTAGGTCAGGCCGGTAGGATTGGGTCGATGGGAATATAAATACCTTGGATTCTATCCAACTTAGCTAAGGTCAGGCCGATAGGACTGGGTCGATGGGAATATAATACCTTGGATTCTATCAAGCTTAGCTAACAGATCAAGCCGATAGGATTGGGTTGGGTGGCTTGTGTGTAAAGCCTTTGCCTCCAAGTAAGGTTCATAATGTACATATTGAAAGTTTCGTTCACTGTTTGTGTAGATTTGCTAAACTATACATTTTGGGAAACGTTAGGAAATACTCAACATAAAAACCAATGTTTACATTTGTTTTTAGGTTCTTTTGAAAAAATGGTTCTTTAATGTGACGTGACACATGAAAAGTCATTGGGTGTCACTTGCATCCTTCGCAATTCAGCACACCAGCTGCGAGTAAGGATGATTAGCCTCCCCAATTATTATTATTATATGAATACCGTGGATTCTATCCAGCTTAGCTATTAGGTCAGGCCGGTAGGATTGGGTCGATGGGGTTATGAAAACCATGGATTCTATCAAGCTTAGCTATTAGGTCAGGCCGATAGGATTGGGTCGATTGGGATTTTCCATGGATTCTATCCAGCTTAGCTATTAGGTCAGGCCGGTAGGATTGGGTCGATGGGAATATAAATACCTTGGATTCTATCCAACTTAGCTAAGGTCAGGCCGATAGGACTGGGTCGATGGGAATATAATACCTTGGATTCTATCAAGCTTAGCTAACAGATCAAGCCGATAGGATTGGGTTGGGTGGCTTGTGTGTAAAGCCTTTGCCTCCAAGTAAGGTTCATAATGTACATATTGAAAGTTTCGTTCACTGTTTGTGTAGATTTGCTAAACTATACATTTTGGGAAACGTTAGGAAATACTCAACATAAAAACCAATGTTTACATTTGTTTTTAGGTTCTTTTGAAAAAATGGTTCCTTAATGTGACGTGACACATGAAAAGTCATTGGGTGTCACTTGCATCCTTCGCAATTCAGCACACCAGCTGCGAGTAAGGATGATTAGCCTCCCCAATTATTATTATTATATGAATACCGTGGATTCTATCCAGCTTAGCTATTAGGTCAGGCCGGTAGGATTGGGTCGATGGGGTTATGAAAACCATGGATTCTATCAAGCTTAGCTACCTATTAGGTCAGGCCGATAGGATTGGGTCGATTGGGATTTTCCATGGATTCTATCCAGCTTAGCTATTAGGTCAGGCCGGTAGGATTGGGTCGATGGGAATATAAATACCTTGGATTCTATCCAACTTAGCTAAGGTCAGGCCGATAGGACTGGGTCGATGGGAATATAATACCTTGGATTCTATCAAGCTTAGCTAACAGATCAAGCCGATAGGATTGGGTTGGGTGGCTTGTGTGTAAAGCCTTTGCCTCCAAGTAAGGTTCATAATGTACATATTGAAAGTTTCGTTCACTGTTTGTGTAGATTTGCTAAACTATACATTTTTGGAAACGTTAGGAAATACTCAACATAAAAACCAATGTTTACATTTGTTTTTAGGTTCTTTTGAAAAAATGGTTCTTTAATGTGACGTGACACATGAAAAGTCATTGGGTGTCACTTGCATCCTTCGCAATTCAGCACACCAGCTGCGAGTAAGGATGATTAGCCTCCCCAATTATTATTATTATATGAATACCGTGGATTCTATCCAGCTTAGCTATTAGGTCAGGCCGGTAGGATTGGGTCGATGGGGTTATGAAAACCATGGATTCTATCAAGCTTAGCTATTAGGTCAGGCCGATAGGATTGGGTCGATTGGGATTTTCCATGGATTCTATCCAGCTTAGCTATTAGGTCAGGCCGGTAGGATTGGGTCGATGGGAATATAAATACCTTGGATTCTATCCAACTTAGCTAAGGTCAGGCCGATAGGACTGGGTCGATGGGAATATAATACCTTGGATTCTATCAAGCTTAGCTAACAGATCAAGCCGATAGGATTGGGTTGGGTGGCTTGTGTGTAAAGCCTTTGCCTCCAAGTAAGGTTCATAATGTACATATTGAAAGTTTCGTTCACTGTTTGTGTAGATTTGCTAAACTATACATTTTTGGAAACGTTAGGAAATACTCAACATAAAAACCAATGTTTACATTTGTTTTTAGGTTCTTTTGAAAAAATGGTTCTTTAATGTGACGTGACACATGAAAAGTCATTGGGTGTCACTTGCATCCTTCGCAATTCAGCACACCAGCTGCGAGTAAGGATGATTAGCCTCCCCAATTATTATTATTATATGAATACCGTGGATTCTATCCAGCTTAGCTATTAGGTCAGGCCGGTAGGATTGGGTCGATGGGGTTATGAAAACCATGGATTCTATCAAGCTTAGCTATTAGGTCAGGCCGATAGGATTGGGTCGATTGGGATTTTCCATGGATTCTATCCAGCTTAGCTATTAGGTCAGGCCGGTAGGATTGGGTCGATGGGAATATAAATACCTTGGATTCTATCCAACTTAGCTAAGGTCAGGCCGATAGGACTGGGTCGATGGGAATATAATACCTTGGATTCTATCAAGCTTAGCTAACAGATCAAGCCGATAGGATTGGGTTGGGTGGCTTGTGTGTAAAGCCTTTGCCTCCAAGTAAGGTTCATAATGTACATATTGAAAGTTTCGTTCACTGTTTGTGTAGATTTGCTAAACTATACATTTTTGGAAACGTTAGGAAATACTCAACATAAAAACCAATGTTTACATTTGTTTTTAGGTTCTTTTGAAAAAATGGTTCTTTAATGTGACGTGACACATGAAAAGTCATTGGGTGTCACTTGCATCCTTCGCAATTCAGCACACCAGCTGCGAGTAAGGATGATTAGCCTCCCCAATTATTATTATTATATGAATACCGTGGATTCTATCCAGCTTAGCTATTAGGTCAGGCCGGTAGGATTGGGTCGATGGGGTTATGAAAACCATGGATTCTATCAAGCTTAGCTATTAGGTCAGGCCGATAGGATTGGGTCGATTGGGATTTTCCATGGATTCTATCCAGCTTAGCTATTAGGTCAGGCCGGTAGGATTGGGTCGATGGGAATATAAATACCTTGGATTCTATCCAACTTAGCTAAGGTCAGGCCGATAGGACTGGGTCGATGGGAATATAATACCTTGGATTCTATCAAGCTTAGCTAACAGATCAAGCCGATAGGATTGGGTTGGGTGGCTTGTGTGTAAAGCCTTTGCCTCCAAGTAAGGTTCATAATGTACATATTGAAAGTTTCGTTCACTGTTTGTGTAGATTTGCTAAACTATACATTTTTGGAAACGTTAGGAAATACTCAACATAAAAACCAATGTTTACATTTGTTTTTAGGTTCTTTTGAAAAAATGGTTCTTTAATGTGACGTGACACATGAAAAGTCATTGGGTGTCACTTGCATCCTTCGCAATTCAGCACACCAGCTGCGAGTAAGGATGATTAGCCTCCCCAATTATTATTATTATATGAATACCGTGGATTCTATCCAGCTTAGCTATTAGGTCAGGCCGGTAGGATTGGGTCGATGGGGTTATGAAAACCATGGATTCTATCAAGCTTAGCTATTAGGTCAGGCCGATAGGATTGGGTCGATTGGGATTTTCCATGGATTCTATCCAGCTTAGCTATTAGGTCAGGCCGGTAGGATTGGGTCGATGGGAATATAAATACCTTGGATTCTATCCAACTTAGCTAAGGTCAGGCCGATAGGACTGGGTCGATGGGAATATAATACCTTGGATTCTATCAAGCTTAGCTAACAGATCAAGCCGATAGGATTGGGTTGGGTGGCTTGTGTGTAAAGCCTTTGCCTCCAAGTAAGGTTCATAATGTACATATTGAAAGTTTCGTTCACTGTTTGTGTAGATTTGCTAAACTATACATTTTTGGAAACGTTAGGAAATACTCAACATAAAAACCAATGTTTACATTTGTTTTTAGGTTCTTTTGAAAAAATGGTTCTTTAATGTGACGTGACACATGAAAAGTCATTGGGTGTCACTTGCATCCTTCGCAATTCAGCACACCAGCTGCGAGTAAGGATGATTAGCCTCCCCAATTATTATTATTATATGAATACCGTGGATTCTATCCAGCTTAGCTCTTAGGTCAGGCCGGTAGGATTGGGTCGATGGGGTTATGAAAACCATGGATTCTATCAAGCTTAGCTATTAGGTCAGGCCGATAGGATTGGGTCGATTGGGATTTTCCATGGATTCTATCCAGCTTAGCTATTAGGTCAGGCCGGTAGGATTGGGTCGATGGGAATATAAATACCTTGGATTCTATCCAACTTAGCTAAGGTCAGGCCGATAGGACTGGGTCGATGGGAATATAATACCTTGGATTCTATCAAGCTTAGCTAACAGATCAAGCCGATAGGATTGGGTTGGGTGGCTTGTGTGTAAAGCCTTTGCCTCCAAGTAAGGTTCATAATGTACATATTGAAAGTTTCGTTCACTGTTTGTGTAGATTTGCTAAACTATACATTTTTGGAAACGTTAGGAAATACTCAACATAAAAACCAATGTTTACATTTGTTTTTAGGTTCTTTTGAAAAAATGGTTCTTTAATGTGACGTGACACATGAAAAGTCATTGGGTGTCACTTGCATCCTTCGCAATTCAGCACACCAGCTGCGAGTAAGGATGATTAGCCTCCCCAATTATTATTATTATATGAATACCGTGGATTCTATCCAGCTTAGCTATTAGGTCAGGCCGGTAGGATTGGGTCGATGGGGTTATGAAAACCATGGATTCTATCAAGCTTAGCTATTAGGTCAGGCCGATAGGATTGGGTCGATTGGGATTTTCCATGGATTCTATCCAGCTTAGCTATTAGGTCAGGCCGGTAGGATTGGGTCGATGGGAATATAAATACCTTGGATTCTATCCAACTTAGCTAAGGTCAGGCCGATAGGACTGGGTCGATGGGAATATAATACCTTGGATTCTATCAAGCTTAGCTAACAGATCAAGCCGATAGGATTGGGTTGGGTGGCTTGTGTGTAAAGCCTTTGCCTCCAAGTAAGGTTCATAATGTACATATTGAAAGTTTCGTTCACTGTTTGTGTAGATTTGCTAAACTATACATTTTTGGAAACGTTAGGAAATACTAAACATAAAAACCAATGTTTACATTTGTTTTTAGGTTCTTTTGAAAAAATGGTTCTTTAATGTGACGTGACACATGAAAAGTCATTGGGTGTCACTTGCATCCTTCGCAATTCAGCACACCAGCTGCGAGTAAGGATGATTAGCCTCCCCAATTATTATTATTATATGAATACCGTGGATTCTATCCAGCTTAGCTATTAGGTCAGGCCGGTAGGATTGGGTCGATGGGGTTATGAAAACCATGGATTCTATCAAGCTTAGCTATTAGGTCAGGCCGATAGGATTGGGTCGATTGGGATTTTCCATGGATTCTATCCAGCTTAGCTATTAGGTCAGGCCGGTAGGATTGGGTCGATGGGAATATAAATACCTTGGATTCTATCCAACTTAGCTAAGGTCAGGCCGATAGGACTGGGTCGATGGGAATATAATACCTTGGATTCTATCAAGCTTAGCTAACAGATCAAGCCGATAGGATTGGGTTGGGTGGCTTGTGTGTAAAGCCTTTGCCTCCAAGTAAGGTTCATAATGTACATATTGAAAGTTTCGTTCACTGTTTGTGTAGATTTGCTAAACTATACATTTTTGGAAACGTTAGGAAATACTCAACATAAAAACCAATGTTTACATTTGTTTTTAGGTTCTTTTGAAAAAATGGTTCTTTAATGTGACGTGACACATGAAAAGTCATTGGGTGTCACTTGCATCCTTCGCAATTCAGCACACCAGCTGCGAGTAAGGATGATTAGCCTCCCCAATTATTATTATTATTATATGAATACCGTGGATTCTATCCAGCTTAGCTATTAGGTCAGGCCGGTAGGATTGGGTCGATGGGGTTATGAAAACCATGGATTCTATCAAGCTTAGCTATTAGGTCAGGCCGATAGGATTGGGTCGATTGGGATTTTCCATGGATTCTATCCAGCTTAGCTATTAGGTCAGGCCGGTAGGATTGGGTCGATGGGAATATAAATACCTTGGATTCTATCCAACTTAGCTAAGGTCAGGCCGATAGGACTGGGTCGATGGGAATATAATACCTTGGATTCTATCAAGCTTAGCTAACAGATCAAGCCGATAGGATTGGGTTGGGTGGCTTGTGTGTAAAGCCTTTGCCTCCAAGTAAGGTTCATAATGTACATATTGAAAGTTTTGTTCACTGTTTGTGTAGATTTGCTAAACTATACATTTTTGGAAACGTTAGGAAATACTCAACATAAAAACCAATGTTTACATTTGTTTTTAGGTTCTTTTGAAAAAATGGTTCTTTAATGTGACGTGACACATGAAAAGTCATTGGGTGTCACTTGCATCCTTCGCAATTCAGCACACCAGCTGCGAGTAAGGATGATTAGCCTCCCCAATTATTATTATTATATGAATACCGTGGATTCTATCCAGCTTAGCTATTAGGTCAGGCCGGTAGGATTGGGTCGATGGGGTTATGAAAACCATGGATTCTATCAAGCTTAGCTATTAGGTCAGGCCGATAGGATTGGGTCGATTGGGATTTTCCATGGATTCTATCCAGCTTAGCTATTAGGTCAGGCCGGTAGGATTGGGTCGATGGGAATATAAATACCTTGGATTCTATCCAACTTAGCTAAGGTCAGGCCGATAGGACTGGGTCGATGGGAATATAATACCTTGGATTCTATCAAGCTTAGCTAACAGATCAAGCCGATAGGATTGGGTTGGGTGGCTTGTGTGTAAAGCCTTTGCCTCCAAGTAAGGTTCATAATGTACATATTGAAAGTTTCGTTCACTGTTTGTGTAGATTTGCTAAACTATACATTTTTGGAAACGTTAGGAAATACTCAACATAAAAACCAATGTTTACATTTGTTTTTAGGTTCTTTTGAAAAAATGGTTCTTTAATGTGACGTGACACATGAAAAGTCATTGGGTGTCACTTGCATCCTTCGCAATTCAGCACACCAGCTGCGAGTAAGGATGATTAGCCTCCCCAATTATTATTATTATATGAATACCGTGGATTCTATCCAGCTTAGCTATTAGGTCAGGCCGGTAGGATTGGGTCGATGGGGTTATGAAAACCATGGATTCTATCAAGCTTAGCTATTAGGTCAGGCCGATAGGATTGGGTCGATTGGGATTTTCCATGGATTCTATCCAGCTTAGCTATTAGGTCAGGCCGGTAGGATTGGGTCGATGGGAATATAAATACCTTGGATTCTATCCAACTTAGCTAAGGTCAGGCCGATAGGACTGGGTCGATGGGAATATAATACCTTGGATTCTATCAAGCTTAGCTAACAGATCAAGCCGATAGGATTGGGTTGGGTGGCTTGTGTGTAAAGCCTTTGCCTCCAAGTAAGGTTCATAATGTACATATTGAAAGTTTCGTTCACTGTTTGTGTAGATTTGCTAAACTATACATTTTTGGAAACGTTAGGAAATACTCAACATAAAAACCAATGTTTACATTTGTTTTTAGGTTCTTTTGAAAAAATGGTTCTTTAATGTGACGTGACACATGAAAAGTCATTGGGTGTCACTTGCATCCTTCGCAATTCAGCACACCAGCTGCGAGTAAGGATGATTAGCCTCCCCAATTATTATTATTATTATATGAATACCGTGGATTCTATCCAGCTTAGCTATTAGGTCAGGCCGGTAGGATTGGGTCGATGGGGTTATGAAAACCATGGATTCTATCAAGCTTAGCTATTAGGTCAGGCCGATAGGATTGGGTCGATTGGGATTTTCCATGGATTCTATCCAGCTTAGCTATTAGGTCAGGCCGGTAGGATTGGGTCGATGGGAATATAAATACCTTGGATTCTATCCAACTTAGCTAAGGTCAGGCCGATAGGACTGGGTCGATGGGAATATAATACCTTGGATTCTATCAAGCTTAGCTAACAGATCAAGCCGATAGGATTGGGTTGGGTGGCTTGTGTGTAAAGCCTTTGCCTCCAAGTAAGGTTCATAATGTACATATTGAAAGTTTTGTTCACTGTTTGTGTAGATTTGCTAAACTATACATTTTTGGAAACGTTAGGAAATACTCAACATAAAAACCAATGTTTACATTTGTTTTTAGGTTCTTTTGAAAAAATGGTTCTTTAATGTGACGTGACACATGAAAAGTCATTGGGTGTCACTTGCATCCTTCGCAATTCAGCACACCAGCTGCGAGTAAGGATGATTAGCCTCCCCAATTATTATTATTATATGAATACCGTGGATTCTATCCAGCTTAGCTATTAGGTCAGGCCGGTAGGATTGGGTCGATGGGGTTATGAAAACCATGGATTCTATCAAGCTTAGCTATTAGGTCAGGCCGATAGGATTGGGTCGATTGGGATTTTCCATGGATTCTATCCAGCTTAGCTATTAGGTCAGGCCGGTAGGATTGGGTCGATGGGAATATAAATACCTTGGATTCTATCCAACTTAGCTAAGGTCAGGCCGATAGGACTGGGTCGATGGGAATATAATACCTTGGATTCTATCAAGCTTAGCTAACAGATCAAGCCGATAGGATTGGGTTGGGTGGCTTGTGTGTAAAGCCTTTGCCTCCAAGTAAGGTTCATAATGTACATATTGAAAGTTTCGTTCACTGTTTGTGTAGATTTGCTAAACTATACATTTTTGGAAACGTTAGGAAATACTCAACATAAAAACCAATGTTTACATTTGTTTTTAGGTTCTTTTGAAAAAATGGTTCTTTAATGTGACGTGACACATGAAAAGTCATTGGGTGTCACTTGCATCCTTCGCAATTCAGCACACCAGCTGCGAGTAAGGATGATTAGCCTCCCCAATTATTATTATTATATGAATACCGTGGATTCTATCCAGCTTAGCTATTAGGTCAGGCCGGTAGGATTGGGTCGATGGGGTTATAAAAACCATGGATTCTATCAAGCTTAGCTATTAGGTCAGGCCGATAGGATTGGGTCGATTGGGATTTTCCATGGATTCTATCCAGCTTAGCTATTAGGTCAGGCCGGTAGGATTGGGTCGATGGAAATATAAATACCTTGGATTCTATCCAACTTAGCTAAGGTCAGGCCGATAGGACTGGGTCGATGGGAATATAATACCTTGGATTCTATCAAGCTTAGCTAACAGATCAAGCCGATAGGATTGGGTTGGGTGGCTTGTGTGTAAAGCCTTTGCCTCCAAGTAAGGTTCATAATGTACATATTGAAAGTTTCGTTCACTGTTTGTGTAGATTTGCTAAACTATACATTTTTGGAAACGTTAGGAAATACTCAACATAAAAACCAATGTTTACATTTGTTTTTAGGTTCTTTTGAAAAAATGGTTCTTTAATGTGACGTGACACATGAAAAGTCATTGGGTGTCACTTGCATCCTTCGCAATTCAGCACACCAGCTGCGAGTAAGGATGATTAGCCTCCCCAATTATTATTATTATATGAATACCGTGGATTCTATCCAGCTTAGCTATTAGGTCAGGCCGGTAGGATTGGGTCGATGGGGTTATGAAAACCATGGATTCTATCAAGCTTAGCTATTAGGTCAGGCCGATAGGATTGGGTCGATTGGGATTTTCCATGGATTCTATCCAGCTTAGCTATTAGGTCAGGCCGGTAGGATTGGGTCGATGGGAATATAAATACCTTGGATTCTATCCAACTTAGCTAAGGTCAGGCCGATAGGACTGGGTCGATGGGAATATAATACCTTGGATTCTATCAAGCTTAGCTAACAGATCAAGCCGATAGGATTGGGTTGGGTGGCTTGTGTGTAAAGCCTTTGCCTCCAAGTAAGGTTCATAATGTACATATTGAAAGTTTCGTTCACTGTTTGTGTAGATTTGCTAAACTATACATTTTTGGAAACGTTAGGAAATACTCAACATAAAAACCAATGTTTACATTTGTTTTTAGGTTCTTTTGAAAAAATGGTTCTTTAATGTGACGTGACACATGAAAAGTCATTGGGTGTCACTTGCATCCTTCGCAATTCAGCACACCAGCTGCGAGTAAGGATGATTAGCCTCCCCAATTATTATTATTATATGAATACCGTGGATTCTATCCAGCTTAGCTATTAGGTCAGGCCGGTAGGATTGGGTCGATGGGGTTATGAAAACCATGGATTCTATCAAGCTTAGCTATTAGGTCAGGCCGATAGGATTGGGTCGATTGGGATTTTCCATGGATTCTATCCAGCTTAGCTATTAGGTCAGGCCGGTAGGATTGGGTCGATGGGAATATAAATACCTTGGATTCTATCCAACTTAGCTAAGGTCAGGCCGATAGGACTGGGTCGATGGGAATATAATACCTTGGATTCTATCAAGCTTAGCTAACAGATCAAGCCGATAGGATTGGGTTGGGTGGCTTGTGTGTAAAGCCTTTGCCTCCAAGTAAGGTTCATAATGTACATATTGAAAGTTTCGTTCACTGTTTGTGTAGATTTGCTAAACTATACATTTTTGGAAACGTTAGGAAATACTCAACATAAAAACCAATGTTTACATTTGTTTTTAGGTTCTTTTGAAAAAATGGTTCTTTAATGTGACGTGACACATGAAGTCATTGGGTGTCACTTGCATCCTTCGCAATTCAGCACACCAGCTGCGAGTAAGGATGATTAGCCTCCCCAATTATTATTATTATATGAATACCGTGGATTCTATCCAGCTAAGCTATTAGGTCAGGCCGGTAGGATTGGGTCGATGGGGTTATGAAAACCATGGATTCTATCAAGCTTAGCTATTAGGTCAGGCCGATAGGATTGGGTCGATTGGGATTTTCCATGGATTCTATCCAGCTTAGCCATTAGGTCAGGCCGGTAGGATTGGGTCGATGGGAATATAAATACCTTGGATTCTATCCAACTTAGCTAAGGTCAGGCCGATAGGACTGGGTCGATGGGAATATAATACCTTGGATTCTATCAAGCTTAGCTAACAGATCAAGCCGATAGGATTGGGTTGGGTGGCTTGTGTGTAAAGCCTTTGCCTCCAAGTAAGGTTCATAATGTACATATTGAAAGTTTCGTTCACTGTTTGTGTAGATTTGCTAAACTATACATTTTTGGAAACGTTAGGAAATACTCAACATAAAAACCAATGTTTACATTTGTTTTTAGGTTCTTTTGAAAAAATGGTTCTTTAATGTGACGTGACACATGAAAAGTCATTGGGTGTCACTTGCATCCTTCGCAATTCAGCACACCAGCTGCGAGTAAGGATGATTAGCCTCCCCAATTATTATTATTATATGAATACCGTGGATTCTATCCAGCTTAGCTATTAGGTCAGGCCGGTAGGATTGGGTCGATGGGGTTATGAAAACCATGGATTCTATCAAGCTTAGCTATTAGGTCAGGCCGATAGGATTGGGTCGATTGGGATTTTCCATGGATTCTATCCAGCTTAGCTATTAGGTCAGGCCGGTAGGATTGGGTCGATGGGAATATAAATACCTTGGATTCTATCCAACTTAGCTAAGGTCAGGCCGATAGGACTGGGTCGATGGGAATATAATACCTTGGATTCTATCAAGCTTAGCTAACAGATCAAGCCGATAGGATTGGGTTGGGTGGCTTGTGTGTAAAGCCTTTGCCTCCAAGTAAGGTTCATAATGTACATATTGAAAGTTTCGTTCACTGTTTGTGTAGATTTGCTAAACTATACATTTTTGGAAACGTTAGGAAATACTCAACATAAAAACCAATGTTTACATTTGTTTTTAGGTTCTTTTGAAAAAATGGTTCTTTAATGTGACGTGACACATGAAAAGTCATTGGGTGTCACTTGCATCCTTCGCAATTCAGCACACCAGCTGCGAGTAAGGATGATTAGCCTCCCCAATTATTATTATTATATGAATACCGTGGATTCTATCCAGCTTAGCTATTAGGTCAGGCCGGTAGGATTGGGTCGATGGGGTTATGAAAACCATGGATTCTATCAAGCTTAGCTATTAGGTCAGGCCGATAGGATTGGGTCGATTGGGATTTTCCATGGATTCTATCCAGCTTAGCTATTAGGTCAGGCCGGTAGGATTGGGTCGATGGGAATATAAATACCTTGGATTCTATCCAACTTAGCTAAGGTCAGGCCGATAGGACTGGGTCGATGGGAATATAATACCTTGGATTCTATCAAGCTTAGCTAACAGATCAAGCCGATAGGATTGGGTTGGGTGGCTTGTGTGTAAAGCCTTTGCCTCCAAGTAAGGTTCATAATGTACATATTGAAAGTTTCGTTCACTGTTTGTGTAGATTTGCTATAAACTATACATTTTTGGAAACGTTAGGAAATACTCAACATAAAAACCAATGTTTACATTTGTTTTTAGGTTCTTTTGAAAAAATGGTTCTTTAATGTGACGTGACACATGAAAAGTCATTGGGTGTCACTTGCATCCTTCGCAATTCAGCACACCAGCTGCGAGTAAGGATGATTAGCCTCCCCAATTATTATTATTATATGAATACCGTGGATTCTATCCAGCTTAGCTATTAGGTCAGGCCGGTAGGATTGGGTCGATGGGGTTATGAAAACCATGGATTCTATCAAGCTTAGCTATTAGGTCAGGCCGATAGGATTGGGTCGATTGGGATTTTCCATGGATTCTATCCAGCTTAGCTATTAGGTCAGGCCGGTAGGATTGGGTCGATGGGAATATAAATACCTTGGATTCTATCCAACTTAGCTAAGGTCAGGCCGATAGGACTGGGTCGATGGGGTTATGAAAACCATGGATTCTATCAAGCTTAGCTATTAGGTCAGGCCGATAGGATTGGGTCGATTGGGATTTTCCATGGATTCTATCCAGCTTAGCTATTAGGTCAGGCCGGTAGGATTGGGTCGATGGGAATATAAATACCTTGGATTCTATCCAACTTAGCTAAGGTCAGGCCGATAGGACTGGGTCGATGGGAATATAATACCTTGGATTCTATCAAGCTTAGCTAACAGATCAAGCCGATAGGATTGGGTTGGGTGGCTTGTGTGTAAAGCCTTTGCCTCCAAGTAAGGTTCATAATGTACATATTGAAAGTTTCGTTCACTGTTTGTGTAGATTTGCTAAACTATACATTTTTGGAAACGTTAGGAAATACTCAACATAAAAACCAATGTTTACATTTGTTTTTAGGTTCTTTTGAAAAAATGGTTCTTTAATGTGACGTGACACATGAAAAGTCATTGGGTGTCACTTGCATCCTTCGCAATTCAGCACACCAGCTGCGAGTAAGGATGATTAGCCTCCCCAATTATTATTATTATATGAATACCGTGGATTCTATCCAGCTTAGCTATTAGGTCAGGCCGGTAGGATTGGGTCGATGGGGTTATGAAAACCATGGATTCTATCAAGCTTAGCTATTAGGTCAGGTCGATAGGATTGGGTCGATTGGGATTTTCCATGGATTCTATCCAGCTTAGCTATTAGGTCAGGCCGGTAGGATTGGGTCGATGGGAATATAAATACCTTGGATTCTATCCAACTTAGCTAAGGTCAGGCCGATAGGACTGGGTCGATGGGAATATAATACCTTGGATTCTATCAAGCTTAGCTAACAGATCAAGCCGATAGGATTGGGTTGGGTGGCTTGTGTGTAAAGCCTTTGCCTCCAAGTAAGGTTCATAATGTACATATTGAAAGTTTCGTTCACTGTTTGTGTAGATTTGCTAAACTATACATTTTTGGAAACGTTAGGAAATACTCAACATAAAAACCAATGTTTACATTTGTTTTTAGGTTCTTTTGAAAAAATGGTTCTTTAATGTGACGTGACACATGAAAAGTCATTGGGTGTCACTTGCATCCTTCGCAATTCAGCACACCAGCTGCGAGTAAGGATGATTAGCCTCCCCAATTATTATTATTATATGAATACCGTGGATTCTATCCAGCTTAGCTATTAGGTCAGGCCGGTAGGATTGGGTCGATGGGGTTATGAAAACCATGGATTCTATCAAGCTTAGCTATTAGGTCAGGCCGATAGGATTGGGTCGATTGGGATTTTCCATGGATTCTATCCAGCTTAGCTATTAGGTCAGGCCGGTAGGATTGGGTCGATGGGAATATAAATACCTTGGATTCTATCCAACTTAGCTAAGGTCAGGCCGATAGGACTGGGTCGATGGGAATATAATACCTTGGATTCTATCAAGCTTAGCTAACAGATCAAGCCGATAGGATTGGGTTGGGTGGCTTGTGTGTAAAGCCTTTGCCTCCAAGTAAGGTTCATAATGTACATATTGAAAGTTTCGTTCACTGTTTGTGTAGATTTGCTAAACTATACATTTTTGGAAACGTTAGGAAATACTCAACATAAAAACCAATGTTTACATTTGTTTTTAGGTTCTTTTGAAAAAATGGTTCTTTAATGTGACGTGACACATGAAAAGTCATTGGGTGTCACTTGCATCCTTCGCAATTCAGCACACCAGCTGCGAGTAAGGATGATTAGCCTCCCCAATTATTATTATTATATGAATACCGTGGATTCTATCCAGCTTAGCTATTAGGTCAGGCCGGTAGGATTGGGTCGATGGGGTTATGAAAACCATGGATTCTATCAAGCTTAGCTATTAGGTCAGGCCGATAGGATTGGGTCGATTGGGATTTTCCATGGATTCTATCCAGCTTAGCTATTAGGTCAGGCCGGTAGGATTGGGTCGATGGGAATATAAATACCTTGGATTCTATCCAACTTAGCTAAGGTCAGGCCGATAGGACTGGGTCGATGGAAAATAATACCTTGGATTCTATCAAGCTTAGCTAACAGATCAAGCCGATAGGATTGGGTTGGGTGGCTTGTGTGTAAAGCCTTTGCCTCCAAGTAAGGTTCATAATGTACATATTGAAAGTTTCGTTCACTGTTTGTGTAGATTTGCTAAACTATACATTTTTGGAAACGTTAGGAAATACTCAACATAAAAACCAATGTTTACATTTGTTTTTAGGTTCTTTTGAAAAAATGGTTCTTTAATGTGACGTGACACATGAAAAGTCATTGGGTGTCACTTGCATCCTTCGCAATTCAGCACACCAGCTGCGAGTAAGGATGATTAGCCTCCCCAATTATTATTATTATATGAATACCGTGGATTATATCCAGCTAAGCTACATGTATTAGGTCAGGCCGGTAGGATTGGGTCGATGGGGTTATGAAAACCATGGATTCTATCAAGCTTAGCTATTAGGTCAGGCCGATAGGATTGGGTCGATTGGGATTTTCCATGGATTCTATCCAGCTTAGCTATTAGGTCAGGCCAATAGGATTGGGTCAATGGGGTTATGAATACCGTTGATTCTATTCAGCTTAGCCATTAGCTCAGGCCGATAGGATTGGGTCGATTGGGATATACCTTGGATTCTATCCAGCTTAGCTATTAGGTCAGGCCGGTAGGATTGGGTCGATGGGAATATGAATACCTTGGATTCTATCCAGCTTAGCTAAGGTCAGGCCGATAGGACTGGGTCGATGGGAATATAATACCTTGGATTCTATCAAGCTTAGCTAACAGATCAAGCCGATAGGATTGGTTGGGTGGCTTGTGTGTAAAGCGCTTGCCTCCAAGTCAGGTTCATAATGTACATATTGAAAGTTTCGTTCACTGTTTGTGTAGATTTGCTAAACTATACATTTTTAGAAACGTTAGGAAATACTCAACATAAAAACCAATGTTTACATTTGTTTTTAGGTACTTTTGAAATAAATGGTTATTTAATGCGACGTGACACATGAAAAGTCATTGGGTGTCACTTGCATCCTTCGCAATTCAGCACACCAGCTGCGAGTAAGGATGATTAGCCTCCCCAATTACTATTATTATTATATGAATACCGTTGATTCTATCCAGCTTAGCTATTAGGTCAGGCCGGTAGGATTGGGTCGATGGGGTTATGAATACATTGGATTCTATCAAGCTTAGCTATTAGGTCAGGCCGATAGGATTGGGTCAATGGGGTTATGAATACCGTTGATTCTAGTCAGCTTAGCTATTAGCTCAGGCCGATAGGATTGGGTCGATTGGGATATACCTTGGATTCTATCAAGCTTAGCTATTAGGTCAGGCCGGTAGGATTGGGTCGATGGGAATATGAATACCTTGGATTCTATCCAGCTTAGCTAAGGTCAGGCCGATAGGACTGGGTCGATGGGAATATAATACCTTGGATTCTATCAAGCTTAGCTAACAGATCAAGCCGATAGGATTGGTTGGGTGGCTTGTGTGTAAAGCCCTTGCCTCCAAGTCAGGTTCATAATGTACATATTGAAAGTTTCGTTCACTGTTTGTGTAGATTTGCTAAACTATACATTTTTAGAAACGTTAGGAAATACTCAACATAAAAACCAATGTTTACATTTGTTTTTAGGTTCTTTTGAAAAAAATGGTTATTTAATGCGACGTGACACATGAAAAGTCATTTGGTGTCACTTGCATCCTTCGCAATTCAGCACACCAGCTGCGAGTAAGGATGATTAGCCTCCCCAATTATTATTATTATATGAATACCGTGGATTCTATCCAGCTTAGCTATTAGGTCAGGCCGGTAGGATTGGGTCAATGGGGTTATGAATACCGTTGATTCTATTCAGCTGAGCTATTAGGTCAGGCCGATAGGATTGGGTCGATGGGGTTATGAATACCTTGGATTCTATCCAGCTTGGCTAAGGTCAGGCCGATAGGATTGGGTCGATGGGGACTGCGGATGGCGAAAACCCCAACCTTGACTCCGTCTAAACGAAGCGGCTTCACTTTGGCCTTGGTGAACCGCCCATCACCATTCTTGTGGAGATGAATAGTATCCTGCAAATTACACATACAATTTGGGGCGCAATTATTGAAGTCCCAGACTTATTTTACCTAAAACTCAATGGTTCTTGATTCTGAATTGCTGAGTGGTAACTCATCGCAACCAGTGAAAACTGGTCTGTTAGGCCAAATAAAAAAATGTTTCTCGTCCTAACTATTTTTAAAAGCGGAAGATGGGGACATTTTTGGGGAGCTTGACGTTGGCTTGATGTGTTTGTATAGAGAAACTTACACAGGGTGGCCCCCAAAAAAACCAACAAGCATAATATCTCAACGAACAAGCATACTTCCACTTCCATGAGGCCAAAACTACCTATACCAATGGATGGAGAATCTTTCTACAAGAAAACTGATACCAAGATATATTGATTTGGGCTAGTAATTTTAGCTCCAGACCCTATTTTGTAAAGTAAATAGCTAGTTATTTTTCGGTGCGACAAAACACGGTGTGGTGTAGACCGAGTTACTGGCTTCTAGTTATCACTTTTTTAACATTTGGGCATTATCTTGCGCTACTACAGGTAGTACTAGAGGCCGAGCCAGAAGAATATTGACGAATGATTATGTCTTGAATGTGGTTCAAAATGTCGCCAAAATCCACACAAATCGTCTAAATAACCTTCCATATGTATCCAAGCTGAGTTAACGAACTTCTAAGGTATTCACGATCAATTCTTGACCTGCAAATCAAGGAAAATCGACACCAGTTTTCCAGCGCGTTATTTACTTGTGTTAGTTTTACAAACCTGTCCCATAAATCATGCGGGAATTTGCACGCCTGCGCACTTGCACTCATTTGATGCCCAAAATTATCAGTGACTTTTGTGACGTAAGATTGTCCCGCCAATTTGCTGGTCATTCCCCTCCAGTCATTCTATATTTAACGATGCGCCGCCGCTCAATTTCCATAAAAATGCATCGATGTAACTTGATGCGTTCACACGCCGCGTGTAGTTTATCATGTGATCCTTTGAGAATTATTGGCAAATTTTGGGAGTTTCATCTTAAAATGGCCATGCAATATTGCTCGCGACCATCGCGCTATCAATCCGATTACCCACGTGTGTAACACCATTCGACAGCTAAACAAATGAACTAAATCGCTTGATTTCCAAAGAAATTTGGTGAGAAAGAATAACATTATTACAAACTAGGCGGTCACCCGGGGTTTGTCGGTTCTCGGGTTTGTAGCTACTTCCCTGGATGGATGGGGATTGTGGATACATGTTGACCGAGTTTAAGCACGATCCGACCAACTTCAAAAAGGTGACCCCTAGATGACCTTTGACCTCGTACGCTCTAGCGAATGCAAACTGGTTCTTGCGGGGACCGAGCCGGACCCACCCACCGAGTTTGAACGCCGCACGACCCCGGGAAGGGGACGAAAAAGCGCGCACAGATTCAAAAAGGTGACCCCTAGATGACCTTTGACCTCGTACGCTCTAGCGAATGCAAACTGGTTCTTGCGGGGACCGAGCCGGACCCACCCACCGAGTTTGAACACCTTACGACCCCGGGAAGGGGACGAAAAAGCGCGCACAGATTCAAAAAGGTGACCCCTAGATGACCTTTGACCTCGTACGCTCTAGCGAATGCAAACTGGTTCCTGGTTCTTGCGGGGACCGAGCCGGACCCACCCACCGAGTTTGAACGCCTTACGACCCCGGGAAGGGGACGAAAAAGCGCGCACAGATTCAAAAAGGTGACCCCTAGATGACCTTTGACCTCGCACGCTCTAGCGAATGCAAACTGGTTCTTGCGGGGACCGAGCCGGACCCACCCACCGAGTTTGAACGCCGCACGACCCCGGGAAGGGGACGAAAAAGCGCGCACAGATTCAAAAAGGTGACCCCTAGATGACCTTTGACCTCGTACGCTCTAGCGAATGCAAACTGGTTCTTGCGGGGACCGAGCCGGACCCACCCACCGAGTTTGAACACCTTACGACCCCGGGAAGGGGACGAAAAAGCGCGCACAGATTCAAAAAGGTGACCCCTAGATGACCTTTGACCTCGTACGCTCTAGCGAATGCAAACTGGTTCCTGGTTCTTGCGGGGACCGAGCCGGACCCACCCACCGAGTTTGAACGCCTTACGACCCCGGGAAGGGGACGAAAAAGCGCGCACAGATTCAAAAAGGTGACCCCTAGATGACCTTTGACCTCGCACGCCCTAGCGAATGCAAACTGGTTCTTGCGGGGACCGAGCCGGACCCACCCACCGAGTTTGAACGCCGCACGACCCCGGGAAGGGGACGAAAAAGCGCGCACAGACAGACAGACACACAGACAGACAGAGAGTAGCGTATTATTATATAGATATGGACTCTCTGAACTTTGAGTTCAAAAAAAGGAAGACGCAAAAAGTTTTTAAACTGTCATAACTCACCCAAACTCCACCGATTCGGAAGCTTTTTTCAGCACTAGACAGCGGCCATCTTAGCTTTTTCTCATACCATCACTACGCATGTGCAGTACCCGATGCATAATGATTCATTCATTAAACTGAAACGAGTCCGTACCTACCCGGAAGTGGCCGAAGGCGATGACGCGCGTAAAGCGAGAACGTACGATGACCTCATAATGAGCGGCGCTGTTCACCTAATTTGCATATGGGAATTTCCGCGATAAGTTTGTACGTGCAGCGAGGAGTCAACCACTGACCTCTACACCTGGACGGATCATTGTCCATATTCTGCTGTGCTAACACTTGAAGTCGGCGCGAACTGGAAGTGCAACATGGCGGACCCGAGACGTCACTGCTGTGAGCCAATGAAATGTCCAGTGTAGAGCCTAGGTTAGTGGATTTACTCTGTACGTTTTGTATTTACATGTATAAACATTACGTAATACGTATCGTACCAACACCTAGACATTTCATTGGCTCACAGAGTGACATCGTGGGTCCGCCATGTTGCACTTCTCCGCATGCCGACTTCAAAATAGAACAATGATGATCTGTCCATGTATAGAGGTCAGTGCGTTCAACGCATTCGCGACTCTCTCGGCACCCGTTCGCGTTGTACACGAACACCCGACGTCTTTAAACAAGGGACCAGTCTAAAATAAAAACATTGACCAACAGAGGGCGCTCTCTGTTGTTTGAACGCCCTCTTCTGGTGGAATTGTTGCACCGCATGACTAGAAAACCTTTTTTAGTGAATGAATCCCTTCACCGTCCAAAACTTTTCGGATTAAACTACAAGAATTTAATAGAGTAACAATGTTCAACGGATCAATAGTTATTATCTTGGAAACTTGTTCAATAAAGAGGCCTGTTTTAGTGTTTAAGTAATGAATCAACAAAGTAGTTCGCCGTTGGTTGTAGTTTGTTTTATAACTTTCATAACTAAATGGCCTTCGTACCCTGTTATCGTCACCGCTATGTATTATATTTCGCCAATTCCGTCGAGACTCACCGAGTATAGTTTTGTTGTATTGCAATCTAGACCACCCTTAAAAGCTAATGGAACGTCCCTCATTAGCATAAGAAAAGGTTTCTTACCAAAGGTAGTGGCGTGATGATGCTGCGTTCTCCTAAGGAATCTGTGTCTTTGTTTTTTGTGTCGCGGTCTGACCACCACAATTTATTTTGCTCGCGTTCTTCACTTCTACCCGGGATTTTAGCGTTACTTTATCCATATCACTCAGCATTCCGAAGTCTCGACAAAGTTTTTCGTCAGCCCCATGCACGGTTTCTCGAGCCCCTGATGAGAAACCCTCCTCGCCTCCAGCGGATATTTTAGCCATGGCGGCTAAGGAGATAGCCCCGTCTGGGGTAAATTTGATGGACCAAGCCCAAGCTCCTCCGTGGGCTGACGGCTTTATGGGCAGTGGGCTTTCATGCCCCAAGCCCCTCTCTACTGATCTGCCTAGGCAGCCTTCACCGGCTCCAGCTCCGTCTGGTACCGGTGCGCCACGCCCATCGGCTCACCATCAGCCGCAATTTGCACCCAGTATGCAACCGTGTCCTGCTCAGCCAGGGTACTACTGGTATCCTCAACCACCGACAGCTCCCTGGGGTGCTCCCTCGGGTGGTCCAGGGGCATCTACATATGCATTTAATCAGTGAGGCATTCCTATGCAGTATTTTCCCCAGCAATTTTTGCAAGGCGATTTTTCGGACCAGCCTCCGACTCCCTTCCAGGAATGTTCGTCAACGACACGCCCCGCCCATCCCTCCGGCCCCAGTACTTGCACAGCACCCTCCATCTGATGACGGCAGCCATCTTGATATTGTCGCCGTTAGTGACGACGAATTCTCCACTTCAACCGTTCAAACGGCTGGAACTGGAAGAGAGCCTTTTCGTCTTCCCCACAAGAAAGAGACAGGTAACCCGATCTCCGAGAAGGTGACCCAGTGATGGGAAGAACTGAGAACTCACAAGTTGTTCTCTGAGGATTACAAAGAGGAGATTTCACCGTATAACGTGCCTGTGGACCAGGAGAAATTATTCTCGGCCCCGGAACTTCCTCCCGGTTTGAAGAAGGTTTTCAAACAGGTAAATTCGTCAACCATTATTTGTGACGAGAAGTTAAAAGCCTCTCATAATTACATTCTTGATGCTGTCAAACCATTGCTTCGCCTTTTTGACGCAGTTACTGATGCCGAATGCCCCAATGAAGTTCCTAAAGATCTTGTTCAGGATCATCTTTCCTCGGCCATTATTTTACTAGGCTCTGGCAGTCAGGGTTTGGCCTCAGCTAGACAACATGCGTTTGACGACATTGTTGACCGCAAGTTTGACGTGCTGAAGAAGAATCCTCCTTCTTTAGGTGAACTCTTCGGATCATCCTTGATGAAGGACATTGAGGAAACGGAGAAAGTCAGCAAGCTGGCCTCCAAAGTCACTGGTGGGAAGTCTCTGCAGTCTAACCCATCCAAGGATAGGCGTTTCTCGCCATACCAATTTGCCTCCCGGTCCTTCAGATCACGTCGACCATCACGGGGATCCTTTAATCGTTACCAAGGTAGGGGTTACCATGGTTCAGGTTACCAACAGCCCAAGGATTTCCAGAGATCCAGAAATTTTAGGACGGCCAACAGCACTTTAGAGAAGTCTGGCTTAAAAAACTAGATGCTCAGTCTTGTTTGCCTAACGTACGTACCAATCCAGCATTTTCTGTACCCTTAGCAGGTCGTTTGAGATTTTTTTCAAATTTTTGGTTAAAATTAACTCACGATCCCTGGATCATTCAGACCTTAAATGGTTACTGTTTAAGCTTCAATTATACTCCGTTTCAGTCTTTCGTTCCTGTAACCCACGCTCCATCTAAAAAACACGCTTCGATGTTTAACCTAGAGATACAGAAAATGCTTGATAAAGGTGCCGTTACCATTGAACAGCCTGTATACAAGGACAGTTTATTTCTACTCTGTTCATGGTCCCAAAATCGTTCGGGGATCTTCGTCCAGTAGTTAATTTGCGTCCACTAAATAAATTTATTGTGCACCAACACTTCAAGATGGAGAACATTTCTTCAGTGAGAGATCTTTTAGCACACGGAGATTGGATGTGTAAAATAGACCTGAAGGATGCTTATTTTTCAGTTCCTATTGATTTTGGTCACAGAAGATTTCTTCGTTTTATCTGGAATGAGGTCATTTATCAATTTACTTGTCTTCCTTTCGGTTTGTCAAGTGCCCCCCGCACTTTTACTAAGATTCTTAAACCAGTAGCTTTCCACCTCAGAGAGTGTGGTATTCGCTGTATATTTTACCTGAATGACATTCTGGTCCTTGGATCATCCTTCCATGGATGTATGACAAACACTCAGGTGACGACCAATCTTCTTCGTAATTTGGGTTTCATCATCAACGATGAAAAATCTTGTATCGTCCCTAGTCAAGATATTACATACCTCGGCTTTGTTATCAACTCCTTAGATATGACCCTCTCTTTAAACCAAGAAAAGATCCAGCAGGTCATCAGTCACTGCCAGAAGATTTTGGAAACAGAACAAGTCACTGTTCGACAACTTTCCAGCCTATAAGGCAGGCTATCTTAAACAATCCTTGCAGTACTTCAGGCTCGGGTTTTTTACCGCAGTCTTCAGGAAGACAAAATCTCCGCTCTCCGCAGGGAGAACAGTTACGAGTCCACAGTTACTCTTTCGCAGAATTCTCGAGAGGAGCTGAGAACATGGATTCGTTGCCTTCATGCCTGGAACGGTCGGCTATTTCTTCATCTGACACCAGATGTGACCCTTCAAACAGATGCGTCAATGTTGGGATGGGGCGCTTGTCTTCAATCCAAGATAGGAGGCCGTTGGACGTCGCAAGAACAACTCCATCATATCAATTACCTCGAGCTGCTTGCAGTTTGGTACGCCATCCAATCTTTCTTCAAAGAACGGCGGGACCTTCATGTTCTCCTTCAGATGGACAACTCCACGGCCATTGCTTATATCAATCACCAGGGGGGAACTCATTCGGTTCCACTGTCGAAACTCGCTGTCAATATCTGGGTTTGGTGTCTCGAGAGAAACATCACTCTAGTAGCACAACACATACCAGGGTCTCAAAATATCACGGCAGACATGATGTCACGGGTTTTCGACGATCGCACAGAATGGCAGCTTCTCCCAGAAATATTCAACAAGATTTCCAGTGCTCTGGATTTCATCCCATCAGTAGACCTCTTCGCGTCTCGTTTGAACACGCAGCTGGAGACCTTTGTGTCATGGCAACCAGACCCCATGGCCTGGAGAGTCGACGCTCTTCTTCTCAGCTGGAAGAACATAAACGGTTATGTTTTCCCTCCGTTTTCGCTTCTTCTGAAGATTCTTCGAAAGATCAGCGAGGAGGAAGCTACAGTGATTCTTGTCGCTCCGGTGTGGAAGTCCCAGGCCTGGTACCCCAGACTGTTGGAGCTTGCAGTAGAAATGCCTCTACTCCTTCCCAGGAGAAGGGATCTCCTTCAGCTTCCCCACGATCGGTCTCAAGTACATCCTCTGATAGGCAGCCTCCAACTGGCCGCATGGAAGTTATCAGGGCGAATCTCTCTTCAGAGGGGTTTTCACACAAGGTGTCAACCACTGTCCTTGCTTCATGGAGACCACAGTCTAATAAGCAATATAATTCATCCTGGAAAAGATGGGCAAGCTGGTGTTTACAAAGGAAATTTGATCCCGTTCAAACTTCTATAGCAAATTGTTTAGATTTTCTTCAGCAGCTGTTTGATGAGGGCCTATGCTACAGGACGATAAATGTTTATCGTTCTGCAATTTCATCGGCTCACTCTTTTATTGATGGTTTTCCTATTGGTCAGCATCATTTAGTGAGAAGATTCCTTAAAGGTATTTTCGGGCTTCGCCCACCGAGACCAAAGTACAACTTGACATGGGATGTCGCAAAGGTCCTCAA
The DNA here is from genome assembly GCA_037893245.1 of Crossaster papposus. Classification (NCBI taxonomy): domain Eukaryota; kingdom Metazoa; phylum Echinodermata; class Asteroidea; order Velatida; family Solasteridae; genus Crossaster; species Crossaster papposus. The sequence goes on from JBAIAA010000884.1 coordinate 271,838, forward strand.
CTTTGTTAAGTCTCTTCCTGACAATCGTCGTTTGTCATTAAGGCAGTTAACTCTCAAGTTAGCTATGCTTCTTGCACTTGTAACCGCCAGTCGCCGATCTTCCCTAACGGCTATTGACATCGATCACATGACTCGATCCACTGATGGGAAATACAGTTTCCTGCTTGTTAAGCCCTCAAAATGTGCTTCAGTCAGTAAACCCTTCCATCGGATTGAGATTTCTAGGTTCCAGCCTCACAGAAATCTCTGCCCAGTCCGTTCTTTAGAAGAGTATCTTCAGAGAACCCAATGTCACAGAGGTACTGGTCCTTCCAGAATGACCCAGCTTTTCCTTTCACATTCAAAGCCCTTCCATCCAGTGGTTCCCTCTACAATTTCTAGATGGTTGAAGGACTTTATGTTGCAATCAGGGATTGACACATCACATTTTAAAGCGCATTCCACAAGGAGTGCAAGTACTTCAGCCGCAGCTCGAGCTGGGGTTTCATCGAATGAAATTATGAAAACAGCAGACTGGACATCAGCCTCTACTTTTGCAAGATTTTACCACAGACAACTTCCTTCGTCAAACTTTGGAGGTGCTGTGTTGTCATCGGCAACTCAACAGCTTTAAAGTCTACTCGGTGAGTCTCGACGGAATTGGCGAAATATAATTCCCCAATTACATAAAGGTACTTACCTGCAATATAATTGGAATTATATAAGACAATGGAGGAGAGACTCAACCTCCCTCCCTAATTGTTCTCTTCAGTTTCTTTCTGCAGATAACCCGCCCGAGTTATTCTAGTTGGTTGCCAATGATGTTTTACTTACCGCTAGCTTCAAAAAGACACAGATTCCTTAGGAGAACGCAGCATCATCACGCCACTACCTTTGGTAAGAAACCTTTTCTTATGCTAATGAGGGACGTTTTTTTAGCTTTTAAGGGTGGTCTAGATCGCAATACAACAAAACTATACTCGGTGAGTCTCTCCTCCATTGTCTTATATAATTCCAATTATATTGCAGGTAAGTACCTTTATGTAATTGGGGAATTTTTCCATCTGTTAAATGATTGTTCTCTTATTTGCATAAGCCGTAGGTCTGAGCATGTTTGGTATGTAATTACGTAATTTCTGGTTGCCCCACTTAACCACCGAGGCACGCGGGGGGATTGAGTCAGTTGCGTTCACGCTCCCAACCAACTCACACATTCTTTCTGTAGTCAACCATTTGTAAGTATTTTTACCTTTGATTTATATCATGTTTATTTCCGAAGATGTAATTTACATGGAAGCATTTATCTTAAGGTTTATATTGCTGTTAAATTGTTTGCCTTCTAGTTTATAAGCCTTTTAATGTACACTAGAAATATCCGAACATTCCTCAGAGCCAACGCCCTTTATAGTTCATGGTGCGTCGGGGAAACAAATATGAATTCTTAGTTTGGGTTAGTAATTGCAAATTACTAGAATGATAGTGGTATTTGTTGAATTATATACGTGTATTTATTATTTGTGCAGCACCCCAGAATGCCGCCGTAAATTCCTGTTTATCTCGCTGTGTGTGCGGACGATCCCTTACCCCGGGAACGATTGTAAGTTTATATACGGGTTTCTTTATTTTCATAACTGATTGATTGTTGCTCCTCTGTAACTGATTTTGCCGACAAGGTGCTGCCCAATTTTCTCCAAACCTAATGTAATTATTTTATTGCACATTTGTATTTCTTTAAATTATAATGCTTAATAATAACTATTTTGTGTATTTTGCTTTAGTTTTCACCTGCCTGCATCAGCGGTGTGCGAAATAAATAGGGGTAATGGGTCCACGGACTTCGTCTGGTTATTTTAGTGGTACATGTATATACAGCGACATACCCTTTTTATTTTCAAATTTTGGCCTTGGCGCCCTTCCTACTGGCCTTGGTGCCCTCCCAAATTTTGAATACTCCAAGGCCAAAGTGGCCTTTCCCTAAACAAATTGTAATTGTAATTCCAGGCCTGCCACACTGTATGATGTCGCGTCATATGATAATAATAAGGCTTCACTCTTCTAAAAAAAATGCAAACGAGAACAATTAAGATCGGGAGAAAAGTGACGATGCGAAACAAATACAAATATAAACAAATTGTTTTGATGCAGCAGCAAAAAAGGATGTGCGCGAGGATGAGAAACTAATTTATTTGTTTGTTTTGGCCTGATATATGGTTTCACTAGCTGACTTGATCCCACCCATACCTGTCAGTTGTTAGTGTGATAACATTCAAAATTAGCTAGAATATACAATGTGCCATTGGGAAGAAACAGTTATTGTGAAAATGCAAATCTGGCTGATGGCCGAATCTAAAAACATCTTCAGAACTACAGTATCCTACACTTCCTTGGTACCATCTACATCTACATAGTGACTGTCTTGAGACTCACCAAATGTGGGAAAATTGGCTTAAACCCTGGACGGAATGCTCCTGATTGGGGAAGACCTCTTTTAGTACCGTCAGCTTGGCTCTTGAAAAGGCACAGATGGACGGCTGACGAGGAGTGCCGTTCTTGCTCTTGAAACACGACTTGATAAATCCAATCGGCGATAGGCCAAGATGTTTCTGGGTCACTTGTCGAGTCTGACCCCACTGGTGGAGAGTGACATCGTGTGGATGATGCTGGACTTTCTTGATCTTCCATTATTTTAGAACAATTAAGGCACCACGTTGCTCTGATAAAAGATCTTGGTGGATGAGCTGCTTAGTAATCTTTTTACCCTAAAAGAGTTAAAATGATATATGTGACCTGATGTTGTTACCACGAAATGGGCATAAAGTAGCAAAAAATGAAAATCAAGATGATGATACAGATTGCTAGCTTATCTGTAATTAGTGTTGTGGTATCTAATTCCCAGCCCCAGAAGGAACCTGTTACTAAAATCTACACTGAAACGTTTTTGCCATTCGGCCTACTCCCCTCGTCAGGCACGCGGGAACAGGGGGTGCAGGGGGTGCTGCCGCCCCCCTAGGACGGATTTTGGGGTGGGGGTGCTGCAATACTAAAGCACCCCTATATTTGAGAGTATATATACGCACATCTTATCATAAGTACTTGAATACTTACGTGATCAAAAATAAAGATCTATAAAAATGGAAAACTATAATTATAAAATAGGCCTACAAACAATATAAAACTTATATAAAAATGTTCCGCCCCTGTGACGACGTTCTCGAAAGCGCCATTCAAATCCACCCCCATGCATCGCGCACTGTGGCCCAAATGCATGAACAACGTACGTCGTCCACGTGCAGTACATGTACATTGTACATGTACAATTAATACACCTTGGCTAACCCATATATGGCCATGGCCATAATACGTGTACTTCTATGTACCATGATACCAGCGATTATGCACGCTCGTGTGTTGGCCATGCGTGTACTGCACGAGCCGGGTACCCGGGAACAGCGTCTTGTGCACATGTACATGTACGTCGTGCATCTGCTGCACGAGCTAGATAACGTTGGATGGAGTGAGACTATCGGAGTTTCAGAGATACCAGAACTTGAACGAGTTAAATTTCTCCTTGCAGTTTCACCACGTTTATGAACTGTTTTGGCATTTTCTTCCAGTGGTGGATTTTGGGAGAGGTGGGGCGTTAATTAATTATTCCATGTCTCTCGAGTCAACTCGTAGTACAGTCGTTTTCCTACTGCCAGATATTTCCTAGTTCCGGATAGCTTAAGATAAAAACCTACCTCTGGTCTCCGTTTTCTAACGAGGTGCGTTTTGAAAAGTAAAATGTAAGCTTCTTGGTGTGCAAATATCGTTCAGAAATTGTTTTTTTTAAGAAAACAATTTTTAGCCAGATTTCCGACTCGCAATGCGACTGTCCTTTTAGGACGGCTTGTAAAAAAAATCACGGGAGCAGCGAATTTACAACGTGTGATTTCAAATATTGTTCCCATACTCTACAGTTATAGGCCGAGTTCGGGCGGTCTATTCTTGACACGCGTAACTAGTTCTTGTAAAACCCTGGTGGATATAGTAGTCCAGGCAAACTAACTTTTGAAATGGAAAAAAATGCAACAGAATTTATTTGGGCACAGAGGTCATCTATAAGGTGTCCTGAATAACATATTAAAAGTCCTAAGAAATTACTGTTGCGGAAATGTGTTAAATGTGCAAAAATCCAAGATGGCCGCCATTAATATGTAATGCATCATATATTCGCTGTCAGAAGAGATATTTGAATTATTTGAAATTCTATTATATGTTTTTTAGGCAAAATAAATCATTAGGAATAGGTTACGACGTGATTGGAGGTAATGGTCATGGATACAATTTAATATGGCCGCCACAAATCTAAATTTTATTATACATTTGCACCTGAATATTCACCGATCACCAATTTTATTACTTTAGGTAGGCCTATTTAATATACTAAAAATGTGAATCACCCCAACATCTGGTGCTATGCATTTGCTTAAATATATATTGAATGTCTTATTTCGGTTCCAGGCTGACAGAAGAAACGTGATGGCAATAGTAACGAGACAGACGTGTTGCATATGTGAAGACAAAAAATTGGCGTGGCCTAACCCTATTTAAATACAAACAAGAAAACATTATCCCTCACAATCCCTCAATTGTGAGCTACATGGGATATAGAGACGATGTTCTTATAATCGTTAACGGAAATGAAAAGCAGGCTGCTGACCTAGTGCAATCACTTAATAAAATTCATCCAACGCTGAAGTTCACGTCTGAGATCTCACACCGCCAAGTCACTTTTCTCGACCTTTTTATCTACAAAGGCGAACGATTCATACATGAAGGGATATTGGGCACTCGAGTAGCTATCCAAAAAACTGATACATTTCAGTACCTAGCTCGAGATTCAGCACACCCTAAGTCGGTATTTAGCGGATTAATCAAGGGCGAAGTGACCAGATACAAACGTATTATGTACCCATTTAAAAGACTTTGAGGAGAGGGTTGAATTCTTCGAAGACAAACTTCAAAAGCGCGGATACACAAACGAAGACCTAGCCCTCCCTTCTCAAAGAGGCAAGACTCCCGCGGACCCTAAGCGTGAAAAAAACAAAAACAATACCCCACTGGTGTTCGTCCTACCACACTCCCCACATGTCGCGCACACAGCCCTCAAACGGGCTATCCTCAAACACTGGCACTTGATTAGTGAAAACGAATACCTAAATAGGCTATTTGATACCCAACCCATCCTGGCATACAAACGGCACAAAAACATAAAATATGAACTTGTTCGATCTAGGAGTCCACAATCCAACCAAGAGGAACAAAATTTTGATGAGGAGAATCTGCAAATCCTATTGGAAGAACAAAACAATGATCAAGGAAATGAATCTCAAGACTAAAACAAAATAAATAAGTCAAGACACGGCCCCCCCCCCCCCCCCCAAAAAAAAAAGCCGGTATTTGTCCTTGCCACTTGTCATATAAACCGATACACAAATCAAAACAAGGAAAGGAAAGTGAACTAAAAGAATGGTGACTGAAGAAGTGCATAGCACGCAGAAAATATGCCCTGCTCCCCTTCCAAAAGAGAAAAAAAAGGGGACGGCATATTATCACCGGTAATAATCAATCACTGATTGAACTAAAAAGTCATCGCGTCGCCAAAACCAGAGACAGGGTTTGAAACTCCCGCTTTTAGGGAATGTCTAACCCAATTGGCCTGCAGACGTTTGATGTATTTGCCCGTCCACGAACTCCAACCCTGGACTGTCATCTAGCAGAGATAATGTGGCTAGAACTGATCCCCCAGATGCGTGTTTTACACCAAAAAAAGAAAAAAAGAGTTAAGAATTACGCTCTGGAGAGGCCAGGAGAGGGTGGGGGGTGGGGGGGGGGGGGGGGGGGGGGGGGGGGGTGGGGGTGGGGTTGGGGGGTAGGGGGGTGGGGTTGGGGGGGGGGGGGGGGGGGAATCTCAGGGTCTTCCCCAAATCCAGGGTAAACTCAACAAAATTGTGAGATCACTACAGAGTACATTTCAGCTGAAGAGTGCTTTATTGAGACCTTGCATAATTTATGACAAAATAGCTCTGGGGTCTTATGATGGGAATAACACTCGTTTGTTTGTACACACCATAAAGGGCACCATAAAATACATAAAATACTCATTACTTAACAGTTGGGTTGAGTCGTGGATTACAGGTATTCAGCGATATTTTGGAATCCGTCATCTTTTTAAGAAGTTTCAGCATACAAAATTATTACAAAATTGTTCAAAAGTGTCCCCAAAAAACGAAATTTTGAAATATCTTTTACACTTTACAAATGCAGTAAAAGTGTCAATTAAACGCTCAGATTGCACCACAGAGCATCTATAAACTCAAAGCTCCCGGACCCCACGCCGTAATGGCTTCGCGCTTGCCGACAATTTTATCAAATAAAGTACCCACCCCCGGGAAAAAATGTGTTCCAGCGGGCCTGCCAGCTCTGGTACCACATAACGACCGAGGGGCGAGACACAAAGGAGAACAAAGGAAACAAAATCCCCTCGGTCGGCGGTATAAATGGAAAAATTCGGTCCTCGATCGACGGTGCAAGCGCAAAGCAATGGGGATTGGGTATAACATAGGAATAAAGGAAAACACAATATCGAGCCTCAATCGTTATGTGGTTCACGACTTGGTGTGCCGTGTGCGTTTGTATTGACTGGCAATCGTGGTCGTCGGACAAAAGAATATGGATTCAAACAATGGGTCCACGATTGACACAACGTCCACGATCTTTTCCCATGTACAAATCCTATGGCGATCATCAAAAAACGTTAGAGTATAAACAAAAGAGGGAAGACGGTCGGACAATACCCCGTCCACGATTGCCGGTCAAAACAGAGCTGTGTGTGTGCGTTTGTTTTTGATTGAAATAGGGGACGTAGGACAAAGGGAACAATGGGGTCCCCTATTCCGCAAAGGTCCCCGATTCAGACTCGTGTGCAAACCCTATGGCGATCATCCGAAAACGTTAGAGTACAAACAAAAGAGGAAAGACAGTCGGACAATGCCCCGTCCCCTATTGACGGCATTTACCCACTTGCGTGTGTGTGTGTGTACACTCTAAAAATTAGTTTGTCATTTTGACTAAAAAAAAATTGTCCAGAGCAATGTCTCGTACGACTTACCTAAATTAGTCACCTACTGTTGATGACTAACTAAATCAGTCAAGACTCTGACTTATAAAAGTAGTCCTATGACAAGGATATGACCATGTCTGATACGACTTATCTCTTAGTCAAGTGACTTTCGCGATTCGTCATTGAACTTCTGACTAACCGAATTAGTCATATGACAAGGATAGGATCATGTCTGATACGACTAATCTGTTAGTCAAGCGACTTGTAATTGAACTTCTGACTAATCACACTGTAGTCCAGTGACTAATGAGCTTTGATGATTTAACATTTGTCATTCCAGAAATCTGACATACTGAAATTTGTAGCAGTGGCAGATCCAAGTATAGCACGGTGTTAGGACATGTTTAGCTTACTGGATGGATTGGGTCACAGTGCCAATGTTAAGCTCCTTGGATCTACCACTGCAGAATTATGATGACACCTCCAAGAGAAACACAAAGATTTCTGTTTTTGTTTGTTAATACTGTTTATTTTTTCAACATCTCTCAAAAAGATACAGCTGCTGTAACACGCAGTATATTTGAACAATGGGTAAATCCCAATAAATAATTTTCCAATTAAAACATTTGGGGATAAAATGAGAGCGCTTGTAAAAAGACCCATTGTCTTCTTTAACACATAGTTGCATGATTATTGTTTGTCGAATGCCACACTTTGGTCAAAAGCCACTTCTACGCATGTTTTTGAGATCATCCATGACAAATATTTTGGTTCAAAGTTTGTGACATTTTACATTTGTAAATGATGTACAAGAGTGTAACAAAACTGTTAGAAGTTTACAACATTCGTATGTTATTTTGGCTAATCAGCTTTTATTTTATCAAACATTTGAAGTACCAAATATTTTGAGTCTCAATGATTAATATCAAACCTCAATATAAACATCCATAACATTAATTCTAAGCCATATTATTATGATTACCCAGATCTTTGAGTGGCCATCTAATTACATTGTACATTTTTCCCCATTATGACCTCTTTTGACACTACATTCTCAACATGTTTTTTTCAAGCAAGAATGCATAGAAATTTCCTGAAAAGGACAACAAATTTTTACCATATCATCGTCTCAATTTGTAATCTTAAATAAATCAAAAAGACGTTTAAGAACAATTAATTGGTAATACCAATGGTTTAAAACCTTCTAATCGTTATCAGCTGGTTAATAAAAGTATTTAACATGTGCCATGCTTAGGATTTAAACCAGTTCGTACCAGGAATCTGGGATTGTTTTTCACACCCTCGATTTCGTGTCAGTATCTGTGGGTAGCACACCCTGATATTTCCGGCCTTTGTCGCTGACATATATTTACGGCCTTACATGTAAAGGTTTATCCATCATCGGTTTAAAATTCTGGGAAAAACTTTGCGCGTATACACAGATTTCTACATGAACTGGTTTAGAAACAAATATGTTGCACTGCTATTAAATAATGGTCAATTTCAAACAACTTTGCGAAGATGTGTAACATTTTACATAACTTTAACATCTTGGACAAGGAAACTTGTTTTCTTCAATTGTTTCGGTTCTGTCATAAAACAGGCTTTGAATCCCCTTTGCCTACCATTTTGAATTTCATTTTTTTTCTTCAAATTACACAGCAACACAGGTTAATAAACAACAATGCCACGAATGTTTTGTTAAGGTGATAATAAAATGGTTCATTCAAAGTTTCTGTGCCGTAACTTATGTCAATTAATGTAATTGTATAAGTTACACCATTATTTGTTTCATAAGTCACAAACTTACTATGTACATTTTCTTAAATATTGCGCAAAGTTAAATGTTGCACAAGTGGAGTTAGCATTGCTTAATGTTTTGTGAAACATGTGGAAACATGAACCAAACTATGCACATACAACTTTAAAACATTTGAACATCAATCTTAAGAAATATCTTGATTTCTTAGTTATTTAGTGTAAGCTTCTCCAGTAAGGATACAACATCTCGTTCAGGCTTCTGATTATCTTGGATGTTCAGGATCACCTTCTGGAAGAAAGTACATGTCTTTTTAAGACACGAGGGATAAGCCAAGTTGATGACATAGAATCCTGCCAAGTACACAGAGAGGGCCATAAGTAGGTTAGTGGAGCTGCTAACAACTATGCCATCAATCACCACATCAAAAGTAGTACATGAGGTGAAATTACTTTCATCTCCCCGAATTATTGGAAAATCCTTCTGTTGACAAAATAAAAGAAAAGAAGAAAACAATTGAGTATTAAGCATGATATACGTAAAGCTATATCTGAAAAATATGAGAATATTTTTAAAAAGAATACTGTGTTGCCAAAATCTTAAAACCTTGCAAAATTTACATGTGTGAATTGTACCAAACAAAATTAATTCAGGAATCAAATTGGTGTCATCAAGTGACACATGATTGTTTTGTTACTCACTCAAAAACCAAAGGAAGGGATTTTCCCTAGCAATGTGGAAAAGTAAAAAAGTTGATGGGGTACAAAGCATATTTCAAGGATTGTTAAAAAAAATCATCACCGAGACCCGGCTCCACCTATACCCACAGTACTGCTCTAATGCTACTCATAACACGAGTCGAACTTGCGGCCGCAGCCGAGCGGGGCACTAACATAATGGTTCAAGGTCATGCATTAATTTTTATACCACAATCTCTATAATTTTCCAATGATAAAGACACATCTAAAGCCTAAATATGTAATAAAATAACATGCATTGCATTGTACATCAAAAATATGACACGATCAAGAAGCCACGGATCACAGGCCATAATTACCGCAAATACTGCTTGGATGATTTTGAACAATTATACTAAGCATTGTGGGGCCAATATATGTGCCTGTTCTGTTTCTGTTGAAAACAATTGCCATTGTTTGAAATCACCTAAGCCAGTAACTATCCGTTCAAGATTTTATGCAATGTGGCTTATGTTTTTCATTAAATTCTTGTTTCTTTATGGAATTGACCTTTCACCATTCAGGACCATTATCCAATCGTAGTGTCTGTTGAAAAAAATCTAAATATACAGGCATTTATTTGGCTACATACACATTATATGCCCGGTTCGTTGAAACGCAATATATGCAAATGCATTTCAAATTTAATGCAAATGCTTATCGGCCCGTTTGTTCTGTTCATATTTCTTAAGTTTTTCCTATTCTCGAATGTTAAAATATGTGAGTGGGGTCTGGGAAGTCTGCATTATTCAGATACACATTAACAAGTGACTTTTTGCAATTAGTTGTCTCAGGAAAGTCTGCATGTACACGTGGGCAAAGTTTTCTCAGAAATTTAAGACAACTCCTGTATCCGGTCAGATAGCTTTTATGCAATTATTCCACATAATTGCAACTGCGCGTTTCAAGCTAACTCTCAACGGCGATAGGTCAATTCTGTAAACCTCCCAATAAAACTTACCAAATCCGAATCCTCTCCAAGAACCATCAGATTGTCAACGTCCTCCTTCAACAGAGATGGAACAGCCAGAGCTGCAGTAATGTAAGTAGCCTCTATTAAAAAATATATTAAGCAAAAGACCATTTGAGAAAGACAATTTGAGAGCCACACAGAGATTTGCCACGATGTGCTCTCACAAACAACTTATCTTATTAACTTTTCATCATGCAAACCTTCAAATCTCATTAGGGAGGGGCTATTATATACAAATTAAAAGATAGCACACACAGTTTAATTTCCTTCAAGTTATACATGAAGTGGATATTTTGGACACATGCCACTTTCTCCAAAGCTGTTTTGCTGTACACACTTGAACATGCCGTTGTGCACACAAAATTAAATTAAATTTGTGCGCACAACTGTAACGGTCTAGGTGGCATTGTCCTTTTAGAGTGCCATATGCTTAAGGTTTAATGCTAAAACAAGTTTTGTAAGGCTACGCTGTTATATCGAATACTTGACCAACAAAATATCTGAATAGCATTTTTTCTATTAAAAAATGTGAGGTGTCTAGGAAATTACAAAAAAAATAAAAAATTAAGTTGTGTGGTTATATTGTCAATTTGTGACAAGTGCAGGCCATTGGGCTAGTTTAGGCTTTTGTACCTTTTCGACTTTTCTCCTCGCGCTGTAATCCAACTTCTTCCAGTGCCTGCACAAGAAGGGGTTTCATCTTCTTCGAACCCCTGTAAATCTTGAGAATCGGAGTTGCATACTTCTGTAGACCTGCCTGCAAAAGATCGTGAGGTCCCTCTTGTTCTTCTCTAAGGCGTCGAACTCAGTCTGCATCTATTAAAACAGGGATTTTACGGTACATGTATCACACATTGTAATAAAGTCTGATGTAGGGAATGTCTGTGTCACCTCTTGACCGAGCACTTTCGAATATGTGATAATAAATTGTATATTCAAAACATATTTTAAATACTTGAATATAGCCCTATTTGAAACAGGGCGTCACAATTACAGCACCGTGCATTACTGTCAATTATTGATTATCACCAAGTGCAAAGTGCCTGTGATACAAGATTATGGTTGACCTTTATGTTTTTTAATGTGATGTCGTTAAAGTTTTATTTAGGTTTCTAGCACTATGTTATCCATGTGTATGGGCAAATAGCCTTGCAAATCATTAGGAATTACCCATACACTGTCGTGTTCAAAGGTTGTTTAGATTCATGTTTTAAAACATGTTAACAGCAGTTTAGATTATATCAGTTTAGATTATATGTGTACATGTGCGCTTTCCTACGAGCGAGTCTGTCCCTACATCGTCTGGTGTTCCGACTTTACTTCCATAGGAAAGTGCATATGTAAACAAAGCCATGACGTTATTAAACATTTGTATATTTAATGACAAAGAGTTCTGATTATCAACATACATGTATTTATAATTTATAATTTATAATTTGCACAAAAGAAACGGACCTCGTCTTCATCGAAGAGCCAAGGATACGTCTGTTGTATCTTCTTCAGTGATGCTCCTTCCTTTGTGATGAGCTGACGCCGGTCAGAGAGGGTCATGGACATTGCTAACTGGATTCGCTAATAGTTAGGTTTCCTCTTCGATGTTTCTTGCTGCATCCAGTGAATGTGTGCTTGAATGGAAGCATCGTCCTCAGAAGAAGGTCTGGATGGTTGATATAGTTGCAATGCCCCATTGTGGTGGTTGTCTTTTGGCACTAGGTGATCCAAATAGTGGGTTGTTCCCCGGCTTTCTCTTATGTTTGATGACCACTTGGATCTTGTTGTCATCACGTCTACGTGAATTCGCAAATTTATACAGAAGTCTGTATTTCCAGAGAGTCTGTTAATTGAAAGAAACAATGACATACTGCACTACAGCTTGTGCATAAGGAAGTCATTTTAATTTTGGAGGAGGGGGGTGCATAAGAAAGTCAATTAAATTATGGAGGAGGGGGTGCATAAGAAAGTCATTTTAATTTTGGAGGAGGAGGGGGAGGGGGAGGGGGAGGGGGAGGGGGAGGTGTTAGAGGTAAAAGTAGAATCCTATTAAAAGTTGTGACCCATTTCAGTAGTAATCTATATTGATCCAAATCGATTACATTATAACACCTCACCCACAAATTATATGCACGGCCAAATAGCATCCATGGAAAAGGTGGTTTGGGATTAGTGAGCAAATACATTTTTCACAAAAGTTGTATTGAAATAGAAGTTCATTTTAACTGTATTTAGATTTAAAGTATATTACATTTTTGAAACCAAGCAAAATATGTAGGCGAGGTGTTATAAAACAAATATTTACTGCTTTATTTCGTGTTGTAGTAAAACTCCCTCTGTACTTCATAGCTTTGCCTATTAAGGAAAACAATGCTCCATGAATCACCTCAGGAGGCAAGTTTTACTACACCACTCGGTACATATTTGTTTATAGTTCAAACTTACCGATGCAGTGTCCAATGACATATTTGGCTGCTTGGCCAACTTGGGGAACCGTTCGAAGAGAACACCAATGAGGTGGTTGTATTGAGCTGATGTTGGGTAGCTGCAGTATAAAACATATAAATATAGTATATATATAGCCTAAGTATAGACATATAAATATAGAATTGTATCAAAGTTTCAATATTCTTTCTTAACAACAAGAAGTTGATCTGATTGACAGAAGCGAATCTGATTATAATTATTTCTGGTAATAAATCCAAGGATTCTTTAAAAGTGCCCTAGAAATAGGCACCCTATAGCTCACATGCATGAAGAAACATTATAGACTGAGAAGACAATAAGAAGAAATTACAGTTTGAGAGATTGGAGGAAAACCCCCCAAAAATATTCTGGGGAAAACACACAGAATCAGGTAAGGACTGAAAACTAAAATGCACGTGTGGTCCAGCAGGAATCGCACCTCGGCCACAGCAGTGGAAACCGAAGGAGAGTATATTATAACATGCACCGTGCCAATCTGACTCACCCGACCTGAACATTTCCTTATTTCTGGTTTTGTTTGCCTTTTCCTAATAATGTGAATTTTGTCAGTGAATAGCAAATTCAAATTAAAGAAAGTATAGTCTGAATACTAAAACAGTAACAGATTAGCTATTGGTAATTTTAGAATGTGCAGACTACAGCTGCTGACTATTATTAGTACTGTACTCATAAATTCAATCCAATCCAAAAATATAATATTTAAATTAGAAAAGGTTGTTATATGTAATGTGTTAAAATCTAAAACAATGCTTACTATGTATTTTTTTTCACACCGCTGTAGATTGCCTCCAGGACTGCTGACCTCGCATGGAAAATCGGGTAGTTTGTACCTTCCCGTCCAGTTGATAGAAGATGACTCTGCCTGATGTCCTCTGAAGTTAAAATATACAAATAAATCAAAGTTATTGTACAATGTATGTAGTTCCTGACATAAAACTAGAACATTGTTACACCTCTGTCTTGGATACTTGTTTTAATAGTCTGGAACAATCTCGAGCGTACCTAAATGAAGAAGGTGGAAGTGTTGCTGGAACATCAGGAGTTGGATCTTCGGCCGTGACTTAGTGTTCAGCAACATCTACCAGTATTTTGCTATTGTTTTGCACTTCTTCCTGGTCATTGTCTGCATCGACCCAGTCCTCGAATGTCCTATCCCATAGCTTAACCTGGGCCTTCTGGAGGGTGAACAACTGGCAAGCCTGCTTCTTTATGTCCCCAACATGTACCTTGCTCCCCTCATCCTCTAATGACATGTCAACTTGTTTTTGTTGATTGCCGTAGATAAACAGGAATCTAAAAATGTCAACAGTATACAAATATTGACTGCTTTGAGTGGTATAGTAAAACTATCCTCCCGGGGTGATCCAGGGAGCATTCTATTTTCCCGAGGCGAAGCCGAGGGAAAATAGAATGCTCCATGGATCACCGAGGGAGGCTAGTTTTACTATACCGCGAAATAAAGCAGTCAATATTTGTTTTATAACACCTCACTCACAGTTTCTGCACAATTTAAGCTTCCTGAAAGTATAGTAATGACAAAAAAATCTCCTAATTATACGTCTCTCGATCATACGTGTACTTTGTTGCCTTGATGAACGGGTGCGAAGGTGACAGAGCAATGTTTACGCAATGCACCGAAACACACGTCTGGGTTTTAGTCACGCTTTTGTTGCTATGCGCATATTTCGTGTGTTGCTATGCGCATAGTCCTTTTTGCGTGGTATAGTCTTTTTGGATAGCACAAGTAAAAAATAGTAAAAAGAGCAAGTGACACGTGCCGCACTCTCGGCCAATCAAGACACAGAATCTGTGAGTGAGGTGTTATAATTCAGATTATTAAATAGTAATTCAGACTCACTTTATGACTTATACTTAGTACTGTTTGACCAAGTAACGTAATCACATATATCAGTTCTTGTCAACAGATTGCGGTTGTACACATTGGATCACATGCCTGGAAGTATATATGCATTTGCAATATGTTCTCCAGTAACCTGGATTTTTTTGCTGTCTGAATGTACATGTCTGAAGTTGTTGAACTATCAGATGAAAGACAGAAGATAAACATGATGAAGGCAATTAGGGGTGTACAATCCGAGAAAGACAGTATAAGGATCTGACCAGAATTCAGCGTAGAACAATAATAAGTCCTTCCTTAAAAAGAAATGCAGGGAGGTGGAGTTACATTCCTGTAGCACGTATGCAAGCAAGAGCTTTTTATAATTATGTTATTATAGTGAGAGGACGCTTATGAAGCAATTACATGCAACGTAAGATATGGCCCTCCAGAATTAAAAGGCAGGTTTTGTGAAAAGAAGGGCCGGGCACAAGAGACCAGATAGCAAACATCAGAATCATAATAGAGAAATCTATAGAAATTAATTTCCCAGTCTACATGTCCTTTATTGACTACTCTCAAGCTTTGGATGCAGCACAAACAACTTTGGACTATCTAGTATCATGCAATGAGCTTTGCAAGACATATGTGATACAACTGCGCAGCTAGGTTACTATCTATGACCACCAGGAATCAACAGTGATACCTGCATACCTTCAAAACTCAGGAATATTTATATGATGACGTGGCACAACTATTTTACCGTTGTCACTATTGTAGACACCGAGTGCATAGTGGTCAAGCAGATCTGAAACCTTCACTACAAAATCATTAGCAGAAAGTGTCAACTCAAAAGCATGGATGTGGGATACAAATCGAGTATTTGTAGCTGGCTTGCAAACAAGATATACGCTGCCGCCTATTAGACAACAAAGCTCAATCACACCAAACTGAACAAAACCTCTTGGTGTCGTTCCTACAGCAACTACCAAACCTTGACTGTACCATGTGTTGTTACACTGCACTTTCTTTGCAACATAAACGAATTTATTGTCCCCAAGCAGTGGCTGAAGTGTTTCCTGTATTGGTCGTAACAGCAGCCGTACCAGCAACAAATTCCCACCAGTGTGCTCAACAGCATCAACAAAACCTGTATGAGTAGCTCTCATCCATGCCTGATAGTATTCATGTCTGGTTGCAAGTGTCTTTGAAAGATTTCGTCTGTTTTTGGTGTGGTGGGACAGTTCTTTGAAATACAAGTGTTTTCCTTCAAACCTTAGTGTCCAACAATGGACAAGTGGGCCAAATGTTAGCATCAATTTGGGATAGTGGATAATATAATGAAACTTGGGTTTCATACAATCTTCAGGAAATAGAGTGAAGTATTTCTCCAGAAACATTTCAATCAGCAAGGAAATCACAAAGAGCTGGATCCACTGTATGTGCAGTACACAATTGCACTACTTCTTCAAGTAAGAAAAGAACTGCCCACATTTCATCACCAACCGGTACTTTGCTTCCGACCATCAAAGGCAAGAGACGAAGAAAACACCAAGACTGTACAGCTTTCTGCTTTACACTGAATGAGGCAACCTGTGTTGCCATTTTAGAAGGCTTGTTTGTCTTGTCTGTTCCCGAATACGGAAAATTCTTGATTTCTTCGTTTAAGAACTGCAGTGTGAAATATTCTTCCTCGACACAATGAAGAATTACCTTTTTCATGACTTCTGGAATTACACCTTCAAACAAGTCATGAGCCACATCTGAAGGAAGTTCATCTACAACATGATAATGATCCAACGCATTAAATGGACTGTCCTTTTTCACCCCATATATGCAAGCAACTTCTGGCATTTGCCGAACTATTTCAACTTGTTCATTGTAAGAATCTCTACTTCTTGAAACAAGGTCAACATCCCGAAAATAGTTTTTAACATTTGTCTTTGTGACTTTGCATAACCTACAGAAGCGTCGAGTATTGAAACTTTCCTGAAAGCCCCCAATGCCGTGTGCAGCCAAGTTGTCTGCGACGAACATAGAGAGGGTTCCTCTAAAAGTATGCACGACACCGTCCTTTTCAACATCCACACCAACAGTCTCAAGGGTTTTCAAATCTTCAATTAGAGGACTTATTACGGGAGACATTCCATACTGTGAAATTATCTCCGACTGGCACAAAAGAGCAAGCTGAATAGAGGACAGCTTAGACCGATTTTGTGGCAGCATATTCCCCACAAAAAAATTAAAACCAGAAAACTTAAGCTGCTTAACTCGGTTTCCTATGGGATTAGCCACTGTAAAGTCATCATTGTAAAGAATAACCTGGATAGTTGGACTTGGCAGTGAAAACAGTGAGTGACTTTGGTAGTTCAAACCATCACAATGGTCTCTAACTACATGTAATTGGTCACTTTGATGTCTCTGGATTACCTCAGCAAAAATATTATCATCCTTTAAAAGGGCCTGCAGTGTCTGTAGAATACTGACATACTGAACGCTCTGCACTTTGCCGTTTGGTTTCCTTCCCATCACATGCTCCACTGGTTCAACAAGATCAAAATTTTATTTAATGTAGGAGTTCAGATTGGCCATGTTTCGGATAAAACTGAATGACTGTTCCAATTCCGAAGAACTAAAAATACCATCTAGTTTAGCTTCCTGTACTTCAGGCAACAGATTTCTTGCTTTCTTCTGTAAATTTTCTCTTGCTAATCGGAGTACATTCTGTGTTTCCTCAGCAACATAACTGCATGCCTCATGATTGAGTTTATACTTTCCCCTCAATCCTAAGATGAATGTTGTTGACAAAGAATCAGTGTCCACAATGACATCTGCAGGCTCATTTTCAATTGGGTCATGTGGCAAGTCTTCATCATCTTCTGATTCACTCATATCTTCTTGTTTCGTCTAATAACTCAAAGTGGATTTTGTTGGAAATGGGTCAAATCGTACCCAGGTTAACTCATACCCCAAAATTGATAGTCAAGTCGTATTTGAGTCAACTCGTACCCTCGTGCACGTAAAGATGCACCATTATGGTTTTGTGTACAGGATTGTTGTCTTCATAATTATTTGATTTACTTTAAATTGCAATTAGCGGTACATGTACTTCTTAAGATAACTGTGGGATAAGACAAACGCATTATATTTATTAAAATGATATAGCTTGACCTACATAAAATTGATGCAAACAAAATAACTTTGTATATACTTTTCTTGTATAAATATTCTCGGAGTACGAGTTGACTCGGGGTTCGGCAGCCATTTGGTTTGTATAAAGGGATAACATCAAAAAAGCTGCCACCGCTGGAATACCTCTATACTTGCATTTGCAATGTATTCCCTTCATAATCGTTTGGTTCTTCAATCCCATGCACATTTTTAGACCCGACTCCAGACACAGGCGGCAGACATCAACTGTTGTCAGAAATCAAGGACCGATTCTCTTGACTTTTTTGAGATTGAACTTGTCATAATTGATCTAACACCTATACGTCTGGTACCCTTGGCGCTTCTGGTTGCGCCCAGTGAGAATAAAGGTGACATATACACGCCGCTCATTTACGGCCACTCTCCCGTAACGTCCCTGGTGTCAACGCCCTCCCTTTTATAACCTAGCGGTCAGGGTGATTAAGAATCGGAAGTAAAGAAGTTGAAGGTGAAATGAGAATAACTCCTCTCCACCTCTCCACTCCTCTCCACCTCACCTCTCCACTCCTCCCCACCTCCACTCCCCACCTCCACTCCTCTCCACCCCCCCCCCCACCCACCCCCCTTTTTGTGAGAGGGTGTATCAAATGAAGATCAATAAATACTGGAAAGTTTTCACTTTTTTACAGAAATTGGTCGAGATTTGACCGGTTTTTGGTGGGCAGCAGCTGGGCGAGTTGATAAAGTACTCTTACACATTTTTGGTTGGGGTAGACCGTGCGGCAGTATGGAGTTATTGCACGAAATTTGTGCACGGTTTCTATTGTTTAACGGCGGTTAACCTGTAAAAACCCTCTCCATCTATGGGTCTCTGCCCTACGGGTGTCCGGAGACCCAGAGTTCTAGGGGTACAGAGCAAAGTGGTCCAGGCAGGCCTATAGTGATTCTCGGCCCTCTGCAGCAATCATTTTGAGCGGTTGTGCTTCGACCTAGAGCGCTTAGTGTCTTCAGTGTCTGAATAAGAAATACTGTGATTCGAATCAGACGAATCAGTACTATTTTCGTCGGATTCACTAAAATAACCGAGGAAGAACTTTCACTATCGTCCATGTTAAATTCGATTACGTTGTACAGCGTGCGTGTGCCGACTGTGTGTATCTACGTGTGTGTGCACAAAGCGTACGCGAATCATATCCACGCAAACCCGTCTCGTACCTAGACGTGGGGTACCG
This sequence comes from Crossaster papposus, assembly GCA_037893245.1. Taxonomy (NCBI): domain Eukaryota; kingdom Metazoa; phylum Echinodermata; class Asteroidea; order Velatida; family Solasteridae; genus Crossaster; species Crossaster papposus. Next base: position 291,088 of record JBAIAA010000884.1, read on the forward strand.
ACTATCGCAAATTTGTCTGGGTTCTGCTTCGGTTTACGTCACTCATTTTGAGTGGCCGCGAAACTTTAAAAAAAAAAAAAAAAAGGGGGGGGGGGGGAGGGCTCATTTTTTTGGGCGGCAAATTACCACACTAAACGTACACTAGAACTAGCTTTGCTTCTTATTCACATTTAATACACATAAATCTATTAATTTAAAACAAAAAATTGCGTAATGAAGATGTTCGACTGCATGTCTTCTTTAAAGTTATTACCAACTTGTTGGCCCTACAAGCCTTGTTTTAAACTGACCTTCCAATTTAGATAATTAAGAGCCCGAGACAATCCGCACGCATGCAGTTAACAATATGTGCTGCAATGTAGAACTGAGCCGCTCCATCCCCACTGAAGTATCCCATTTCATTCTGCGTCTCACCATTAGCCTCTCCTGGCTAAATCCTCGTGTCTGGCTTCTCGTGCCAGTCCTGTTTCTACTGAATAGCAGAGGGTGTCAGCAAGTTCCTGCGCTATATCCAGGCTGCTTCGGGTATATAGGTGAACTCGTAAGGTTGGTTGCCATTCCATCTAGAAGGACAACTCTGATCACAAACCCGGGTAGGTGGAGCTCGTTAGCATAGGTCGGTAATATGCCTAGGAGGACAACTCAGGCTAACGAGCTCTAACCGAGTTTGTGATCAAAGTCCTCAATATGACTAAGAGAAGGACAACTCTGATCACAAACCCGGGTACGTAAAACTCGTTAGCCAAAAATAGCAGTCTATACTCTCCAGCGCGTAACAACCTTGACCCAGCTATGGGTTAAATAGTATGAACTAAGCATAATGCCTTTAGGACGTATGAGGGCATATCTGCCCCAACTGTCAATGTGCTTCTAGAATAGATGAAATTCCTTAGTCATGTATTACCCTTCCATCTAAGTGAAAAACACTCCAAAATCCAACCTGGGATCGTGCAGGGTGCCACACTTGTGGCAGTGTCTGCACCAGTGTGGCGCACATTCGCCTGCACGATGCAGACAGTGGGAAGAGACTATACGCACAACGTTTCCATCAAAATCCTTTCATTTGTGTATTAAAGTTATTTATCAATGATGAGTTACTTAATTTCTGAGTTTTGTGTGTGGAAGCCAAGTATCGATGAGGAAATGGTAACGGGAACAGGCAGAGGATGCTGCTGAAATGTTTTAGCCACAACGATCGACAAGTTGGGCAGATGTCGCCTTCGTGTTCTCAGGATGACAGAAAAGACCTATTTAGGAGTAGCGCTGCTCTTTCAATAAGAGGAAGAGGTTAGAAAAATACTAGTTTTGGCCGGGTAGCCGCACCTGGTTAGACATCCACTAATCAGCGGTCGAAATAAGAAGAGATATACACTCTAAATATTGGTGCATGGAATGTCAGGACACTATCGTGGACTGCTCTAATTGCCCAAACTCTCAAGCGCTACGACAATGACATTGCTGTTCTCAGCAAAACCAGATTATCGGAGTCACACCTGAAAGAAATATGAACTGGTTACACATTTTACTGAATTGCTCGCAACCTGAATACTTTACCAAGAGGCATGACAGACACATGACACATGCGCGTTAGAACTTAAAATGATAGCTTTGCAACAATCATCAGTGCTTATGCCCCAACAATGTCCCAGACAGATGACGTAAAACAAGCATTCTATGAATAACTCGGTACGGTACGTCCTCCATGCAGTTCCACATAGTGACAAGCTCATTCTACTAGGCGACTTCGATACGAAAGTGGGATGTGACAGTGGTACATGGAATACAATAATAGGTATTTATGAAATGTATCTCAAATAAGCTTCTGCTTCTTTCAAAGTGTGCAGAACATCAGCTTGTCATCACCAATACAGTCTTCCAACAGACCAACAAGTATAAAACCCTCGTTCTTGTACTTGAATGCACCCTCGCTCAAAACTGTGACATCTATAATTGACTATGTTATTGCCCGACAAGCATATTGTAAAGATGTCATTAACACACGATCAATGAGGTGCATACTGCTTGTCAGACTATAGACTCGTGAGAAGCCAGGTGTCGTTACAGCTTAAACACAAATCTTTATTATTATTATTATTATTTATTCGGCCTTCAACAAGAGGTACAAACATAAATGAACAACATACAATTCCAAATTACACTAACATTAAAACAAAACAAAAACAACCTTATCCAAGTTGGCCAGGACCGACAAAAGTATAATAAAACACTTTCACTTGAAAGCCTACCGATCCTAACTTGAAAACTGTGACACACAGAATAACATTAAATGTATTTAACAATAAATGTATAAATAACTATGATGAATTTAGCTAAACAGTGAAAAAATACTTATATTTACATATTCATATTAACAGAAATAATATTACGGAGCAATTAAAAAAAAAGACATTAAACAAGGGATACTGTCCCACAATCCCATTACCAAGCACTCCACCCTTTCTGCAATCCTCTTACCTCATCAAGTCACTCCCTCAACATCCCACCCAACTTGAAGGAACCAACTGAAAAAGCTGAGTGTTGCAGGTTTTAAATACACAAAAACAAGAGACAAACTGCAGCAGAAAACTGCAGAGGCATTTACAGCTGATGCTGGTCGTGATGATTCAGATTCTAGTAACGCAGAGGAATCTTTGAAATACTTACGGTATATGACATAATACAGCCCCAGAAATTCTGGGTTTTGTAAAGAGGAAACACCAGTACTGCTTTGATGCAAATGACGAGGACATAGGCGAACTTCTTGACAGTATACACACTGCCCACTCTGTTTTCATTTGTGAAAATACGTTAGGTGTTAAGAAAGGTACCTGGAGACAAAGCGTACAGTGCCAACCAAGCTTGGGCAAATGGTAGGAAGATAAAGCCAAGGAGTAACAGGAAGCAGTCGACAGGCATGACAAAAGCGTTTCTTTGAGGGTTTGAATGCTGTTTATGGTCCTTTGGTCAGGTGGGTCTACACCAGCAGTCTGCATGCAGTCGACGATAATAAACTGTAAACTGTGCACTGACATAAACATAAATAGTAGACCGCTTGGCTGAGCATTTCAATTCTCTTTTAAACCTGGAATCCTCTATGTACAACGATGCAATCAATTCCACCAAACAGCGCCCAATAAGCCATTTGCGCGTGACCCCGAGTTAAATTTGAATAACATCTGGTACACTGACTTGCTCACACAGCTTGGCACAGTTTAACTTTAAAGTCTCCAGACCAAAGACGCTTTTGCTATATCACGTGATTCGGGGCCGGCAAGCCTTACGCGTCATACGCTAGCAACCCCCAGCTCTGGAATGGTCTAGTCTTTTTGTCATTCTCACCCATTGTAAACAATGTATTGGTGCTGAGCGTCTCTTACGTAACTATGCAAAAGCTTGCCCCGAATCACGTGATATAGCAACATTGTCTTTGGTCTGGAGAATTTAAAGTTAAACTGTGCCAAGCTGTGTGAACAAGTCAGTGTACCAGATATTATTTAAATTTAACTCGAGGTCACGCGCAAATGGCTTATTGTACAAGTACTTGGTAAACTGCCATCGCTGCACGAGGTGAACAAAGCCATAAATCTTTTGGTAAAGCTCCTGGAGCAGACAGCATTCCAGCATAAATCTACAAGCATGGTGGTCATCTCATGTCAATAAAACTACCCAAACTATTTCAAACAATCTAGAATGAACATATGAAGCAGAGAAACCCCCACCCCCTCTTTTGTGTTGACCATTGTGTTCCCGGAATCTCAGGAATTCCTTTTAGTTTTTAAGGGGGGGGGGGGGGGGGGGGGGGGGGTAGGTAGGTTACAATAGTGTTGAGTGCCTATAAAGTCTCGGGATAAGAGGGGGGTGTTTTTGTGACTGGTCTGCAGAGATAAATCTGTAATTGTACGTTATCTAGTGGGTATGCCAGAGAGTAGTTGTTTGACTGGCCTCTCCAGAGCGTAATTCTTAACTCTTTTTCTCCCTTTTTGTGTAAGACACGCATCTGGGGGGTCAGTTATATTCACATTATATCTGCTAGATGACAGTCAGTGGTTGGAGTTCGTGGACAGGCAAATACATCAAACGTCTGCAGGCCAATTGGGTTAGACATTTTCTGGTTTTGGCGACGCGATGACTGGTTTGTGTCTTGCAACAGTGGTCTTTTTGTTTTTAGTTCACTCACTGATTGATTATTACCGGTGATAATAATGACATTTTAGTAAAAAAAAAGTTTTTTGACCTTTGACCTCATTTTCGGAGGTCAGGATTTGGTCCCAAGAGTCAATAATTATTTTATGTCATCTTCTTTTGTAATTCTGTGCATTTTGACACCAAGATCATCTATATACCATATTTTGTTGCTGAAATATAATTTTTAGTGATTTAGGCAGGGGTCAATAACCTTTGACCTCTAATAAAAAAATACCCCAACCCCTCCGGCAATTCCTCCTTCCTCCTTTTTTTTGAGTATATATATAGTTGTCCATACCCATATGCAAGGTGCACCAAACTCCTCTCCTTAATAATAGGAAACTTTTGGAACATCTCACTTCACTGGGGTAACTAGTCAAGGTACATTTAGGCTAACTAGGTTTTATGAGTAATCACTCCTGAAACAAAGACCTCATTCATGTTGTTTTATGTTATATGTGTGGTGACCACCCCAGGTGGCATTTGACATGTAAACAATGTCACGTGATTTTGTATTACCAATCAGCGTCCGACTTTCATGGATCGCTGGTAGACGGTTTTCTGTTGTTCCACCGTAGACTTTTTAGCTGGTTCCAAAAGCCATGCCGTTCGCCATCTTGTTTCTCTCGAGTTCTTCGCGTTTTGTCCGGTGATTCATTGTAGGAGTTTAGTCGAATAAAACATCGTAGTTTTTCTACAAGATTGGGGACTTTTTGTATGAATACTTGCAATCCCCAAAGTGGTGACCCAGACGTGATATGACTTCCACATCCGCCGCCAAGTCGGAGCTTTTGAACCCGGACTCTGCAGCGCCACTTAAGTGCAGTGGCTTTGAAACTTCCACCGTACTGGCCCAATGACCCGGTGATATGGTTCGCACAAGTCGAGGCGCAGTTTCTCACTAGGGGAATTAAATCGGAAATTACCCAATACTCGTACGTCATCTCCTCCTTGCAACCGTCTATCGCTCAAGAAGTCAGAGACTTGTTGATCAATCCACCGGCCCACCACCCATACACCAAGCTAAAGGAAGAGCTCATCAAACGTACCAGTGAGTCGGAGCAAAAACGCCTCCAGAAACTTTTGATAACCGAAGAGCTGGAACAACTTCTCGGAGATCGCACCCTGGAGCCTTCAATCCTGAAGCAGTTATTCCTGCAGCGACTCCCCACTAATGTCCAGCTTATTTTGGCATCGACAAGCGACACCGACATTCAACAACTTGCCAAGCTTGCAGACAAGATTGTCGAAGTTGCGCCGCCCGTTGCTCAAGCCTGTGCCGCAGTTCCAGCACCGGCTCCATTTGTGGCTGCAGTCAAGCCACCCGCTACATCAGACATGCAACTACTCCAGGCCCAAGTAGAAAAGCTGACCACTCAAATGGAAATGTTGGTTCGCCAAGATCAATACCAGCGCAGTCGACGTGACCGTAGTGCTTCTGCATCAGGGGAGAATACTACAGGTGCATGCTGGTACCATTGGAAGTATGGGGACAAAGCTCGTAACTGCAAGGACCCATGCAATTACACACACGATCGCAATCCCACTACGGCTCAGGGAAACCACCAAGCCAGCGGATAGCTAGGGGCGACTTCCCCCACTGGCACACCAAATCAATGTCGCCTTTTCTATGTGTACGACAAATTCACAGCAGCCAGATTCCTGGTGGACACCGGTGCTGAGGTCAGCATTGTACCTCCAACGCCACGCGATAGACAATATCGTCAAAGCGATTTTGTGCTCGAAGCAGTCAACAAGACACAAATTCACACATACGGTGAGCGTTCTGTGACAATTGATTTGGGTCTTAGGCGTGCATGCAGATGGATTTTCACAATTGCCGATGTACCAGTTGCAATTTTGGGAGCAGATTTCTTACGCCATTTCGGGTTGCTGGTGGACATGAAAGACAGGAAACTCATAGATTCCACGACTAGTCTGAGTGTCCGAGGCATTGCAACGAGCACCAATGTTCTCAGCCCGGTTTTTGTTGGCCCATCACCGAACACTCGATACACGGCCATTTTGGGTCAGTTTCCTGCCATCACCCGACCATGCTTCAGGGACGCAAATCCCAAACACGATATCACCCATCACATCCCAACAAAAGGCCCACCAGTGTCCGCCAGGCCACGACGCCTCGCACCGGATAAATTGAAAATCGCCAAGGCTGAATTCGACCACATGCTACAAATGAACATTATCCGTCCCTCTAATAGCAGTTGGTCTTCGCCTCTCCATATGGTGCCGAAAGGAACGCAAGGTGATTGGAGACCATGCGGTGATTACCGCGCTCTCAACAATGCATCTGTCCCTGACCGCTATCCGATCCCACACGTACACGACATCACTTCGTCACTGCACGGCCGGACTGTATTCTCGAAGGTGGATTTGATTAGAGCATACCATCAAATCCCCATGGAGCCGAGTGACATTCCGAAAACGGCCATCACCACGCCGTTTGGCATGTTCGAATTCGTGCGAATGCCCTTCGGGTTGAGGAACGCCGCCCAGACGTTCCAGCGTTTCATCGACCAGGTGTTGCGCGGATTGGATTTTGTGTATGACTACATCAACGATTTACTAATCGCCAGCCATAGCGACGAGGAGCACGAGTCACATCTTCGTACGCTTTTCGAGCGCCTTGATCAGTACGGTATCGTGGTAAACCCCGCTAAATGCGAATTTGGCGTTTCGTCACTACACTTCCTAGGCCACGTGATCGACCAGGATGGAATTCGGCCACCAGATACGAAGGTCGAAGCGATCCAGCGGTTTCCTGTCCCAGGTTCGACAAAGAAGTTGCGAGAGTTTCTTGGGTTGGTCAACTTCTATCGCCGTTTTGTACCCCACTGTGCTGCTTTGACACAACCTCTCACCGACATGCTTGCTGGAAAACCCAAGAAAACAATCGAATTGGACGACACAGCGCTCGCTGCTTTCGAGGCCGTCAAGTTGGCTTTGGTCAATGCAACTCGTTTGTCCCATCCGCGACACGATGCAGAGTTGTGCTTAATGGTCGATGCCTCCGATTTCGCAGTGGGTGGAGTCCTTCAGCAAAAGGTGCATGGTGACTGGCACCCTATCGCGTTCTTCTTGCGAAAGCTGCAACCTGCAGAGACCAAATATAGCACATTCGGCCGGGAACTGTTAGCAATCTATCTCGCCATTTCCGTCATGTCGTCGAGGGTCGCGCTTTTTCTGTCTTGACTGATCATAAACCGCTGACCCATGCACTTGCTGCGAGTTCGGATCGATATCCCCCCCGCGAGATCAGACAGCTTGACTACGTGTCACAGTACACAACCGACATCCGACATGTTCAGGGTAAACACAACGAGGTCGCTGACGCGTTGTCACGCATTAGCCTGAACACATTCTCTACCACGTCATCATCTCCAATCGATTTCCAGGTCATGGCCGAGCAGCAGCGCAAGGATGAGGACTATCTCCGTCACAAACAGCATTCGGTTCTTCAGTTGCAAGACATTCCGCTAGTCGCTAGTGAGGGCACCCTAACATGTGACATGGCCACTGGAACGCCTCGACCTTTCGTCCCCAGGGTCATGCGACGAGCAGTTTTCGACTCTCTGCATTCCCTGTCGCATCCTGGAATCAGAGCCACACTCAAGCTGGTCAGTGCACGTTTTGTTTGGCCCAACATGAATCACGATGTTCGTTCATGGGCTAAAACCTGCATCAAGTGCCAGAAATCTAAGGTGCACAGACATACCATCACGCCTCTGGGAACCTTCATCACCCCAGACGCCCGGTTCGACCACGTCCATATTGACATTTTTGGCCCACTTCCATTGTCCAACGGCAAGTCCTACTTGCTGACGTGTATCGACCGTTTTACACGGTGGCCAGAGGCCATTCCAATCCCGGATATGACTGCAGAAACCGTCGCCAGGGCGTTTGTCTGCAGTTGGGTTGCAAGGTTTGGTACACCATCGACAATCACGACTGACCGCGGCAGGCAATTCGAATCGGCACTGTTCAACGCCTTGATGACATTACTCGGCACTAAGCGCATTCGCACAACGGCTTACCATCCCATCGCCAATGGTCTGGTTGAGCGTTTCCACAGACAGTTGAAAGCTTCCCTCAAAGCGCAGGACGGAAACGCTTCCTCTTGTTCTACTGGGCATACGGACAGTCGTCAAGCGGGACATTGGGTGTTCGACAGCGGAGCTCGTGTTTGGAACTACCCTGCGCCTACCAGGGCAGTTTGTTGCACCCGTCAATGATGCCGGTTTAGACCCTGGAAACTATGTACATCGCCTCAAACGCGTGATGCGTCAAGTAGCACCACCACCAACACGACCACACACCCGCACCACACAGTTTCACAAGGACTTGTTGTCTTGTACGCACGTTTTCGTCCGGTGTGATCATGTGATGCGGCCACTCGAGCCTCCGTACAAGGGCCCCTATCGTATATATTGACGTGAGCGGACAAATACTACACGTTGGACATCAAAGGCAAGAGCGACACTGCGAGTGTAGATAGATTGAAAGTCGCCTATCTTGAAACGGATCCCGCAACCGCCCGTGTCGCAACCGCCCGTGTCGCAACTGCCCGTGTCGCAACCTCGACGCACTGTGCCGGATACACCTGCATTAACTGCACCAGCTGACCAGGACACCGAAGTGAGCGGATAACTCGTTCAGGACGTCACGTTCACTGGCCGTTACACCTTACTCAATTTGACTGTGATTGAACATTGTACATTGTATATATTTCATTGTTTCGTTCACTTCCTTATGCAGAAGCTCTCTGGGGAGGGCTAATGTGGTGACCACCCCAGGTGGCATTTGACATGTAAACAATGTCACGTGATTTTGTATTACCAATCAGCGTCCGACTTTCATGGATCGCTGGTAGACGGTTTTCTGTTGTTCCACCGTAGACTTTTTAGCTGGTTCCAAAAGCCATGCCGTTCGCCATCTTGTTTCTCTCGAGTTCTTCGCGTTTTGTCCGGTGATTCATTGTAGGAGTTTAGTCGAATAAAACATCGTAGTTTTTCTACAAGATTGGGGACTTTTTGTATGAATACTTGCAATCCCCAAATATGTATATCTCTGGGGTGGTTGTTTGTATATTCAATATGGGGCTCCGAATAATGACCTTTGAGGTCATATGTGGCGGTCAATTTGTTATCCTTCATCACAAGAATTTACATTTTTTCTACTTCCAGTGTAATTATGAGCATTTTGACACCAAGATCATACATGTACCATATGTAGTTCCCGAGATACAATTCATAGTGTTTTATTTCAGGGTCAATGACATTTGACCCAAACAAAGAAATAAAGAAATTTCCCCTCCCCCTTTGTTTGGGCCTCTTTTTATATATGGTAATTTTCCTGTTACAAATATGACATTTTAGTAATACAATAGTTTTTTTGACCTTTGACCTCATTTTCGGAGGTCAGGATTTGATCTTAAGGGTCAATAATTATTTTATGTCATCTTCTTTTGTAATTCTGTACATTTTGACACCAAGATCATCTATATACCATATTTTGTTGCTGAAATATAATTTGTAGTGATTAGCTGGCAGGGGTCAATAACCTTTGACCTCTAATAAAAAAACATTCCCCAACCTTCCTTCCTTTTTTTGGTAGTTGTCCATACCCATACCCACCAAAATCAGTTAAAATTAGCTTCTTTTAATTTTTTTTTACAGATTGGCTCCATATATGGCTAATTTGGGGTTACTATAGAATCTGTAATGTTGATTTGAACCGGCAATGAATTTACAATCATATGTACTGGCTAACATTGAAGTCTAATTATGCAATGTGAGAAGCGTTTCGTAACTCTAGTGATAGATCAAGTCACACACTTGGCAACTGATGCACCCAGTACTGCACGGGCATTTGAAGTGAAGTAAATCATTTGGTAAATTGGTCAATAAATGCTACCTCGCGATGGTCAACTGTTTTGCTGTGGACTGTAATCATAAAAGTCACAATTGGATTTGTGTCCACTTTCCTAACGAAACAACACAAAAAAGCAACTGTAGTGAGTGGTGGCCATGTTTGCGTTGATGTGATCCTGTTTCTGTGCTAATTACCGGTACCAGTTTCTTCAGATCTTACGTAATTGCTTCTTTAGCCAGCTGCTTTCACTTGTGGACTAGTACTTACACTTTCTAGCTTGTCCATGTGGTTATCTGAGCTGTATTTTATGGCCATGTCCAGTTTGAGATTGTCGGGCATCTGTAATGAGTTCCAGATTGCTTCTAGTCTGTCTTGGGAACTCAGGGGCTCGGGAATGGCAGAGGTCTGGAGAGATTTCTGCTTCCAACAAAAAAAACACAAAGGAAAAATCGAATATTGACAAATTTAAGGAAACGGTAACACAGGGCTGTTAGCTCATTTGGCAGAGCACTAGAACGGTAATCCCTAGGTTAAAGGGCCAAACCCAGTCAATTTAATTGTTTAAATCTTTGATGAAACCATGGATCTCTCACAAAATTCCTAAGGCACTATATAGCGCACAAGTCTATAGAAAACTGTGAGAGAAGATTCAATGAAGAAGCGTTCAGTTTCAGAGGTGGGAGGAAATCTTAGACAAACAATAAAGCAGGAACTGAAAACCCAATCCACATGTGGACCAGGGCAGGAATCTAACCCATGCCATATACAAAAAGGAAAGAGAAGAACCACTGCGCCAACCTGACTGACACAATGATTTTTAATGCTGTTGAACTTTTTAGGTAGGAACATTTATTATTTATTATTAAAAAGAAAACTGTATTTTCCTCTGCTTCTAGACATTATTTTTGCAATGTCGGTCTCAAATATATAAGAACATAAGAACATAAGGACAGATTTATAAACACTCATCACAAAAAATAAAAAGGTTCAACGCCTATAGCACTAAATTCGGCAAGAGTCATTTTCCGAGGCAACACCAGGCTCGTGTCAGTCATGCCCAGTTTGACGCACCTAATCCAGGATTCTTCGACAAGTTTGCTCCTGCATTATTTTGACATTGACCGGGCCCAGAAGCAGGATTGCTTTTTACAAACCTTGATCCGAGACGTGTTCAGGCTGGCATCTGTGGGTAGCATACCCTGATGTTGCACTGCGAGCCAGTTGCTGACAGATATTTCTGGCCTTGCTTGTGACGTGTTTAACTGTCATCCGTTTTTAATTCCGGAAAACTTTGCGTGTATACACATCCTCCCATGCAAACTGGTAACGTGTGCAACATGCATGCGAACATTTGCCCGATTTGCTACTAACGTTAGTCGCCATCTTTGACTGCGCTCTAGCTTTGCGAGCAGGCTTAACAAACAAAACTACCGGACAAATGCAACTATACTTCCGAAGGCAGTTGCAGTTGATGCCAATTACAGGATGTAAAAATGAGCAATCTAATAGAAATATTTTGAACTTAAGTGAAAGAAAAATGCAGATATTTAAATGAAATTGTCAGCAGAGGAAAACTACACGAGGAAGGAATCGAAGCTACAACATTGAAAAAGGACGCGATCGAAATCCATGTTTGCGCATGTGCAATGCAAGCTATAACGTATACATATAGAACACAAAGTTCAGGTTCCCTCACAATGCATGGCGCAACACTGTTCCTTTTGTAACACGAAGTACACGACATGTGTGCCAGTCACAAAAGGAACTAGCGCCATGTACGTATGCTGTATGGAGTTCATGGTATAAACAACATTTGGCGCGGTTTATATTTTTTCGCTCTAAATGCCCAGCTGGTCGGAAGTTACCAGGTCAAATTGGTGGATCATGATCCACCTTTCCGTTCCCACTTGATCCTGATCCACCAATTCCTGCAATTGGGGGATCTCTATCCTGCTCGAAAGTAGGATCAAGATCCCCCTTTTGGATCTTGATCGCCCTTTTTGCGGTTAGCGTTCCCACTCATCACCAAATTGCCGGATCGGATCCCCCAATTGGAGGATCAAGTGGGAACGGGGTCTGTGACATGCACCCATTCTCACCTTTGTTTGGCCATTTTGGAAGAGCTAGGACATCTTTATCTGATTTATTTGCATCACCTTTGTCGAGGTCACTCTCCGACATGTGAAAAACTGCTCCCAGAAAATCAGTTTCCTGTAATATTCACCAGAATGTTAACGAGGTCATGAAAAAGCTTGCGGATCCATTTGTTAACCCTAACCTTGCCAAATCCATCAAAATCCTTCCCCTATTTTGGCAGATTTTTTGGGGGGACTTAGTCCTGCAGGCCCAATGTGAATACATTTTAATGGATTATGTTGGACTTGGGCCAGGAAGCTTAGCACTGCTGGGGAAATCTGATTGATTGTCCACCAGGGAGTACTCTGCTGTTGTCAGATAAGCCATGAATAGTACAGGGTCGTAAAAGAAAGAAGGAAACACTTTTGACAGAGTTTGAGTGCGTATCTGAAGTTGATCAATTAATGCACATCATTATTTTAATTCTAGGAAATATTTCTAAAGAACATGGAAAGGAAAAAAATAGTCATAATATACTTAAACTTTGATGATATTAAAGAAACACTTGAAAAATAAATTGAAGTATAAAACTCCTTAGTTGAAGTGTATTATTATTTTTTTTTTAAATCAAGCTCTTATAAGCAGGTTTGGCACATGCAATCTTTAACCATATGTACCATATCTCAGAGACGAAATATCCATTTACAATTATTTGTTGTTATCTTTAAAGATCAATAGTTACATTTCTTATAAGAACAAGGAAAGAAAAGGTATATTTTACTTGTGTGGATAAATATTTGGTGTACCGTAATTTCCTGCGGTAAAGACGCGGCTTATCTGACTTTCTAGACCACAAAAACATCGCCGCGCCTTATCTTTCAGTGCGCCGTATATATGATGTCGCTTGAGTTCAAAGTGATGGTCTTTGTGTGAAGAATTCTTTGAACGCCGCAATCTTACTCAATAATGCGGTCAACCAATTAGCCCAACTCTCCGGACATTGTGACCGTGTTTCCATTAACAATGCCGCGATGTGTTGATCCCCCTACGACCGTACATGTATGTGATTTAGCACTCGGCAGCGTGCGTAGTCTTGTTTGCAAGACGTTTTTCGCAATGCGGGGCGCCCTCTAACGTACGCCGTAGACCACGCGCGAATTACCGCATCGGCGGCCTACGCGCGCTGCATATACCGCGATTAAGATCGTCTTGCAAACAAGACTACAGCGTGCGCTGCATGACGCATACAACAGCGATAAAAAGCTGGCCCGTACTATGTGGCCTTTTTCTAAACGTTTTTTCGTCTACGTTCCGGCTTCATGCAATTCACCATCCGAACTACACAGCGCGGAGCATTCACAACGACTGGAAAAAAGACTAGGGGGTGTCGCAATTAGGGATACCATGCCTGCGATCGCTGCATGTGATGTACATGTGCATGCAGTTTATACTGCAGTGATACATGATATGTATCGGCAAACCTCGTGCGATATTGTGACTACCGGTTTGAAGTTTTCATACATTGTTTGCGTGCCAGATAAACTCAAGTACTCAGCAAATTCTTGCTTGGAATAGTGGGATCCTTCTAAGGCAACAAAATGACCCCTTTGTGGCGATGTACCTACACCAGGTGGCGCCTGGTGTTCTTCTGGGTGCGTTCAAGCATGCGCCTTATTCGGCAGTGCGCTTTATCTGTTGACGTTTGAAATTTGTTTGGGTGATTTTAGGGACCTGCGCCTTAACCGCCGTGCGGCTTTACCGCAGGAAATTACGGTAATCATGTAGCATAGGACCTGGTATTCCGATCGGCCATCAAACCTTGAGAGACCGGTTTACCCATACCGGTTCTATCCAGATCCAACCTGCCTGGACCAGTGCCAGCTAGTAACCCGCCACTAGGCCCAGCTTGGTCCTGCCCCGGGGTGCCACCCCCGAGGTTGAGGTTGGGCGTCAAGGTTTCCAAGAAGGTGCTTGTTGCAAGTGTGTAGCCTTGTTGGGTGGGTTTCTTGGCAAATGTGGCATTGAAGATGGGACTGGATATAAAAGGCAACAGAAATACAATGATTGTAAATAAGGGTGCATTCAAGTAGCTCATTCAGAGCGACTTGGTTTACACTCGGCACAAAAGCAAACACAAATGCAATTTTTGTTAATCACAGGAAATTTTCAGGGTGCGAATTCTCAAAAGTTGAACACATTTCAACTCCGACAAATGTTTTCAGCGAATGCTCTGTGACGTCAAATTCGTATCGCTTCCGCATAAAGTATGAACTGGCTTTAGCCACAAGATTTTCGATTTTAAAGGTAGTATACGCTATTTGCTTCTGTTGTAATAAAAAAAAAGGGGGAAATGGGAATAGCAAATATTGTTACACTCACATTAAAAGTTTGTGTTCATAAATGCTGGAACAAAAAGAAAAACAAATTTGTTCTTGTAGTCTGGTTTCCCACCCCCCCAAAAAAGAGAGAAATTTACAGACATCCGGGAATTATCAGGTTAAGGAACTAGACTAGTTGGGTTGCACCCATTCGAGGATGTGTAACTAATTGCAAACAAAATGTTGACTATAACTACATTTGATAAAAGTCAAAGTAGTATTGGACAATAATTGTCGTTTTTACATAGGTTGCATATTGGTTACGGCAGAGTCTACTTTCTATATACACATCATGCGCTACCGGTAGCCATAGACAGTAACCTATAACGTCCGTCGATATCGCCGATGTCACTTTTTTAATAATATCAAAATATCGACATTTCGATATATCGACAATTTTGATGTATCTACATTTCGATATATCGACAATTTTGATGTATCTAAATTTTGATGTTCCTAAATGATATCGAAAACACTGAAAGAGTGTCAGATTATCCAGAAAATCTCAGGGCTTTAGTATATTAGAAAAGCTGCCGTCTTTATTTGTAGCTTAGAACATTTGAGTAGGCCTATTAAATAAAATACGTTCGACGACCAACTGCGGTTGTGAAGTTGTTCTTTGTGTTTCACCCGCCCCGCCGCTATAGTTCACAATCACTTGCGCAGTGAAATCTCAAAAGAAACCGGCCATGCCGCCCCAACCATGCGCCTATCGGTTGTTTGGGACGTAACCCTCCCTTGTTCTGATAACATTTTGGGGTGGCCAATCACGAGTTGGGAATTGCGAGGAGCGTTCTCTGCACCCTGCTATTGGCCTAGCAAGCCAGTCTGGATTCCAAGACCGAGCTGTTCGTTCATTTGTTCCGGGGCGCGCTGTCTGTTATCTGGGCTTATTGAGGGCGCCCTTATAATTGAAGGTATAGTGTAGTATACACCATTTGCAGATATCGAAAATATTTATTACCGAATTATTAGGAAAAATCTTACTCAATTGAAAGTAAATAATGATTCTAGGCATCCAGCAAAATGATGGCGCTAGATATCCTGTAATTATTCCGAAAAATATAATTTTCTTTTAAAAAAATCACGATCGCCGTCCGGCTAAAAACCGGTTAAAAACAAATGCTGTTTTTCTCAATTTTCTCGGCATCCATGATTGTAAAACTTCGGACAGGTCAGTTAAATGATATTTACTACCTTTAAGGGCGCCCTCAATAAACCATAAACACGCGGGCTGGCGCAATTTGATATTGTTCGGACCATGCGCGGAGGATCAAGCCGAAAACTATTAAACTGTCGGTCTTTAGTATATTTAGCGCTGTTTTTAGGCTTCATCTTGTACACGGGAAATAATTGATATATCGAGGTATACTCGATATTGAATTTCCGATATATCGATTATTATTAAAAAAATGACATCGACGGACGATAATAGACAGGTGATTCAGGACACAGCCATACCTATTAGACCATTCTTCTCTGTCATCTCTCCAGGGTGGGTTCTCTGTCTTAGTTAGGAGCGGGTTCAGCACTCTATCTAGACCACGTTTCTGTATCATTGAGGAGGCTAAGATGGTGTGGTTGGCTAAGGCGTGGTAGCTGGCGGAATGCTCCATAAACTCATCCTACATTTGCACGAAGGAAATTACAAGAGAATGCTGTAAATCTAAGCACACATACTTCTTTTCATTTTTGAAAAGGTTTAGAGCTGTGCATTTAAAGTTTTTCCAACTCAGTTTATAAACCTGCACATTTTGTTTTATTCCAAATTGTATACATCTATTATCTAGTAATGGTCAAGAAGGTTACAGACTCACAGTTTTTGGATCAAAGACATTTGAACAAAGAAATTGACTGGAGCGGGGCTTGAACCAACATCCCGATTGCCATTACGGTGCCCTACCAACTGAGCTATCCGGCGCTATGTTGTTGGTTACCCAAATATGTCAATATTTTTGTTCAGGGGTGCTAGTCTGAAGCCATCAAATCGAAATTTCCACGCCAAAGGCACGATACTAGCAACAATTTTGAAACAATGTTAAAACAACAGGTTAAAAATGGGGAAAAGCAAGATGGTAAAGTAGCTGTCCTATGGCGCCGGCTAAGCCTACCGTGTGCCACCGTGTGGTACATTTTGTGCGGACGGTGGAACACGGTAAGGGCACATGGCGGGGCGTTGCGCGATCGGTGAACACGGTGGGGGCCCGTTAGTGGCCGGCAAGACACGGCAAAAGTTTTGGGCATGCCCAAAACTTTCGCCGTGTGCCACCGCTTGTACCACACGGCGAGAACCCGGTAAAAGGATAGTGGGCCTGTACGAGGCCGTTATGGACCCAATTTTTGGGGCGGTGAAAACGGTGACGACGTGTCATATTTTGTCCAACGGGTTGTCACCGTGTTCATACCGGGTTCTCGCAGGGCTCTCGCCGTTTGCTCAACGTTGACCCACCACCTCATACCGGCTACATACTGACCCCTCACCGGTCTATTAACTTTCAACCGCTCTCTTACCGACCTACTTCGTCCTCTTACCGTTCTACTGTCCTCATAAAGTCTCCATACCGACCTGTTGCCGTGTGGTTTACATCGCACCCGTTCAGAAACCGTTCCAGACACAGTGACACTAGTGACACTAGCTGGTACGAGGACGTTGTATGTGGTAAGAACCCGGTAAGGAGACGGAATGGAAACGTTGAGGACACGGTGGACAAATTTAACAAAAATATAATCTTTGCGGCCGGAGAGATTTACACCGCTTGTCATTTAAATCAAACGGTAAGGGCCCGTTGGGCTTAGCCGGCGCCATGGGACAGCACCATTAGGCTTTTTGTTTATACATTTCAAATAAGCCACTAAGAAAAATTGACTAAGAAATTTTATATAGAATTGAACACATAAATTGACTGGAGCTCGACTGGTTGATGGCTGTTGACCAGCATCCCCTGATGAACAAATATATTGATAAATATAGGGAGCCACCGACACAAGGCTATATAACTCAGTTGGTAGAGCACCGAAATGGTAATCCGGACTACATTATCATACACTATTAGTGATCAGTTGGAAACGTCTTCATAATCTCTCTGTATACTTCATTAATCTTTTGATTAAAGTTACTTTCTATTTTCTGGTTGTAGAGGCGGGGAATAGTTTAGGAGGGAGCGGTCAGTGAGATAACTACCTGGTCATAGGCCAAGTGGTCAGTTGGTAATGTCTTCATAATCTCTCTAAGTAAAGCCTGTCACGAGCCAATGTGGCTCATCAGGCTGGTGTTTAACTCGTTTCTCTAGCATAAAATAACTGAGAATATTCCCCCCTCCCAGGATGGGATGCTGGTCCATCGCAGGTTACTCCCCAGCGAATGTCTGTACCCATGGGTGGAAAGAGGCAAGTGGGGTGAAGTGGCGTGCCCAAGGACACAACATAAGGCCAGCAGCTGGATTCGAACCCCGACCCTCTGATCGTGAATCACAAACATAAACCACTGGGCCCCAAAGGTTAAATGTCCAGTTCATGGGTGTGGTGGTTTGGGTGGGGTAGTGCATGGCGAGGCAAAGTTTAGAAGGCAGGGTCAGTGAGATAACTACCTGATCATAAGCTAAGTGGTCAGTAGGCAATGTCTTCATTATCTCTCTGTATACTTTGTTAATCTCTTGACCACGGAACAAGTTACTGTCCAGTTTCTTGATAGTGTTGCCACTGATCTAAAAGCAAACAAATTCAAATGGTCGATTCTAAGTTGGTTTATCTACAATGAGCCTTTATACTAAGAAGTCTTTTGCATAACACTAGAAATATAATGTTGCAAATACATACATGTACGTCTGTAACAAGTACAATATCTTAACCAGTTCACGCAAGGATTATTTTGACATTGATTAGGCCCAAGCGCGGGATTGTTTTTCACGAACCTTGATCCGAGTCAGGTTTAGGCCGGCATCTGTGGGTAGCACACCCTGATATTTCTGGCCTTGCTCGCTGCGAGCCGGTCGCTGACAGATATTTATGGCCTTGCTCTGCTTGAATTCAGGAACAAATTTGGATGTAGACACGTTTTTATATAATACGAACTGGTTAAGAGAAATGTTTACAAATTGTTTAGGAGCAAGTGACATTTGTTTAATTTCTGTCCATTCTCTTTTGTACCACTTTGTGGTGGTATTTATAGCAAAAATTATGTTTACACATCCGATAGAAATTTGATTTTCAAGAACAGAACTGATTCTCCATTGGTTAGTCCATAAATAAGGGGGTCTAAAAGGGGGTCTAAAATTGTGATATTTGTTGATGTCCCGGTCACACATGACCAAGTAATTTACCATGCAAGTGTCGCTGAAATTGACTTCAAAGTTTTTGCTATAGGTACTTTGTTTTATGTAATTACCCTGATATAAAAGGCGCCAAGGAATGTGTGCTGAATTAAAAAAACAAATTCCTATGTCTGATGTAACATGGACATGGAAAATTGAACCCCTAATTTTGTCACCGTCCCCACGAAGTAACACAAATGTCACGTGATACAACCCACTTCTGGCATTTTCACAAAGTAATACAAAGCCCATAGCTAATACACACGGATAGCGTCACTTTGTGAAAACTCTATTCGTGTGTATTGTGGCGGGAACTCCCCGGGCCAACCTAAGGCTGTTAGGATAAGTCGGACACCTATTAAAGCCACGACAATCTTCCCAACCTAAGGCTCTTCCCTAGACGAGAGATCACTCAGAGCGACCTAAAAGGCTAAGGGTGCAGGTCCGTTTTGGAGGAAATATACCGCCGATTATGATGATTGCGATTACTCTCTGTTAATTACACTATAACCTGTAACAAAGACTCCTTGACAACTGGATTGACGGTACAATGAACAATAAAGATGATTTATTCATAACAATCAAGAAATGCACAGTAATTGGAAATTAAGTGGGCTGTTTAAATACTAGGGTCCTCAGCAGCAATGCACAATAACTGCAGTGTTCAGAACGCAAAAGCCATCATGAACATTACACAAGCGAAGTCAGCATCAAGCGCCTAGTCAGCATTACGTGCCTATAGTCAGCATTACATGCCTAGTCAGCATTACATGCCTAGTCAGCATTACATGCCTAGTCAGCATTACATGCCCCAGTAAGCTGTGTACAACCAGTACAGCTTTGCACCTGCTACGTATTAACCATGCCAGTTTGCGTCAGCTATGTACAGCTAGCTGTCTCAGCTTTGTACCACCAACACATTAACCATGCAGGCTTGCGTAAACAATGTACAGGTATATCGCTTTGTACCGATTCGCATAAGCATTTCACAAAACGCAGCACCAGTTACCTACGTCTTATCTGTCGTGCAGCTCTCGAACAACTATAACAATGAATATTACGTGTCTACCACCCAGGTAAACACGCACGTACACCATGTAAAACACATACATGTACTTAAGCATATGGGCTTTGTTACCCAATCGCGTGCATTCACGCAGCGAGTCACTGAGCGGTAAGCTCCGCCCAGCCAGCGCGCGCAACTACAGGTCTTGTCCGCCCGTGGTTACAGTTCGTGGTTACTGGCACTAAGTCCTTGCACTTTCTGTCACAGTATTAACTATGGGCTTTGAGTTACATTGTGAAAATGCCAGAAGTGGGTCGCGCGTATCACGTGACATTTGTGTTTACTTCGTAGACAGAGCCTATTCTCTGAAAAACAACTCATGTCATCGTTGAGTTCATTGAAGACGGTGGTGTTGAGTTTCAGTGTGATAGATGACAAGCTGACACGCTCCGACACACGCACATCAGAGGTACATGTACGTACAACTGGTCTGTTAGGCATTCTAGTGGTGACGGTGGCAGGCTGAGGGTGGGTGGGCTCACAAATCTCAATACTGTGGGTTTTTTTTAGGTGGGACAAATCAGAGACTTCAAAATCCAGTTACCCTAAATGTTTTTAAGCTCATAATCATGCCAAGTTTTCCAACAAAAAGTGATGATGAGGTGCAGCATGAAATGTCCTCCCATTACGCAATATTCACGGGTCGGCCATCTTAAATTAAAAGTGAAGTAAAATCTTCCTTTTTGGAGCTTAAAAATAATGAAATAAAGTTAATTACAAATTAATACCAGTCAGCTCTAATGAATAATTAGTCTGGTACCATCTAATTCAACAGTTTACATAGCCTTCATTTTGTCGCAATGTTAAATGTTGCAATGTTGAAATAGTATGCAATGGTTGAGCGACTTTTGAAACGATTAGCGCGATAAGGCGCACGACTTTGTCGGAGCAACAATTTAAATGAAATACACCACCGCTGTCAGTGCAAAACTGAATCATTATCCCCGCGTGCAGTTGTTGAAAGCATAACGGAGCATGAATGAAAAAACACTGCTAAAGAGCAATGGTATTAGGACACAGCCCTGTTTAGTGCCGTTGGTAACAGGAAATGGGCTAGATGGACGTAGAGCCGCAACCTCACACGGGCAACCATACCATCGTGGAAGAATCTGATGATGTTAATTATCTTGGATGGGCAGCCAGCCCTGTACAGAAGCTTCCACAGACCTTTGTCAGGTCGATGAAGACAATGAAGAGGTCAGGATGTTGTTCTCTGCACTTTTCCTGGAGTTGTTGACCCGAAAACATCATGCCAACTGTGCCACGCGAGGCACAAAAGCACATTGACTTTTTGGGATGACTGTAGCCGGTTGAGGATGAGACGAGATAGTATATCTTCCCCTTTATTCTGGTTCAAGTGGGCTTGCAATAAACACGGTGCGTCTTCATGTTTAGCTCAAGGGATATGGCAGCAATTATGCATTCAGCAATCCTACCTAGCTTTCTATCTTCATAACCATTATACAGCGAGTCATTTGCACACAGACACCATCATCACACCTCCTGATTGATAACGTACCGTTCATTTCTCTCTTGGATGGCCCGTTTCTCTTCTATCATCTTCAGCTGTTTCTTTAACTCTTCCCTCCCTGTCTCTACTCTGTCCATAAGAGATATTGCCTGCAGAGAAATACACTTAATAATAACTGCTCAGGCACACAAAAAGATACAATAGTATACAAGTCCTTCATTTATAAAACAAAAATGAGGAGAGCTTAAAATTGCTCTCCTTAAATCCTGATGTTGATTTAAGAAGAGCTATTCGATCTCCTTAAATAGAAAGAAAAGAAAATAACAAAAACAAG
Organism: Crossaster papposus; assembly: GCA_037893245.1. Lineage (NCBI taxonomy): Eukaryota > Metazoa > Echinodermata > Asteroidea > Velatida > Solasteridae > Crossaster > Crossaster papposus. The sequence goes on from JBAIAA010000884.1 coordinate 312,797, forward strand.
AGCTGTTTCGGCCTACATGTGTATGTTGCTTTCAAAGCTTTTAAAAGACGTCGCTTTCAAAGTTTGCTAATGCACGCGCTAGCTACACATTTGTTTACTTTGCGCGCGCATGCAGTACTTCTTTGTTTAGTTTCAGTGCCATATACAATAATGTACCACTTTATTTTACCACAAAACGTATTGCACGGGTCAGGCACTCATGGTCGATTAGGCGCACTGAAAATCACACCTGGTATTTTTGTACGGAACACCATGTACATTCAGTAAGTAGATACACTGCACAGCTACAGTTCTGTACTGGGGTTGTTTACAGGTATATTGTACACGCACTCGTACCAGTACGTACATGTACATGTACACAACAGTGCACGCGCCATGCATTGCAGAGATAGGATCGTGTCATTCCTGTACATACAGTGTTTATTCGTGATGTTCATGGCCATTGGCGCGCATGGCTGACGCGGCACACATACTGCGTGAGTATACCGCAAGTGTACGTAAAAAAACAGTACCTTAATTAGTACTGTAGTATAGATTTTTCCATGACACAAAATCAACGGACGCGTTCCGGTTCGCGTTACAAATCAAACTGAAGAAATTACTTCTCCTGTGGAATTTTTAAGGAGCGCTGTGTTTTGTTCTCCTTGGAAAATATTAACCTTCTTCCCGGGTTTTGGTGTGCGGCACTCTGCTGTTCAAAATTAGTGAGAACAAGAATGAATGATCCTAGCTGTTGAATAGTATGGGCAAATGGGAATTTTTGAGCCCCGGCGTGAATGGGAGCAATAATGAATGTCAGGTGATGCGAGTTCAACCAATAAAATGACAAGGATCTGTATGTCAGTTATATAATCAATAATAATGTAACGAAACAAGGTTTGTGTATGTACATGTAAATTATACAATGTGCTAGAAATTCCTTTTTTTTGTATAGCGCAAGCTGATTGTTCTTTTACCAGCTAACTCGCCTTTGTTTGTTTTTTTACTGGCCTGGACTGGCCTAAATACAATTGTTGCTTGTAATCCTTGATAGAATTAACCCAATTCTTAAGCTAATTTTATGCAAAGTACTCGAACAATACACTTACCTGTAGATTTGCCTCACCTGACTTTCCTTTGTAGTCAACAGGGCTAGTCAGTATATAAACTGTGTCACAATACTTATCATGGAGGACTTGTGACTAGGTGCTGTAGGAGAGACACGTGTGTGTATGAGTTAGTCTTGCATACGCACTGTGGACCTCCGAACAATATAGGTCCACACGATGCGGGAAGAGGTTACGGTGTGTGGACTTGCACACGTCCACAATCTGTTTTTCAGTTTCCGAAAAAGGGCGCTAGAGGAAAAACGGGTTAGGGTTATATATAGAAAAGATAGAAGGGACAGCTGAGAGGCCCATAATCCAAATTTGAGGGTAAATTTGTTTTGGGGAAGCGAGAAAAATGAGTATTTAGTCAAAGTTTGTTAACTACACGAAGACAAAGGAATGTCCACAGTGCGTATGTAAGGTAAAGCTAGCTGTGTCTCTCTGAGTTTTAGATTTTATTTCGTCTTTGGTTGCCGGCCTCATGTGTCGTACATGTAAGTTTAATTTACATGCAGTTATGTGCCCATGCCCCCCTTTTCAGCCGTACTTGTTTATTGTATTGTAGGATTGTATAAGTTTTTAGTAGCGTTAGGTTGTATTCATTTTGGAGGGGCTTTGCGTGTTATCCAGCATGGATAACATGCCACGCAATTATATATTTGTTTTCATTGCTGCTCAAACTGAATTCATACTGCCTAAATTGTATATAATAATTAAAAACCAAAAGACGTGGCTTTAAGAAGTAGAATTTGTTTCATCGTTCATTGTTGTTGTGAGTTTGGTTGTCCACTGGCGGATCCCAAGTGGGTTTCGTTACAATAACAAGGAAAACTGATATACTGCCGGTATCTACCTAGTGGGGAATGGAGGTGAGGAGTAGGGGTGAAATACAGATGTAGAGTATGGGGGTTTGATTTTCAGCTGCAGTTGCGCTATCAAATTTGACCCCACCCTTACCTGTAAGAGAGGCGGTAGGTCTTCCTCCTCAGCTAACTGCTCCTCCTTCCCTTCCTCTCTAGCTGATCGATAGCTGGACAGCATCTTTAGATCCTGCTGGAAGTACTCTCGGGAGTCCTTGGATTTGGAGACATCATCTTCGGTCGTCTTTGGTTTCTCTAGCTGCGGAGGAAGTCAGTGACGGCTGATGTTATGACGACATACTTTTACAGTGGATATTGGCCCTTCTGACTTTGGGACAATCTACTGTCAACAATTGTCAACAAATAAAAATTACTCCTTTGGCCCTTTTTTCCTAATTCATATTCGCTTCATATTCGGTGCGAAAGCGAATTTGTGACATCAGGTGATTCAGAGTTTTCGTGCTGTGAATTCGTGAAAAATAAACACATTTTAATTCCAGTGAATTTTACAGGAAATGTTTTGTAACGTCAAAATCACTTGAGTGACAGTAATTTCTAAATGCAAATAATTATAAGATCTTCACCTACAACAAATGTTGGCAACGGATATTAGTTTAAAAAATAAATTTGAAAAAATGGAAACTGTGTACAAATATATTTAACTACATGTATAACAAAAACCAATTCCTTTATTTTATATAATTTCCAATATGTTTTATGAATTTTCTAAGACCAGAGGCCGATTTCATCGAGCTGCTGAAGCACCAAAAACCTTGCTTATTTCTAAAATCAAATTACTAGCCAAAATTCCATGTAACTGTTACATGTATGCAAGCTAACAACAAATACCAATCAACAAACAAACAAAATGCAAAATAACAAACAATATACATCATGTAGAGTTGTGGCTGGTAAGTTGGTTTTTACTAAGCAAGTTTTTTTCTGCTTAACCCTATCCCTGCTACACGCAGCACAATGCATCAAAAAAATAAAATCTAGTGCACTTTGATACATTCTGCTGTCGACAGTGTATTAATACCACAGTCTAAGACTATTGAGAGCTAGTCCCCATTGAACAATGCCAATGATGAATCGGCTGCGTTCAGTGACCAGTGACTCTAGGGCATTTTGACCTTAAGATTTTTGACCTGATGGATGTTTCTGCACTGTAACTACCATGTTATTTGGACCTTTGCTGCAATTTGCTGCGTGTAGGAGGCTGTCTAGCCAAAATACCCTGGAGGGTTAGGGTTAAGCAATTTTTTGTGCGGGACTAAAGAATAACTTGTCTATGAACTTACAAGTTTGGGGTCAAATTCCAGGCTTGGTCTTCACTTATGAACAGTGTCGGAGTCAATCCCGAGGTCTTCAAAGAGTGTTTCGACGGAAAACACTTCCAATGATTTAGCTCTTCTCATCTTGTGATGGGAGACAGGTTTCTTTTCTTGATCTCTGCAATAAAATACAGCAAATTTTTTTTTTTTAATTCCTGCTTTAAATTTCCGATTGATATCTGAAGTTTCATCTCTGAATTGTTTTGTCACAAGTTCATTTGAATAATGAAATAAGAGTGACTTGACTTTACGACTGAATGACTTGGGTCGATTGGAATAAGAATACCTTGGATTCTATCAAGCTCAGCTAACAGATCAAGCCGATAGGATTGGGTTGGGTGGCTTGTGTGTAAAGCGCTTGCCTCTTAGTCAGGTTCATAATGTACATATTGAAAGTTTCGTTCAATGTTTGTGTAGATTTGCTAAACTATACATTTTTGGAAACGTTAGGAAATACTCAACATGAAAACCAATGTTTACATTTGTTTTTAGGTTATTTGGTCAATGGGGTTATGAATACCGTTGATTCTAGTCAGCTTAGCTATTAGCTCAGGCCGATAGGATTGGGTCGATTGGGATATACCTTGGATTCTATCCAGCTTAGCTATTAGGTCAGGCCGGTAGGATTGGGTCGATGGGAATATAAATACCTTGGATTCTATCCAACTTAGCTAAGGTCAGGCCGATAGGACTGGGTCGATGGGAATATAATACCTTGGATTCTATCAAGCTTAGCTAACAGATCAAGCCGATAGGATGGGGTTGGGTGGCTTGTGTGTGAAGCGCTTGCCTCCAAGTAAGGTTCATAATGTACATATTGAAAGTTTCGTTCACTGTTTGTGTAGATTTGCTAAACTATACATTTTTGGAAACGTTAGGAAATACTCAACATAAAAACCAATGTTTACATTTGTTTTTAGGTTCTTTTGAAAAAAGTGGTTCTTTAATGTGACGTGACACATGAAAAGTCATTGGGTGTCACTTGCATCCTTCGCAATTCAGCACACCAGCTGCGAGTAAGGATGATTAGCCTCCCCAATTATTATTATTATATGAATACCGTGTATTCTATCCAGCTTAGCTATTTGGTCAGGCCGGTAGGATTGGGTCGATGGGAATATGAATACCTTGGATTCTATCCAGCTTAGCTAAGGTCAGGCCGATAGGACTGGGTCGATGGGAATATAATACCTTGGATTCTATCAAGCTTAGCTAACAGATCAAGCCGATAGGATTGGGTTGGGTTGCTTGTGTGTAAAGCCTTTGCCTCCAAGTCAGGTTCATAATGTACATATTGAAAGTGTCGTTCACTGTTTGTGTAGATTTGCTAAACTATACATTTTTGGAAACGTTAGGAAATACTCAACATAAAAACCAATGTTTACATTTGTTTTTAGGTTCTTTTGAAAAAAGTGGTTCTTTAATGCGAAGGATGCAAGTGACACCCAATGACTTTTCATGTGTCACGTCACAATTCAGCACACCAGCTGCGAGTAAGGATGATTAGCCTCCCCAATTATTATTATTATATGAATACCGTGTATTCTACCCAGCTTAGCTATTAGGTCAGGCCGGTAGGATTGGGTCGATGGGGTTATGAATACATTGGATTATATCAAGCTTAGCTATTAGGTCAGGCAGATAGATTGGGTCAATGGGGTTATGAATACCGTTGATTCTAGTCAGCTTAGCTATTAGCTCAGGCCGATAGGATTGGGTCGATTGGGATATACCTTGGATTCTATCCAGCTTAGCTAAGGTAAGGCCGATAGGACTGGGTCGATGGGAATATAATACCTTGGATTCTATCAAGCTTAGCTAACAGATCAAGCCGATAGGATTGGGTTGCTTGTGTGTAAAGCGCTTGCCTCCAAGTCAGGTTCATAATGTACATATTGAAAGTTTCGTTCACTGTTTGTGTAGATTTGCTAAACTATACATTTTTGGAAACGTTAGGAAATACTCAACATAAAAACCAATGTTTACATTTGTTTTTAGGTTCTTTTGAAAAAAGTGGTTCTTTAATGTGACGTGACACATGAAAAGTCATTGGGTGTCACTTGCATCCTTCGCAATTCAGCACACCAGCTGCGAGTAAGGATGATTAGCCTCCCCAATTATTATTATTATATGAATACCGTGTATTCTACCCAGCTTAGCTATTAGGTCAGGCCGGTAGGATTGGGTCGATGGGGTTATGAATACATTGGATTATATCAAGCTTAGCTATTAGGTCAGGCCGATAGATTGGGTCAATGGGGTTATGAATACCGTTGATTCTAGTCAGCTTAGCTATTAGCTCAGGCCGATAGGATTGGGTCGATTGGGATATACCTTGGATTCTATCCAGCTTAGCTAAGGTAAGGCCGATAGGACTGGGTCGATGGGAATATAATACCTTGGATTCTATCAAGCTTAGCTAACAGATCAAGCCGATAGGATTGGGTTGCTTGTGTGTAAAGCGCTTGCCTCCAAGTCAGGTTCATAATGTACATATTGAAAGTTTCGTTCACTGTTTGTGTAGATTTGCTAAACTATACATTTTTGGAAACGTTAGGAAATACTCAACATAAAAACCAATGTTTACATTTGTTTTTAGGTTCTTTTGAAAAAAGTGGTTCTTTAATGTGACGTGACACATGAAAAGTCATTGGGTGTCACTTGCATCCTTCGCAATTCAGCACACCAGCTGCGAGTAAGGATGATTAGCCTCCCCAATTATTATTATTATATGAATACCGTGGATTCTATCCAGCTTAGCTATTAGGTCAGGCCGGTAGGATTGGGTCGATGGGAATATAAATACCTTGGATTCTATCCAACTTAGCTAAGGTCAGGCCGATAGGACTGGGTCGATGGGAATATAATACCTTGGATTCTATCAAGCTTAGCTAACAGATCAAGCCGATAGGATTGGGTTGGGTGGCTTGTGTGTAAAGCCTTTGCCTCCAAGTAAGGTTCATAATGTACATATTGAAAGTTTCGTTCACTGTTTGTGTAGATTTGCTAAACTATACATTTTTGGAAACGTTAGGAAATACTCAACATAAAAACCAATGTTTACATTTGTTTTTAGGTTCTTTTGAAAAAATGGTTCTTTAATGTGACGTGACACATGAAAAGTCATTGGGTGTCACTTGCATCCTTCGCAATTCAGCACACCAGCTGCGAGTAAGGATGATTAGCCTCCCCAATTATTATTATTATATGAATACCGTGGATTCTACCCAGCTTAGCTATTAGGTCAGGCCGGTAGGATTGGGTCGATGGGCTTATGAATACATTGGATTATATCAAGCTTAGCTATTAGGTCAGGCCGATAGATTGGGTCAATGGGGTTATGAATACCGTTGATTCTAGTCAGCTTAGCTATTAGCTCAGGCCGATAGGATTGGGTCGATTGGGATATACCTTGGATTCTATCCAGCTTAGCTATTAGGTCAGGCCGGTAGGATTGGGTCGATGGGAATATGAATACCTTGGATTCTATCCAGCTTAGCTAAGGTCAGGCCGATAGGACTGGGTCGATGGGAATATAATACCTTGGATTCTATCAAGCTTAGCTAACAGATCAAGCCGATAGAATTGGGTTGGGTTTCTTGTGTGTAAAGCCCTTGCCTCCAAGTCAGGTTCATAATGTACATATTGAAAGTTTCGTTCACTGTTTGTGTAGATTTGCTAAACTATACATTTTTGGAAACGTTAGGAAATACTCAACATAAAAACCAATGTTTACATTTGTTTTTAGGTTCTTTTGAAAAAAATGGTTCTTTAATGTGACGTGACACATGAAAAGTCATTGGGTGTCACTTGCATCCTTCGCAATTCAGCACACCAGCTGCGAGTAAGGATGATTAGCCTCCCCAATTATTATTATTATATGAATACCGTGGATTCTATCCAGCTTAGCTATTTGGTCAGGCCGGTAGGATTGGGTCGATGGGAATATGAATACCTTGGATTCTATCCAGCTTAGCTAAGGTCAGGCCGATAGGACTGGGTCGATGCGAATATAATACCTTGGATTCTATCAAGCTTAGCTAACAGATCAAGCCGATAGAATTGGGTTGGGTTTCTTGTGTGTAAAGCCCTTGCCTCCAAGTCAGGTTCATAATGTACATATTGAAAGTTTCGTTCACTGTTTGTGTAGATTTGCTAAACTATACATTTTTGGAAACGTTAGGAAATACTCAACATAAAAACCAATGTTTACATTTGTTTTTAGGTTCTTTTGAAAAAAATGGTTCTTTAATGTGACGTGACACATGAAAAGTCATTGGGTGTCACTTGCATCCTTCGCAATTCAGCACACCAGCTGCGAGTAAGGATGATTAGCCTCCCCAATTATTATTATTATATGAATACCGTGGATTCTATCCAGCTTAGCTATTTGGTCAGGCCGGTAGGATTGGGTCGATGGGAATATGAATACCTTGGATTCTATCCAGCTTAGCTAAGGTCAGGCCGATAGGACTGGGTCGATGCGAATATAATACCTTGGATTCTATCAAGCTTAGCTAACAGATCAAGCCGATAGAATTGGGTTGGGTTGCTTGTGTGTAAAGCCTTTGCCTCCAAGTCAGGTTCATAATGTACATATTGAAAGTTTCGTTCACTGTTTGTGTAGATTTGCTAAACTATACATTTTTGGAAACGTTAGGAAATACTCAACATAAAAACCAATGTTTACATTTGTTTTTAGGTTCTTTTGAAAAAAATGGTTCTTTAATGTGACGTGACACATGAAAAGTCATTGGGTGTCACTTGCATCCTTCGCAATTCAGCACACCAGCTGCGAGTAAGGATGATTAGCCTCCCCAATTATTATTATTATATGAATACCGTGGATTCTATCCAGCTTAGCTATTAGGTCAGGCCGGTAGGATTGGGTCGTTATGAAAACCATGGATTCTATCAAGCTTAGCTATTAGGTCAGGCCGATAGGATTGGGTCGATTGGGATTTTCCATGGATTCTATCCAGCTTAGCTATTAGGTCAGGCCGGTAAGATTGGGTCGATGGGAATATAAATACCTTGGATTCTATCCAACTTAGCTAAGGTCAGGCCGATAGGACTGGGTCGATGGGAATATAATACCTTGGATTCTATCAAGCTTAGCTAACAGATCAAGCCGATAGGATTGGGTTGGGTGGCTTGTGTGTAAAGCCTTTGCCTCCAAGTAAGGTTCATAATGTACATATTGAAAGTTTCGATCACTGTTTGTGTAGATTTGCTAAACTATACATTTTTGGAAACGTTAGGAAATACTCAACATAAAAACCAATGTTTACATTTGTTTTTAGGTTCTTTTGAAAAAATGGTTCTTTAATGTGACGTGACACATGAAAAGTCATTGGGTGTCACTTGCATCCTTCGCAATTCAGCACACCAGCTGCGAGTAAGGATGATTAGCCTCCCCAATTATTATTATTATATGAATACCGTGGATTCTATCCAGCTTAGCTATAAAGTATTAGGTCAGGCCGGTAGGATTGGGTCGATGGGGTTATGAAAACCATGGATTCTATCAAGCTTAGCTATTAGGTCAGGCCGATAGGATTGGGTCGATTGGGATTTTCCATGGATTCTATCCAGCTTAGCTATTAGGTCAGGCCGGTAGGATTGGGTCGATGGGAATATAAATACCTTGGATTCTATCCAACTTAGCTAAGGTCAGGCCGATAGGACTGGGTCGATGGGAATATAATACCTTGGATTCTATCAAGCTTAGCTAACAGATCAAGCCGATAGGATTGGGTTGGGTGGCTTGTGTGTAAAGCCTTTGCCTCCAAGTAAGGTTCATAATGTACATATTGAAAGTTTCGTTCACTGTTTGTGTAGATTTGCTAAACTATACATTTTTGGAAACGTTAGGAAATACTCAACATAAAAACCAATGTTTACATTTGTTTTTAGGTTCTTTTGAAAAAATGGTTCTTTAATGTGACGTGACACATGAAAAGTCATTGGGTGTCACTTGCATCCTTCGCAATTCAGCACACCAGCTGCGAGTAAGGATGATTAGCCTCCCCAATTATTATTATTATATGAATACCGTGGATTCTATCCAGCTTAGCTATTAGGTCAGGCCGGTAGGATTGGGTCGATGGGGTTATGAAAACCATGGATTCTATCAAGCTTAGCTATTAAGTCAGGGCGATAGGATTGGGTCGATTGGGATTTTCCATGGATTCTATCCAGCTTAGCTGTCAGGCCGGTAGGATTGGGTCGATGGGAATATAAATACCTTGGATTCTATCCAACTTAGCTAAGGTCAGGCCGATAGGACTGGGTCGATGGGAATATAATACCTTGGATTCTATCAAGCTTAGCTAACAGATCAAGCCGATAGGATTGGGTTGGGTGGCTTGTGTGTAAAGCCTTTGCCTCCAAGTAAGGTTCATAATGTACATATTGAAAGTTTCGTTCACTGTTTGTGTAGATTTGCTAAACTATACATTTTTGGAAACGTTAGGAAATACTCAACATAAAAACCAATGTTTACATTTGTTTTTAGGTTTTTTAGAAAAAATGGTTCTTTAATGTGACGTGACACATGAAAAGTCATTGGGTGTCACTTGCATCCTTCGCAATTCAGCACACCAGCTGCGAGTAAGGATGATTAGCCTCCCCAATTATTATTATTATATGAATACCGTGGATTCTATCCAGCTTAGCTATTAGGTCAGGCCGGTAGGATTGGGTCGATGGGGTTATGAAAACCATGGATTCTATCAAGCTTAGCTATTAGGTCAGGCCGATAGGATTGGGTCGATTGGGATTTTCCATGGATTCTATCCAGCTTAGCTATTAGGTCAGGCCGGTAGGATTGGGTCGATGGGAATATAAATACCTTGGATTCTATCCAACTTAGCTAAGGTCAGGCCGATAGGACTGGGTCGATGGGAATATAATACCTTGGATTCTATCAAGCTTAGCTAACAGATCAAGCCGATAGGATTGGGTTGGGTGGCTTGTGTGTAAAGCCTTTGCCCCCAAGTAAGGTTCATAATGTACATATTGAAAGTTTCGTTCACTGTTTGTGTAGATTTGCTAAACTATACATTTTTGGAAACGTTAGGAAATACTCAACATAAAAACCAATGTTTACATTTGTTTTTAGGTTCTTTTGAAAAAATGGTTCTTTAATGTGACGTGACACATGAAAAGTCATTGGGTGTCACTTGCATCCTTCGCAATTCAGCACACCAGCTGCGAGTAAGGATGATTAGCCTCCCCAATTATTATTATTATATGAATACCGTGGATTCTATCCAGCTTAGCTATTAGGTCAGGCCGTTAGAATCCATGGTTTTCATAACCCCATCGACCCAATCCTATCAAGCTTAGCTATTAGGTCAGGCCGATAGGATTGGGTCAATGGGGTTATGAATACCGTTGATTCTAGTCAGCTTAGCTATTAGCTCAGGCCGATAGGATTGGGTCGATTGGGATATACCTTGGATTCTATCCAGCTTAGCTATTAGGTCAGGCCGGTAGGATTGGGTCGATGGGAATATGAATACCTTGGATTCTATCCAGCTTAGCTAAGGTCAGGCCGATAGGACTGGGTCGATGGGAATATAATACCTTGGATTCTATCAAGCTTAGCTAACAGATCAAGCCGATAGAATTGGGTTGGGTTTCTTGTGTGTAAAGCCCTTGCCTCCAAGTCAGGTTCATAATGTACATATTGAAAGTTTCGTTCACTGTTTGTGTAGATTTGCTAAACTATACATTTTTGGAAACGTTAGGAAATACTCAACATAAAAACCAATGTTTACATTTGTTTTTAGGTTCTTTTGAAAAAATGGTTCTTTAATGTGACGTGACACATGAAAAGTCATTGGGTGTCACTTGCATCCTTCGCAATTCAGCACACCAGCTGCGAGTAAGGATGATTAGCCTCCCCAATTATTATTATTATATGAATACCGTGTATTCTATCCAGCTTAGCTATTAGGTCAGGCCGGTAGGATTGGGTCGATGGGGTTATGAATACATTGGATTATATCAAGCTTAGCTATTAGGTCAGGCCGATAGGATTGGGTCAATGGGGTTATGAATACCGTTGATTCTAGTCAGCTTAGCTATTAGCTCAGGCCGATAGGATTGGGTCGATTGGGATATACCTTGGATTCTATCCAGCTTAGCTATTAGGTCAGGCCGGTAGGATTGGGTCGATTGGAATATGAATACCTTGGATTCTATCCAGCTTAGCTAAGGTCAGGCCGATAGGATTGGGTCAATGGGGTTATGAAAACCGTTGATTCTAGTCAGCTTAGCTATTAGCTCAGGCCGATAGGATTGGGTCGATTGGGATATACCTTGGATTCTATCCAGCTTAGCTATTAGGTCAGGCCGGTAGGATTGGGTCGATGGGAATATAAATACCTTGGATTCTATCAAGCTTAGCTAACAGATCAAGCCGATAGAATTGGGTTGGGTTTCTTGTGTGTAAAGCCCTTGCCTCCAAGTCAGGTTCATAATGTACATATTGAAAGTGTCGTTCACTGTTTGTGTAGATTTGCTAAACTATACATTTTTGGAAACGTTAGCAAATACTCGACATAAAAACCAATGTTTACATTTGTTTTTAGGTTCTTTTGAAAAAATGGTTCTTTAATGTGACGTGACACATGAAAAGTCATTGGGTGTCACTTGCATCCTTCGCAATTCAGCACACCAGCTGCGAGTAAGGATGATTAGCCTCCCCAATTATTATTATTATATGAATACCGTGGATTCTATCCAGCTTAGCTATTAGGTCAGGCCGGTAGGATTGGGTCGATGGGGTTATGAAAACCATGGATTCTATCAAGCTTAGCTATTAGGTCAGGCCGATAGGATTGGGTCAATGGGGTTATGAAAACCGTTGATTCTAGTCAGCTTAGCTATTAGCTCAGGCCGATAGGATTGGGTCGATTGGGATATACCTTGGATTCTATCCAGCTTAGCTATTAGGTCAGGCCGGTAGGATTGGGTCGATGGGAATATGAATACCTTGGATTCTATCCAGCTTAGCTAAGGTCAGGCCGATAGGACTGGGTCGATGCGAATATAATACCTTGGATTCTATCAAGCTTAGCTAACAGATCAAGCCGATAGGATTGGGTTGGGTTGCTTGTGTGTAAAGCCCTTGCCTCCAAGTCAGGTTCATAATGTACATATTGAAAGTGTCGTTCACTGTTTGTGTAGATTTGCTAAACTATACATTTTTGGAAAAGTTAGGAAATACTCAACATAAAAACCAATGTTTACATTTGTTTTTAGGTTCTTTTGAAAAAATGGTTCTTTAATGTGACGTGACACATGAAAAGTCATTGGGTGTCACTTGCATCCTTCGCAATTCAGCACACCAGCTGCGAGTAAGGATGATTAGCCTCCCCAATTATTATTATTATATGAATACCGTGGATTCTATCCAGCTTAGCTATTAGGTCAGGCCGGTAGGATTGGGTCGTTATGAAAACCATGGATTCTATCAAGCTTAGCTATTAGGTCAGGCCGATAGGATTGGGTCGATTGGGATTTTCCATGGATTCTATCCAGCTTAGCTATTAGGTCAGGCCGGTAAGATTGGGTCGATGGGAATATAAATACCTTGGATTCTATCCAACTTAGCTAAGGTCAGGCCGATAGGACTGGGTCGATGGGAATATAATACCTTGGATTCTATCAAGCTTAGCTAACAGATCAAGCCGATAGGATTGGGTTGGGTGGCTTGTGTGTAAAGCCTTTGCCTCCAAGTAAGGTTCATAATGTACATATTGAAAGTTTCGATCACTGTTTGTGTAGATTTGCTAAACTATACATTTTTGGAAACGTTAGGAAATACTCAACATAAAAACCAATGTTTACATTTGTTTTTAGGTTCTTTTGAAAAAATGGTTCTTTAATGTGACGTGACACATGAAAAGTCATTGGGTGTCACTTGCATCCTTCGCAATTCAGCACACCAGCTGCGAGTAAGGATGATTAGCCTCCCCAATTATTATTATTATATGAATACCGTGGATTCTATCCAGCTTAGCTATAAAGTATTAGGTCAGGCCGGTAGGATTGGGTCGATGGGGTTATGAAAACCATGGATTCTATCAAGCTTAGCTATTAGGTCAGGCCGATAGGATTGGGTCGATTGGGATTTTCCATGGATTCTATCCAGCTTAGCTATTAGGTCAGGCCGGTAGGATTGGGTCGATGGGAATATAAATACCTTGGATTCTATCCAACTTAGCTAAGGTCAGGCCGATAGGACTGGGTCGATGGGAATATAATACCTTGGATTCTATCAAGCTTAGCTAACAGATCAAGCCGATAGGATTGGGTTGGGTGGCTTGTGTGTAAAGCCTTTGCCTCCAAGTAAGGTTCATAATGTACATATTGAAAGTTTCGTTCACTGTTTGTGTAGATTTGCTAAACTATACATTTTTGGAAACGTTAGGAAATACTCAACATAAAAACCAATGTTTACATTTGTTTTTAGGTTCTTTTGAAAAAATGGTTCTTTAATGTGACGTGACACATGAAAAGTCATTGGGTGTCACTTGCATCCTTCGCAATTCAGCACACCAGCTGCGAGTAAGGATGATTAGCCTCCCCAATTATTATTATTATATGAATACCGTGGATTCTATCCAGCTTAGCTATTAGGTCAGGCCGGTAGGATTGGGTCGATGGGAATATAAATACCTTGGATTCTATCCAACTTAGCTAAGGTCAGGCCGATAGGACTGGGTCGATGGGAATATAATACCTTGGATTCTATCAAGCTTAGCTAACAGATCAAGCCGATAGGATTGGGTTGGGTGGCTTGTGTGTAAAGCCTTTGCCTCCAAGTAAGGTTCATAATGTACATATTGAAAGTTTCGTTCACTGTTTGTGTAGATTTGCTAAACTATACATTTTTGGAAACGTTAGGAAATACTCAACATAAAAACCAATGTTTACATTTGTTTTTAGGTTCTTTTGAAAAAATGGTTCTTTAATGTGACGTGACACATGAAAAGTCATTGGGTGTCACTTGCATCCTTCGCAATTCAGCACACCAGCTGCGAGTAAGGATGATTAGCCTCCCCAATTATTATTATTATATGAATACCGTGGATTCTACCCAGCTTAGCTATTAGGTCAGGCCGGTAGGATTGGGTCGATGGGGTTATGAATACATTGGATTATATCAAGCTTAGCTATTAGGTCAGGCCGATAGATTGGGTCAATGGGGTTATGAATACCGTTGATTCTAGTCAGCTTAGCTATTAGCTCAGGCCGATAGGATTGGGTCGATTGGGATATACCTTGGATTCTATCCAGCTTAGCTATTAGGTCAGGCCGGTAGGATTGGGTCGATGGGAATATGAATACCTTGGATTCTATCCAGCTTAGCTAAGGTCAGGCCGATAGGACTGGGTCGATGGGAATATAATACCTTGGATTCTATCAAGCTTAGCTAACAGATCAAGCCGATAGAATTGGGTTGGGTTTCTTGTGTGTAAAGCCCTTGCCTCCAAGTCAGGTTCATAATGTACATATTGAAAGTTTCGTTCACTGTTTGTGTAGATTTGCTAAACTATACATTTTTGGAAACGTTAGGAAATACTCAACATAAAAACCAATGTTTACATTTGTTTTTAGGTTCTTTTGAAAAAAATGGTTCTTTAATGTGACGTGACACATGAAAAGTCATTGGGTGTCACTTGCATCCTTCGCAATTCAGCACACCAGCTGCGAGTAAGGATGATTAGCCTCCCCAATTATTATTATTATATGAATACCGTGGATTCTATCCAGCTTAGCTATTTGGTCAGGCCGGTAGGATTGGGTCGATGGGAATATGAATACCTTGGATTCTATCCAGCTTAGCTAAGGTCAGGCCGATAGGACTGGGTCGATGCGAATATAATACCTTGGATTCTATCAAGCTTAGCTAACAGATCAAGCCGATAGAATTGGGTTGGGTTTCTTGTGTGTAAAGCCCTTGCCTCCAAGTCAGGTTCATAATGTACATATTGAAAGTTTCGTTCACTGTTTGTGTAGATTTGCTAAACTATACATTTTTGGAAACGTTAGGAAATACTCAACATAAAAACCAATGTTTACATTTGTTTTTAGGTTCTTTTGAAAAAAATGGTTCTTTAATGTGACGTGACACATGAAAAGTCATTGGGTGTCACTTGCATCCTTCGCAATTCAGCACACCAGCTGCGAGTAAGGATGATTAGCCTCCCCAATTATTATTATTATATGAATACCGTGGATTCTATCCAGCTTAGCTATTTGGTCAGGCCGGTAGGA
This sequence comes from Crossaster papposus, assembly GCA_037893245.1. Taxonomy (NCBI): domain Eukaryota; kingdom Metazoa; phylum Echinodermata; class Asteroidea; order Velatida; family Solasteridae; genus Crossaster; species Crossaster papposus. The sequence continues at coordinate 328,373 of JBAIAA010000884.1, forward strand.
TTGGGTCGATGGGAATATGAATACCTTGGATTCTATCCAGCTTAGCTAAGGTCAGGCCGATAGGACTGGGTCGATGCGAATATAATACCTTGGATTCTATCAAGCTTAGCTAACAGATCAAGCCGATAGAATTGGGTTGGGTTGCTTGTGTGTAAAGCCTTTGCCTCCAAGTCAGGTTCATAATGTACATATTGAAAGTTTCGTTCACTGTTTGTGTAGATTTGCTAAACTATACATTTTTGGAAACGTTAGGAAATACTCAACATAAAAACCAATGTTTACATTTGTTTTTAGGTTCTTTTGAAAAAAATGGTTCTTTAATGTGACGTGACACATGAAAAGTCATTGGGTGTCACTTGCATCCTTCGCAATTCAGCACACCAGCTGCGAGTAAGGATGATTAGCCTCCCCAATTATTATTATTATATGAATACCGTGGATTCTATCCAGCTTAGCTATTAGGTCAGGCCGGTAGGATTGGGTCGTTATGAAAACCATGGATTCTATCAAGCTTAGCTATTAGGTCAGGCCGATAGGATTGGGTCGATTGGGATTTTCCATGGATTCTATCCAGCTTAGCTATTAGGTCAGGCCGGTAGGATTGGGTCGATGGGAATATAAATACCTTGGATTCTATCCAACTTAGCTAAGGTCAGGCCGATAGGACTGGGTCGATGGGAATATAATACCTTGGATTCTATCAAGCTTAGCTAACAGATCAAGCCGATAGGATTGGGTTGGGTGGCTTGTGTGTAAAGCCTTTGCCCCCAAGTAAGGTTCATAATGTACATATTGAAAGTTTCGTTCACTGTTTGTGTAGATTTGCTAAACTATACATTTTTGGAAACGTTAGGAAATACTCAACATAAAAACCAATGTTTACATTTGTTTTTAGGTTCTTTTGAAAAAATGGTTCTTTAATGTGACGTGACACATGAAAAGTCATTGGGTGTCACTTGCATCCTTCGCAATTCAGCACACCAGCTGCGAGTAAGGATGATTAGCCTCCCCAATTATTATTATTATATGAATACCGTGGATTCTATCCAGCTTAGCTATTAGGTCAGGCCGGTAGAATTGGGTCGATGGGGTTATGAAAACCATGGATTCTATCAAGCTTAGCTATTAGGTCAGGCCGATAGGATTGGGTCGATTGGGACTTTCCATGGATTCTATCCAGCTTAGCTATTAGGTCAGGCCGGTAGGATTGGGTCGATGGGAATATAAATACCTTGGATTCTATCCAACTTAGCTAAGGTCAGGCCGATAGGACTGGGTCGATGGGAATATAATACCTTGGATTCTATCAAGCTTAGCTAACAGATCAAGCCGATAGGATTGGGTTGGGTGGCTTGTGTGTAAAGCCTTTGCCTCCAAGTAAGGTTCATAATGTACATATTGAAAGTTTCTTTCACTGTTTGTGTAGATTTGCTAAACTATACATTTTTGGAAACGTTAGGAAATACTCAACATAAAAACCAATGTTTACATTTGTTTTTAGGTTCTTTTGAAAAAATGGTTCTTTAATGTGACGTGACACATGAAAAGTCATTGGGTGTCACTTGCATCCTTCGCAATTCAGCACACCAGCTGCGAGTAAGGATGATTAGCCTCCCCAATTATTATTATTATATGAATACCGTGGATTCTATCCAGCTTAGCTATAAAGTATTAGGTCATGCCGGTAGGATTGGGTCGATGGGGTTATGAAAACCATGGATTCTATCAAGCTTAGCTATTAGGTCAGGCCGATAGGATTGGGTCGATTGGGATTTTCCATGGATTCTATCCAGCTTAGCTATTAGGTCAGGCCGGTAGGATTGGGTCGATGGGAATATAAATACCTTGGATTCTATCCAACTTAGCTAAGGTCAGGCCGATAGGACTGGGTCGATGGGAATATAATACCTTGGATTCTATCAAGCTTAGCTAACAGATCAAGCCGATAGGATTGGGTTGGGTGGCTTGTGTGTAAAGCCTTTGCCCCCAAGTAAGGTTCATAATGTACATATTGAAAGTTTCGTTCACTGTTTGTGTAGATTTGCTAAACTATACATTTTTGGAAACGTTAGGAAATACTCAACATAAAAACCAATGTTTACATTTGTTTTTAGGTTCTTTTGAAAAAATGGTTCTTTAATGTGACGTGACACATGAAAAGTCATTGGGTGTCACTTGCATCCTTCGCAATTCAGCACACCAGCTGCGAGTAAGGATGATTAGCCTCCCCAATTATTATTATTATATGAATACCGTGGATTCTATCCAGCTTAGCTATTAGGTCAGGCCGGTAGGATTGGGTCGATGGGGTTATGAAAACCATGGATTCTATCAAGCTTAGCTATTAGGTCAGGCCGATAGGATTGGGTCGATTGGGATTTTCCATGGATTCTATCCAGCTTAGCTATTAGGTCAGGCCGGTAGGATTGGGTCGATGGGAATATAAATACCTTGGATTCTATCCAACTTAGCTAAGGTCAGGCCGATAGGACTGGGTCGATGGGAATATAATACCTTGGATTCTATCAAGCTTAGCTAACAGATCAAGCCGATAGGATTGGGTTGGGTGGCTTGTGTGTAAAGCCTTTGCCCCCAAGTAAGGTTCATAATGTACATATTGAAAGTTTCGTTCACTGTTTGTGTAGATTTGCTAAACTATACATTTTTGGAAACGTTAGGAAATACTCAACATAAAAACCAATGTTTACATTTGTTTTTAGGTTCTTTTGAAAAAATGGTTCTTTAATGTGACGTGACACATGAAAAGTCATTGGGTGTCACTTGCATCCTTCGCAATTCAGCACACCAGCTGCGAGTAAGGATGATTAGCCTCCCCAATTATTATTATTATATGAATACCGTGGATTCTATCCAGCTTAGCTATTAGGTCAGGCCGGTAGGATTGGGTCGATGGGGTTATGAAAACCATGGATTCTATCAAGCTTAGCTATTAGGTCAGGCCGATAGGATTGGGTCGATTGGGATTTTCCATGGATTCTATCCAGCTTAGCTATTAGGTCAGGCCGGTAGGATTGGGTCGATGGGAATATAAATACCTTGGATTCTATCCAACTTAGCTAAGGTCAGGCCGATAGGACTGGGTCGATGGGAATATAATACCTTGGATTCTATCAAGCTTAGCTAACAGATCAAGCCGATAGGATTGGGTTGGGTGGCTTGTGTGTAAAGCCTTTGCCTCCAAGTAAGGTTCATAATGTACATATTGAAAGTTTCGTTCACCGTTTGTGTAGATTTGCTAAACTATACATTTTTGGAAACGTTAGGAAATACTCAACATAAAAACCAATGTTTACATTTGTTTTTAGGTTCTTTTGAAAAAATGGTTCTTTAATGTGACGTGACACATGAAAAGTCATTGGGTGTCACTTGCATCCTTCGCAATTCAGCACACCAGCTGCGAGTAAGGATGATTAGCCTCCCCAATTATTATTATTATATGAATACCGTGGATTCTATCCAGCTTAGCTATTAGGTCAGGCCGGTAGGATTGGGTCGATGGGGTTATGAAAACCATGGATTCTATCAAGCTTAGCTATTAGGTCAGGCCGATAGGATTGGGTCGATTGGGATTTTCCATGGATTCTATCCAGCTTAGCTATTAGGTCAGGCCGGTAGGATTGGGTCGATGGGAATATAAATACCTTGGATTCTATCCAACTTAGCTAAGGTCAGGCCGATAGGACTGGGTCGATGGGAATATAATACCTTGGATTCTATCAAGCTTAGCTAACAGATCAAGCCGATAGGATTGGGTTGGGTGGCTTGTGTGTAAAGCCTTTGCCTCCAAGTAAGGTTCATAATGTACATATTGAAAGTTTCGTTCACTGTTTGTGTAGATTTGCTAAACTATACATTTTTGGAAACGTTAGGAAATACTCAACATAAAAACCAATGTTTACATTTGTTTTTAGGTTCTTTTGAAAAAATGGTTCTTTAATGTGACGTGACACATGAAAAGTCATTGGGTGTCACTTGCATCCTTCGCAATTCAGCACACCAGCTGCGAGTAAGGATGATTAGCCTCCCCAATTATTATTATTATATGAATACCGTGGATTCTATCCAGCTTAGCTATTAGGTCAGGCCGGTAGAATTGGGTCGATGGGGTTATGAAAACCATGGATTCTATCAAGCTTAGCTATTAGGTCAGGCCGATAGGATTGGGTCGATTGGGATTTTCCATGGATTCTATCCAGCTTAGCTATTAGGTCAGGCCGGTAGGATTGGGTCGATGGGAATATAAATACCTTGGATTCTATCCAACTTAGCTAAGGTCAGGCCGATAGGACTGGGTCGATGGGAATATAATACCTTGGATTCTATCAAGCTTAGCTAACAGATCAAGCCGATAGGATTGGGTTGGGTGGCTTGTGTGTAAAGCCTTTGCCTCCAAGTAAGGTTCATAATGTACATATTGAAAGTTTCGATCACTGTTTGTGTAGATTTGCTAAACTATACATTTTTGGAAACGTTAGGAAATACTCAACATAAAAACCAATGTTTACATTTGTTTTTAGGTTCTTTTGAAAAAATGGTTCTTTAATGTGACGTGACACATGAAAAGTCATTGGGTGTCACTTGCATCCTTCGCAATTCAGCATACCAGCTGCGAGTAAGGATGATTAGCCTCCCCAATTATTATTATTATATGAATACCGTGGATTCTATCCAGCTTAGCTATTAGGTCAGGCCGGTAGGATTGGGTCGATGGGGTTATGAAAACCATGGATTCTATCAAGCTTAGCTATTAGGTCAGGCCGATAGGATTGGGTCGATTGGGATTTTCCATGGATTCTATCCAGCTTAGCTATTAGGTCAGGCCGGTAGGATTGGGTCGATGGGAATATAAATACCTTGGATTCTATCCAACTTAGCTAAGGTCAGGCCGATAGGACTGGGTCGATGGGAATATAATACCTTGGATTCTATCAAGCTTAGCTAACAGATCAAGCCGATAGGATTGGGTTGGGTGGCTTGTGTGTAAAGCCTTTGCCCCCAAGTAAGGTTCATAATGTACCTATTGAAAGTTTCGTTCACTGTTTGTGTAGATTTGCTAAACTATACATTTTTGGAAACGTTAGGAAATACTCAACATAAAAACCAATGTTTACATTTGTTTTTAGGTTCTTTTGAAAAAATGGTTCTTTAATGTGACGTGACACATGAAAAGTCATTGGGTGTCACTTGCATCCTTCGCAATTCAGCACACCAGCTGCGAGTAAGGATGATTAGCCTCCCCAATTATTATTATTATATGAATACCGTGGATTCTATCCAGCTTAGCTATTAGGTCAGGCCGGTAGGATTGGGTCGATGGGGTTATGAAAACCATGGATTCTATCAAGCTTAGCTATTAGGTCAGGCCGATAGGATTGGGTCGATTGGGATTTTCCATGGATTCTATCCAGCTTAGCTATTAGGTCAGGCCGGTAGGATTGGGTCGATGGGAATATAAATACCTTGGATTCTATCCAACTTAGCTAAGGTCAGGCCGATAGGACTGGGTCGATGGGAATATAATACCTTGGATTCTATCAAGCTTAGCTAACAGATCAAGCCGATAGGATTGGGTTGGGTGGCTTGTGTGTAAAGCCTTTGCCTCCAAGTAAGGTTCATAATGTACATATTGAAAGTTTCGTTCACCGTTTGTGTAGATTTGCTAAACTATACATTTTTGGAAACGTTAGGAAATACTCAACATAAAAACCAATGTTTACATTTGTTTTTAGGTTCTTTTGAAAAAATGGTTCTTTAATGTGACGTGACACATGAAAAGTCATTGGGTGTCACTTGCATCCTTCGCAATTCAGCACACCAGCTGCGAGTAAGGTTGATTAGCCTCCCCAATTATTATTATTATATGAATACCGTGGATTCTATCCAGCTTAGCTATTAGGTCAGGCCGGTAGGATTGGGTCGATGGGGTTATGAAAACCATGGATTCTATCAAGCTTAGCTATTAGGTCAGGCCGATAGGATTGGGTCGATTGGGATTTTCCATGGATTCTATCCAGCTTAGCTATTAGGTCAGGCCGGTAGGATTGGGTCGATGGGAATATAAATACCTTGGATTCTATCCAACTTAGCTAAGGTCAGGCCGATAGGACTGGGTCGATGGGAATATAATACCTTGGATTCTATCAAGCTTAGCTAACAGATCAAGCCGATAGGATTGGGTTGGGTGGCTTGTGTGTAAAGCCTTTGCCTCCAAGTAAGGTTCATAATGTACATATTGAAAGTTTCGTTCACTGTTTGTGTAGATTTGCTAAACTATACATTTTTGGAAACGTTAGGAAATACTCAACATAAAAACCAATGTTTACATTTGTTTTTAGGTTCTTTTGAAAAAATGGTTCTTTAATGTGACGTGACACATGAAAAGTCATTGGGTGTCACTTGCATCCTTCGCAATTCAGCACACCAGCTGCGAGTAAGGATGATTAGCCTCCCCAATTATTATTATTATATGAATACCGTGGATTCTATCCAGCTTAGCTATTAGGTCAGGCCGGTAGAATTGGGTCGATGGGGTTATAAAAACCATGGATTCTATCAAGCTTAGCTATTAGGTCAGGCCGATAGGATTGGGTCGATTGGGATTTTTCATGGATTCTATCCAGCTTAGCTATTAGGTCAGGCCGGTAGGATTGGGTCGATGGGAATATAAATACCTTGGATTCTATCCAACTTAGCTAAGGTCAGGCCGATAGGACTGGGTCGATGGGAATATAATACCTTGGATTCTATCAAGCTTAGCTAACAGATCAAGCCGATAGGATTGGGTTGGGTGGCTTGTGTGTAAAGCCTTTGCCTCCAAGTAAGGTTCATAATGTACATATTGAAAGTTTCGTTCACTGTTTGTGTAGATTTGCTAAACTATACATTTTTGGAAACGTTAGGAAATACTCAACATAAAAACCAATGTTTACATTTGTTTTTAGGTTCTTTTGAAAAAATGGTTCTTTAATGTGACGTGACACATGAAAAGTCATTGGGTGTCACTTGCATCCTTCGCAATTCAGCACACCAGCTGCGAGTAAGGATGATTAGCCTCCCCAATTATTATTATTATATGAATACCGTGGATTCTATCCAGCTTAGCTATTAGGTCAGGCCGGTAGGATTGGGTCGATGGGGTTATGAAAACCATGGATTCTATCAAGCTTAGCTATTAGGTCAGGCCGATAGGATTGGGTCGATTGGGATTTTCCATGGATTCTATCCAGCTTAGCTATTAGGTCAGGCCGGTAGGATTGGGTCGATGGGAATATAAATACCTTGGATTCTATCCAACTTAGCTAAGGTCAGGCCGATAGGACTGGGTCGATGGGAATATAATACCTTGGATTCTATCAAGCTTAGCTAACAGATCAAGCCGATAGGATTGGGTTGGGTGGCTTGTGTGTAAAGCCTTTGCCTCCAAGTAAGGTTCATAATGTACATATTGAAAGTTTCGTTCACTGTTTGTGTAGATTTGCTAAACTATACATTTTTGGAAACGTTAGGAAATACTCAACATAAAAACCAATGTTTACATTTGTTTTTAGGTTCTTTTGAAAAAATGGTTCTTTAATGTGACGTGACACATGAAAAGTCATTGGGTGTCACTTGCATCCTTCGCAATTCAGCACACCAGCTGCGAGTAAGGATGATTAGCCTCCCCAATTATTATTATTATATGAATACCGTGGATTCTATCCAGCTTAGCTATTAGGTCAGGCCGGTAGGATTGGGTCGATGGGGTTATGAAAACCATGGATTCTATCAAGCTTAGCTATTAGGTCAGGCCGATAGGATTGGGTCGATTGGGATTTTCCATGGATTCTATCCAGCTTAGCTATTAGGTCAGGCCGGTAGGATTGGGTCGATGGGAATATAAATACCTTGGATTCTATCCAACTTAGCTAAGGTCAGGCCGATAGGACTGGGTCGATGGGAATATAATACCTTGGATTCTATCAAGCTTAGCTAACAGATCAAGCCGATAGGATTGGGTTGGGTGGCTTGTGTGTAAAGCCTTTGCCTCCAAGTAAGGTTCATAATGTACATATTGAAAGTTTCGTTCACTGTTTGTGTAGATTTGCTAAACTATACATTTTTGGAAACGTTAGGAAATACTCAACATAAAAACCAATGTTTACATTTGTTTTTAGGTTCTTTGGAAAAAATGGTTCTTTAATGTGACGTGACACATGAAAAGTCATTGGGTGTCACTTGCATCCTTCGCAATTCAGCACACCAGCTGCGAGTAAGGATGATTAGCCTCCCCAATTATTATTATTATATGAATACCGTGGATTCTATCCAGCTTAGCTATTAGGTCAGGCCGGTAGGATTGGGTCGATGGGGTTATGAAAACCATGGATTCTATCAAGCTTAGCTATTAGGTCAGGCCGATAGGATTGGGTCGATTGGGATTTTCCATGGATTCTATCCAGCTTAGCTATTAGGTCAGGCCGGTAGGATTGGGTCGATGGGAATATAAATACCTTGGATTCTATCCAACTTAGCTAAGGTCAGGCCGATAGGACTGGGTCGATGGGAATATAATACCTTGGATTCTATCAAGCTTAGCTAACAGATCAAGCCGATAGGATTGGGTTGGGTGGCTTGTGTGTAAAGCCTTTGCCTCCAAGTAAGGTTCATAATGTACATATTGAAAGTTTCGTTCACTGTTTGTGTAGATTTGCTAAACTATACATTTTTGGAAACGTTAGGAAATACTCAACATAAAAACCAATGTTTACATTTGTTTTTAGGTTCTTTAGAAAAAATGGTTCTTTAATGTGACGTGACACATGAAAAGTCATTGGGTGTCACTTGCATCCTTCGCAATTCAGCACACCAGCTGCGAGTAAGGATGATTAGCCTCCCCAATTATTATTATTATATGAATACCGTGGATTCTATCCAGCTTAGCTATTAGGTCAGGCCGGTAGGATTGGGTCGATGGGGTTATGAAAACCATGGATTCTATCAAGCTTAGCTATTAGGTCAGGCCGATAGGATTGGGTCGATTGGGATTTTCCATGGATTCTATCCAGCTTAGCTATTAGGTCAGGCCGGTAGGATTGGGTCGATGGGAATATAAATACCTTGGATTCTATCCAACTTAGCTAAGGTCAGGCCGATAGGACTGGGTCGATGGGAATATAATACCTTGGATTCTATCAAGCTTAGCTAACAGATCAAGCCGATAGGATTGGGTTGGGTGGCTTGTGTGTAAAGCCTTTGCCCCCAAGTAAGGTTCATAATGTACCTATTGAAAGTTTCGTTCACTGTTTGTGTAGATTTGCTAAACTATACATTTTTGGAAACGTTAGGAAATACTCAACATAAAAACCAATGTTTACATTTGTTTTTAGGTTCTTTTGAAAAAATGGTTCTTTAATGTGACGTGACACATGAAAAGTCATTGGGTGTCACTTGCATCCTTCGCAATTCAGCACACCAGCTGCGAGTAAGGATGATTAGCCTCCCCAATTATTATTATTATATGAATACCGTGGATTCTATCCAGCTTAGCTATTAGGTCAGGCCGGTAGGATTGGGTCGATGGGGTTATGAAAACCATGGATTCTATCAAGCTTAGCTATTAGGTCAGGCCGATAGGATTGGGTCGATTGGGATTTTCCAAGGATTCTATCCAGCTTAGCTATTAGGTCAGGCCGGTAGGATTGGGTCGATGGGAATATAAATACCTTGGATTCTATCCAACTTAGCTAAGGTCAGGCCGATAGGACTGGGTCGATGGGAATATAATACCTTGGATTCTATCAAGCTTAGCTAACAGATCAAGCCGATAGGATTGGGTTGGGTGGCTTGTGTGTAAAGCCTTTGCCTCCAAGTAAGGTTCATAATGTACATATTGAAAGTTTCGTTCACCGTTTGTGTAGATTTGCTAAACTATACATTTTTGGAAACGTTAGGAAATACTCAACATAAAAACCAATGTTTACATTTGTTTTTAGGTTCTTTTGAAAAAATGGTTCTTTAATGTGACGTGACACATGAAAAGTCATTGGGTGTCACTTGCATCCTTCGCAATTCAGCACACCAGCTGCGAGTAAGGATGATTAGCCTCCCCAATTATTATTATTATATGAATACCGTGGATTCTATCCAGCTTAGCTATTAGGTCAGGCCGGTAGGATTGGGTCGATGGGGTTATGAAAACCATGGATTCTATCAAGCTTAGCTATTAGGTCAGGCCGATAGGATTGGGTCGATTGGGATTTTCCATGGATTCTATCCAGCTTAGCTATTAGGTCAGGCCGGTAGGATTGGGTCGATGGGAATATAAATACCTTGGATTCTATCCAACTTAGCTAAGGTCAGGCCGATAGGACTGGGTCGATGGGAATATAATACCTTGGATTCTATCAAGCTTAGCTAACAGATCAAGCCGATAGGATTGGGTTGGGTGGCTTGTGTGTAAAGCCTTTGCCTCCAAGTAAGGTTCATAATGTACATATTGAAAGTTTCGTTCACTGTTTGTGTAGATTTGCTAAACTATACATTTTTGGAAACGTTAGGAAATACTCAACATAAAAACCAATGTTTACATTTGTTTTTAGGTTCTTTTGAAAAAATGGTTCTTTAATGTGACGTGACACATGAAAAGTCATTGGGTGTCACTTGCATCCTTCGCAATTCAGCACACCAGCTGCGAGTAAGGATGATTAGCCTCCCCAATTATTATTATTATATGAATACCGTGGATTCTATCCAGCTTAGCTATTAGGTCAGGCCGGTAGGATTGGGTCGATGGGGTTATGAAAACCATGGATTCTATCAAGCTTAGCTATTAGGTCAGGCCGATAGGATTGGGTCGATTGGGATTTTCCATGGATTCTATCCAGCTTAGCTATTAGGTCAGGCCGGTAGGATTGGGTCGATGGGAATATAAATACCTTGGATTCTATCCAACTTAGCTAAGGTCAGGCCGATAGGACTGGGTCGATGGGAATATAATACCTTGGATTCTATCAAGCTTAGCTAACAGATCAAGCCGATAGGATTGGGTTGGGTGGCTTGTGTGTAAAGCCTTTGCCTCCAAGTAAGGTTCATAATGTACATATTGAAAGTTTCGATCACTGTTTGTGTAGATTTGCTAAACTATACATTTTTGGAAACGTTAGGAAATACTCAACATAAAAACCAATGTTTACATTTGTTTTTAGGTTCTTTTGAAAAAATGGTTCTTTAATGTGACGTGACACATGTAAAGTCATTGGGTGTCACTTGCATCCTTCGCAATTCAGCACACCAGCTGCGAGTAAGGATGATTAGCCTCCCCAATTATTATTATTATATGAATACCGTGGATTCTATCCAGCTTAGCTATTAGGTCAGGCCGGTAGGATTGGGTCGATGGGGTTATGAAAACCATGGATTCTATCAAGCTTAGCTATTAGGTCAGGCCGATAGGATTGGGTCGATTGGGATTTTCCATGGATTCTATCCAGCTTAGCTATTAGGTCAGGCCGGTAGGATTGGGTCGATGGGAATATAAATACCTTGGATTCTATCCAACTTAGCTAAGGTCAGGCCGATAGGACTGGGTCGATGGGAATATAATACCTTGGATTCTATCAAGCTTAGCTAACAGATCAAGCCGATAGGATTGGGTTGGGTGGCTTGTGTGTAAAGCCTTTGCCTCCAAGTAAGGTTCATAATGTACATATTGAAAGTTTCGTTCACTGTTTGTGTAGATTTGCTAAACTATACATTTTTGGAAACGTTAGGAAATACTCAACATAAAAACCAATGTTTACATTTGTTTTTAGGTTCTTTTGAAAAAATGGTTCTTTAATGTGACGTGACACATGAAAAGTCATTGGGTGTCACTTGCATCCTTCGCAATTCAGCACACCAGCTGCGAGTAAGGATGATTAGCCTCCCCAATTATTATTATTATATGAATACCGTGGATTCTATCCAGCTTAGCTATTAGGTCAGGCCGGTAGGATTGGGTCGATGGGGTTATGAAAACCATGGATTCTATCAAGCTTAGCTATTAGGTCAGGCCGATAGGATTGGGTCGATTGGGATTTTCCATGGATTCTATCCAGCTTAGCTATTAGGTCAGGCCGGTAGGATTGGGTCGATGGGAATATAAATACCTTGGATTCTATCCAACTTAGCTAAGGTCAGGCCGATAGGACTGGGTCGATGGGAATATAATACCTTGGATTCTATCAAGCTTAGCTAACAGATCAAGCCGATAGGATTGGGTTGGGTGGCTTGTGTGTAAAGCCTTTGCCTCCAAGTAAGGTTCATAATGTACATATTGAAAGTTTCGTTCACTGTTTGTGTAGATTTGCTAAACTATACATTTTTGGAAACGTTAGGAAATACTCAACATAAAAACCAATGTTTACATTTGTTTTTAGGTTCTTTTGAAAAAATGGTTCTTTAATGTGACGTGACACATGAAAAGTCATTGGGTGTCACTTGCATCCTTCGCAATTCAGCACACCAGCTGCGAGTAAGGATGATTAGCCTCCCCAATTATTATTATTATATGAATACCGTGGATTCTATCCAGCTTAGCTATTAGGTCAGGCCGGTAGGATTGGGTCGATGGGGTTATGAAAACCATGGATTCTATCAAGCTTAGCTATTAGGTCAGGCCGATAGGATTGGGTCGATTGGGATTTTCCATGGATTCTATCCAGCTTAGCTATTAGGTCAGGCCGGTAGGATTGGGTCGATGGGAATATAAATACCTTGGATTCTATCCAACTTAGCTAAGGTCAGGCCGATAGGACTGGGTCGATGGGATTATAATACCTTGGATTCTATCAAGCTTAGCTAACAGATCAAGCCGATAGGATTGGGTTGGGTGGCTTGTGTGTAAAGCCTTTGCCTCCAAGTAAGGTTCATAATGTACATATTGAAAGTTTCGATCACTGTTTGTGTAGATTTGCTAAACTATACATTTTTGGAAACGTTAGGAAATACTCAACATAAAAACCAATGTTTACATTTGTTTTTAGGTTCTTTTGAAAAAATGGTTCTTTAATGTGACGTGACACATGTAAAGTCATTGGGTGTCACTTGCATCCTTCGCAATTCAGCACACCAGCTGCGAGTAAGGATGATTAGCCTCCCCAATTATTATTATTATATGAATACCGTGGATTCTATCCAGCTTAGCTATTAGGTCAGGCCGGTAGGATTGGGTCGATGGGGTTATGAAAACCATGGATTCTATCAAGCTTAGCTATTAGGTCAGGCCGATAGGATTGGGTCGATTGGGATTTTCCATGGATTCTATCCAGCTTAGCTATTAGGTCAGGCCGGTAGGATTGGGTCGATGGGAATATAAATACCTTGGATTCTATCCAACTTAGCTAAGGTCAGGCCGATAGGACTGGGTCGATGGGAATATAATACCTTGGATTCTATCAAGCTTAGCTAACAGATCAAGCCGATAGGATTGGGTTGGGTGGCTTGTGTGTAAAGCCTTTGCCTCCAAGTAAGGTTCATAATGTACATATTGAAAGTTTCGTTCACTGTTTGTGTAGATTTGCTAAACTATACATTTTTGGAAACGTTAGGAAATACTCAACATAAAAACCAATGTTTACATTTGTTTTTAGGTTCTTTTGAAAAAATGGTTCTTTAATGTGACGTGACACATGAAAAGTCATTGGGTGTCACTTGCATCCTTCGCAATTCAGCACACCAGCTGCGAGTAAGGATGATTAGCCTCCCCAATTATTATTATTATATGAATACCGTGGATTCTATCCAGCTTAGCTATTAGGTCAGGCCGGTAGGATTGGGTCGATGGGGTTATGAAAACCATGGATTCTATCAAGCTTAGCTATTAGGTCAGGCCGATAGGATTGGGTCGATTGGGATTTTCCATGGATTCTATCCAGCTTAGCTATTAGGTCAGGCCGGTAGGATTGGGTCGATGGGAATATAAATACCTTGGATTCTATCCAACTTAGCTAAGGTCAGGCCGATAGGACTGGGTCGATGGGAATATAATACCTTGGATTCTATCAAGCTTAGCTAACAGATCAAGCCGATAGGATTGGGTTGGGTGGCTTGTGTGTAAAGCCTTTGCCTCCAAGTAAGGTTCATAATGTACATATTGAAAGTTTCGATCACTGTTTGTGTAGATTTGCTAAACTATACATTTTTGGAAACGTTAGGAAATACTCAACATAAAAACCAATGTTTACATTTGTTTTTAGGTTCTTTTGAAAAAATGGTTCTTTAATGTGACGTGACACATGTAAAGTCATTGGGTGTCACTTGCATCCTTCGCAATTCAGCACACCAGCTGCGAGTAAGGATGATTAGCCTCCCCAATTATTATTATTATATGAATACCGTGGATTCTATCCAGCTTAGCTATTAGGTCAGGCCGGTAGGATTGGGTCGATGGGGTTATGAAAACCATGGATTCTATCAAGCTTAGCTATTAGGTCAGGCCGATAGGATTGGGTCGATTGGGATTTTCCATGGATTCTATCCAGCTTAGCTATTAGGTCAGGCCGGTAGGATTGGGTCGATGGGAATATAAATACCTTGGATTCTATCCAACTTAGCTAAGGTCAGGCCGATAGGACTGGGTCGATGGGAATATAATACCTTGGATTCTATCAAGCTTAGCTAACAGATCAAGCCGATAGGATTGGGTTGGGTGGCTTGTGTGTAAAGCCTTTGCCTCCAAGTAAGGTTCATAATGTACATATTGAAAGTTTCGTTCACTGTTTGTGTAGATTTGCTAAACTATACATTTTTGGAAACGTTAGGAAATACTCAACATAAAAACCAATGTTTACATTTGTTTTTAGGTTCTTTTGAAAAAATGGTTCTTTAATGTGACGTGACACATGAAAAGTCATTGGGTGTCACTTGCATCCTTCGCAATTCAGCACACCAGCTGCGAGTAAGGATGATTAGCCTCCCCAATTATTATTATTATATGAATACCGTGGATTCTATCCAGCTTAGCTATTAGGTCAGGCCGGTAGGATTGGGTCGATGGGGTTAAGAAAACCATGGATTCTATCAAGCTTAGCTATTAGGTCAGGCCGATAGGATTGGGTCGATTGGGATTTTCCATGGATTCTATCCAGCTTAGCTATTAGGTCAGGCCGGTAGGATTGGGTCGATGGGAATATAAATACCTTGGATTCTATCCAACTTAGCTAAGGTCAGGCCGATAGGACTGGGTCGATGGGAATATAATACCTTGGATTCTATCAAGCTTAGCTAACAGATCAAGCCGATAGGATTGGGTTGGGTGGCTTGTGTGTAAAGCCTTTGCCTCCAAGTAAGGTTCATAATGTACATATTGAAAGTTTCGTTCACTGTTTGTGTAGATTTGCTAAACTATACATTTTTGGAAACGTTAGGAAATACTCAACATAAAAACCAATGTTTACATTTGTTTTTAGGTTCTTTTGAAAAAATGGTTCTTTAATGTGACGTGACACATGAAAAGTCATTGGGTGTCACTTGCATCCTTCGCAATTCATCACACCAGCTGCGAGTAAGGATGATTAGCCTCCCCAATTATTATTATTATATGAATACCGTGGATTCTATCCAGCTTAGCTATTAGGTCAGGCCGGTAGGATTGGGTCGATGGGGTTATGAAAACCATGGATTCTATCAAGCTTAGCTATTAGGTCAGGCCGATAGGATTGGGTCGATTGGGATTTTCCATGGATTCTATTCAGCTTAGCTATTAGGTCAGGCCGGTAGGATTGGGTCGATGGGAATATAAATACCTTGGATTCTATCCAACTTAGCTAAGGTCAGGCCGATAGGACTGGGTCGATGGGAATATAATACCTTGGATTCTATCAAGCTTAGCTAACAGATCAAGCCGATAGGATTGGGTTGGGTGGCTTGTGTGTAAAGCCTTTGCCTCCAAGTAAGGTTCATAATGTACATATTGAAAGTTTCGTTCACTGTTTGTGTAGATTTGCTAAACTATACATTTTTGGAAACGTTAGGAAATACTCAACATAAAAACCAATGTTTACATTTGTTTTTAGGTTCTTTTGAAAAAATGGTTCTTTAATGTGACGTGACACATGAAAAGTCATTGGGTGTCACTTGCATCCTTCGCAATTCAGCACACCAGCTGCGAGTAAGGATGATTAGCCTCCCCAATTATTATTATTATATGAATACCGTGGATTCTATCCAGCTTAGCTATTAGGTCAGGCCGGTAGGATTGGGTCGATGGGGTTATGAAAACCATGGATTCTATCAAGCTTAGCTATTAGGTCAGGCCGATAGGATTGGGTCGATTGGGATTTTCCATGGATTCTATCCAGCTTAGCTATTAGGTCAGGCCGGTAGGATTGGGTCGATGGGAATATAAATACCTTGGATTCTATCCAACTTAGCTAAGGTCAGGCCGATAGGACTGGGTCGATGGGAATATAATACCTTGGATTCTATCAAGCTTAGCTAACAGATCAAGCCGATAGGATTGGGTTGGGTGGCTTGTGTGTAAAGCCTTTGCCTCCAAGTAAGGTTCATAATGTACATATTGAAAGTTTCGTTCACTGTTTGTGTAGATTTGCTAAACTATACATTTTTGGAAACGTTAGGAAATACTCAACATAAAAACCAATGTTTACATTTGTTTTTAGGTTCTTTTGAAAAAATGGTTCTTTAATGTGACGTGACACATGAAAAGTCATTGGGTGTCACTTGCATCCTTCGCAATTCAGCACACCAGCTGCGAGTAAGGATGATTAGCCTCCCCAATTATTATTATTATATGAATACCGTGGATTCTATCCAGCTTAGCTATTAGGTCAGGCCGGTAGAATTGGGTCGATGGGGTTATGAAAACCATGGATTCTATCAAGCTTAGCTATTAGGTCAGGCCGATAGGATTGGGTCGATTGGGATTTTCCATGGATTCTATCCAGCTTAGCTATTAGGTCAGGCCGGTAGGATTGGGTCGATGGGAATATAAATACCTTGGATTCTATCCAACTTAGCTAAGGTCAGGCCGATAGGACTGGGTCGATGGGAATATAATACCTTGGATTCTATCAAGCTTAGCTAACAGATCAAGCCGATAGGATTGGGTTGGGTGGCTTGTGTGTAAAGCCTTTGCCTCCAAGTAAGGTTCATAATGTACATATTGAAAGTTTCGATCACTGTTTGTGTAGATTTGCTAAACTATACATTTTTGGAAACGTTAGGAAATACTCAACATAAAAACCAATGTTTACATTTGTTTTTAGGTTCTTTTGAAAAAATGGTTCTTTAATGTGACGTGACACATGTAAAGTCATTGGGTGTCACTTGCATCCTTCGCAATTCAGCACACCAGCTGCGAGTAAGGATGATTAGCCTCCCCAATTATTATTATTATATGAATACCGTGGATTCTATCCAGCTTAGCTATTAGGTCAGGCCGGTAGGATTGGGTCGATGGGGTTATGAAAACCATGGATTCTATCAAGCTTAGCTATTAGGTCAGGCCGATAGGATTGGGTCGATTGGGATTTTCCATGGATTCTATCCAGCTTAGCTATTAGGTCAGGCCGGTAGGATTGGGTCGATGGGAATATAAATACCTTGGATTCTATCCAACTTAGCTAAGGTCAGGCCGATAGGACTGGGTCGATGGGAATATAATACCTTGGATTCTATCAAGCTTAGCTAACAGATCAAGCCGATAGGATTGGGTTGGGTGGCTTGTGTGTAAAGCCTTTGCCTCCAAGTAAGGTTCATAATGTACATATTGAAAGTTTCGTTCACTGTTTGTGTAGATTTGCTAAACTATACATTTTTGGAAACGTTAGGAAATACTCAACATAAAAACCAATGTTTACATTTGTTTTTAGGTTCTTTTGAAAAAATGGTTCTTTAATGTGACGTGACACATGAAAAGTCATTGGGTGTCACTTGCATCCTTCGCAATTCAGCACACCAGCTGCGAGTAAGGATGATTAGCCTCCCCAATTATTATTATTATATGAATACCGTGGATTCTATCCAGCTTAGCTATTAGGTCAGGCCGGTAGGATTGGGTCGATGGGGTTATGAAAACCATGGATTCTATCAAGCTTAGCTATTAGGTCAGGCCGATAGGATTGGGTCGATTGGGATTTTCCATGGATTCTATCCAGCTTAGCTATTAGGTCAGGCCGGTAGGATTGGGTCGATGGGAATATAAATACCTTGGATTCTATCCAACTTAGCTAAGGTCAGGCCGATAGGACTGGGTCGATGGGAATATAATACCTTGGATTCTATCAAGCTTAGCTAACAGATCAAGCCGATAGGATTGGGTTGGGTGGCTTGTGTGTAAAGCCTTTGCCTCCAAGTAAGGTTCATAATGTACATATTGAAAGTTTCGATCACTGTTTGTGTAGATTTGCTAAACTATACATTTTTGGAAACGTTAGGAAATACTCAACATAAAAACCAATGTTTACATTTGTTTTTAGGTTCTTTTGAAAAAATGGTTCTTTAATGTGACGTGACACATGTAAAGTCATTGGGTGTCACTTGCATCCTTCGCAATTCAGCACACCAGCTGCGAGTAAGGATGATTAGCCTCCCCAATTATTATTATTATATGAATACCGTGGATTCTATCCAGCTTAGCTATTAGGTCAGGCCGGTAGGATTGGGTCGATGGGGTTATGAAAACCATGGATTCTATCAAGCTTAGCTATTAGGTCAGGCCGATAGGATTGGGTCGATTGGGATTTTCCATGGATTCTATCCAGCTTAGCTATTAGGTCAGGCCGGTAGGATTGGGTCGATGGGAATATAAATACCTTGGATTCTATCCAACTTAGCTAAGGTCAGGCCGATAGGACTGGGTCGATGGGAATATAATACCTTGGATTCTATCAAGCTTAGCTAACAGATCAAGCCGATAGGATTGGGTTGGGTGGCTTGTGTGTAAAGCCTTTGCCTCCAAGTAAGGTTCATAATGTACATATTGAAAGTTTCGTTCACTGTTTGTGTAGATTTGCTAAACTATACATTTTTGGAAACGTTAGGAAATACTCAACATAAAAACCAATGTTTACATTTGTTTTTAGGTTCTTTTGAAAAAATGGTTCTTTAATGTGACGTGACACATGAAAAGTCATTGGGTGTCACTTGCATCCTTCGCAATTCAGCACACCAGCTGCGAGTAAGGATGATTAGCCTCCCCAATTATTATTATTATATGAATACCGTGGATTCTATCCAGCTTAGCTATTAGGTCAGGCCGGTAGGATTGGGTCGATGGGGTTATGAAAACCATGGATTCTATCAAGCTTAGCTATTAGGTCAGGCCGATAGGATTGGGTCGATTGGGATTTTCCATGGATTCTATCCAGCTTAGCTATTAGGTCAGGCCGGTAGGATTGGGTCGATGGGAATATAAATACCTTGGATTCTATCCAACTTAGCTAAGGTCAGGCCGATAGGACTGGGTCGATGGGAATATAATACCTTGGATTCTATCAAGCTTAGCTAACAGATCAAGCCGATAGGATTGGGTTGGGTGGCTTGTGTGTAAAGCCTTTGCCTCCAAGTAAGGTTCATAATGTACATATTGAAAGTTTCGATCACTGTTTGTGTAGATTTGCTAAACTATACATTTTTGGAAACGTTAGGAAATACTCAACATAAAAACCAATGTTTACATTTGTTTTTAGGTTCTTTTGAAAAAATGGTTCTTTAATGTGACGTGACACATGTAAAGTCATTGGGTGTCACTTGCATCCTTCGCAATTCAGCACACCAGCTGCGAGTAAGGATGATTAGCCTCCCCAATTATTATTATTATATGAATACCGTGGATTCTATCCAGCTTAGCTATTAGGTCAGGCCGGTAGGATTGGGTCGATGGGGTTATGAAAACCATGGATTCTATCAAGCTTAGCTATTAGGTCAGGCCGATAGGATTGGGTCGATTGGGATTTTCCATGGATTCTATCCAGCTTAGCTATTAGGTCAGGCCGGTAGGATTGGGTCGATGGGAATATAAATACCTTGGATTCTATCCAACTTAGCTAAGGTCAGGCCGATAGGACTGGGTCGATGGGAATATAATACCTTGGATTCTATCAAGCTTAGCTAACAGATCAAGCCGATAGGATTGGGTTGGGTGGCTTGTGTGTAAAGCCTTTGCCTCCAAGTAAGGTTCATAATGTACATATTGAAAGTTTCGTTCACTGTTTGTGTAGATTTGCTAAACTATACATTTTTGGAAACGTTAGGAAATACTCAACATAAAAACCAATGTTTACATTTGTTTTTAGGTTCTTTTGAAAAAATGGTTCTTTAATGTGACGTGACACATGAAAAGTCATTGGGTGTCACTTGCATCCTTCGCAATTCAGCACACCAGCTGCGAGTAAGGATGATTAGCCTCCCCAATTATTATTATTATATGAATACCGTGGATTCTATCCAGCTTAGCTATTAGGTCAGGCCGGTAGGATTGGGTCGATGGGGTTATGAAAACCATGGATTCTATCAAGCTTAGCTATTAGGTCAGGCCGATAGGATTGGGTCGATTGGGATTTTCCATGGATTCTATCCAGCTTAGCTATTAGGTCAGGCCGGTAGGATTGGGTCGATGGGAATATAAATACCTTGGATTCTATCCAACTTAGCTAAGGTCAGGCCGATAGGACTGGGTCGATGGGAATATAATACCTTGGATTCTATCAAGCTTAGCTAACAGATCAAGCCGATAGGATTGGGTTGGGTGGCTTGTGTGTAAAGCCTTTGCCTCCAAGTAAGGTTCATAATGTACATATTGAAAGTTTCGTTCACTGTTTGTGTAGATTTGCTAAACTATACATTTTTGGAAACGTTAGGAAATACTCAACATAAAAACCAATGTTTACATTTGTTTTTAGGTTCTTTTGAAAAAATGGTTCTTTAATGTGACGTGACACATGAAAAGTCATTGGGTGTCACTTGCATCCTTCGCAATTCATCACACCAGCTGCGAGTAAGGATGATTAGCCTCCCCAATTATTATTATTATATGAATACCGTGGATTCTATCCAGCTTAGCTATTAGGTCAGGCCGGTAGGATTGGGTCGATGGGGTTATGAAAACCATGGATTCTATCAAGCTTAGCTATTAGGTCAGGCCGATAGGATTGGGTCGATTGGGATTTTCCATGGATTCTATTCAGCTTAGCTATTAGGTCAGGCCGGTAGGATTGGGTCGATGGGAATATAAATACCTTGGATTCTATCCAACTTAGCTAAGGTCAGGCCGATAGGACTGGGTCGATGGGAATATAATACCTTGGATTCTATCAAGCTTAGCTAACAGATCAAGCCGATAGGATTGGGTTGGGTGGCTTGTGTGTAAAGCCTTTGCCTCCAAGTAAGGTTCATAATGTACATATTGAAAGTTTCGTTCACTGTTTGTGTAGATTTGCTAAACTATACATTTTTGGAAACGTTAGGAAATACTCAACATAAAAACCAATGTTTACATTTGTTTTTAGGTTCTTTTGAAAAAATGGTTCTTTAATGTGACGTGACACATGAAAAGTCATTGGGTGTCACTTGCATCCTTCGCAATTCAGCACACCAGCTGCGAGTAAGGATGATTAGCCTCCCCAATTATTATTATTATATGAATACCGTGGATTCTATCCAGCTTAGCTATTAGGTCAGGCCGGTAGGATTGGGTCGATGGGGTTATGAAAACCATGGATTCTATCAAGCTTAGCTATTAGGTCAGGCCGATAGGATTGGGTCGATTGGGATTTTCCATGGATTCTATCCAGCTTAGCTATTAGGTCAGGCCGGTAGGATTGGGTCGATGGGAATATAAATACCTTGGATTCTATCCAACTTAGCTAAGGTCAGGCCGATAGGACTGGGTCGATGGGAATATAATACCTTGGATTCTATCAAGCTTAGCTAACAGATCAAGCCGATAGGATTGGGTTGGGTGGCTTGTGTGTAAAGCCTTTGCCTCCAAGTAAGGTTCATAATGTACATATTGAAAGTTTCGTTCACTGTTTGTGTAGATTTGCTATAAACTATACATTTTTGGAAACGTTAGGAAATACTCAACATAAAAACCAATGTTTACATTTGTTTTTAGGTTCTTTTGAAAAAATGGTTCTTTAATGTGACGTGACACATGAAAAGTCATTGGGTGTCACTTGCATCCTTCGCAATTCAGCACACCAGCTGCGAGTAAGGATGATTAGCCTCCCCAATTATTATTATTATATGAATACCGTGGATTCTATCCAGCTTAGCTATTAGGTCAGGCCGGTAGGATTGGGTCGATGGGGTTATGAAAACCATGGATTCTATCAAGCTTAGCTATTAGGTAAGGCCGATAGGATTGGGTCGATTGGGATTTTCCATGGATTGTATCCAGCTTAGCTATTAGGTCAGGCCGGTAGGATTGGGTCGATGGGAATATAAATACCTTGGATTCTATCCAACTTAGCTAAGGTCAGGCCGATAGGACTGGGTCGATGGGAATATAATACCTTGGATTCTATCAAGCTTAGCTAACAGATCAAGCCGATAGGATTGGGTTGGGTGGCTTGTGTGTAAAGCCTTTGCCTCCAAGTAAGGTTCATAATGTACATATTGAAAGTTTCGTTCACTGTTTGTGTAGATTTGCTAAACTATACATTTTTGGAAACGTTAGGAAATACTCAACATAAAAACCAATGTTTACATTTGTTTTTAGGTTCTTTTGAAAAAATGGTTCTTTAATGTGACGTGACACATGAAAAGTCATTGGGTGTCACTTGCATCCTTCGCAATTCAGCACACCAGCTGCGAGTAAGGATGATTAGCCTCCCCAATTATTATTATTATATGAATACCGTGGATTCTATCCAGCTTAGCTATTAGGTCAGGCCGGTAGGATTGGGTCGATGGGAATATAAATACCTTGGATTCTATCCAACTTAGCTAAGGTCAGGCCGATAGGACTGGGTCGATGGGAATATAATACCTTGGATTCTATCAAGCTTAGCTAACAGATCAAGCCGATAGGATTGGGTTGGGTGGCTTGTGTGTAAAGCCTTTGCCTCCAAGTAAGGTTCATAATGTACATATTGAAAGTTTCGTTCACTGTTTGTGTAGATTTGCTAAACTATACATTTTTGGAAACGTTAGGAAATACTCAACATAAAAACCAATGTTTACATTTGTTTTTAGGTTCTTTTGAAAAAATGGTTCTTTAATGTGACGTGACACATGAAAAGTCATTGGGTGTCACTTGCATCCTTCGCAATTCAGCACACCAGCTGCGAGTAAGGATGATTAGCCTCCCCAATTATTATTATTATATGAATACCGTGGATTCTATCCAGCTTAGCTATTAGGTCAGGCCGGTAGGATTGGGTCGATGGGGTTATGAAAACCATGGATTCTATCAAGCTTAGCTATTAGGTCAGGCCGATAGGATTGGGTCGATTGGGATTTTCCATGGATTCTATCCAGCTTAGCTATTAGGTCAGGCCGGTAGGATTGGGTCGATGGGAATATAAATACCTTGGATTCTATCCAACTTAGCTAAGGTCAGGCCGATAGGACTGGGTCGATGGGAATATAATACCTTGGATTCTATCAAGCTTAGCTAACAGATCAAGCCGATAGGATTGGGTTGGGTGGCTTGTGTGTAAAGCCTTTGCCTCCAAGTAAGGTTCATAATGTACATATTGAAAGTTTCGTTCACTGTTTGTGTAGATTTGCAAAACTATACATTTTTGGAAACGTTAGGAAATACTCAACATAAAAACCAATGTTTACATTTGTTTTTAGGTTCTTTTGAAAAAATGGTTCTTTAATGTGACGTGACACATGAAAAGTCATTGGGTGTCACTTGCATCCTTCGCAATTCAGCACACCAGCTGCGAGTAAGGATGATTAGCCTCCCCAATTATTATTATTATATGAATACCGTGGATTCTATCCAGCTTAGCTATTAGGTCAGGCCGGTAGGATTGGGTCGATGGGGTTATGAAAACCATGGATTCTATCAAGCTTAGCTATTAGGTCAGGCCGATAGGATTGGGTCGATTGGGATTTTCCATGGATTCTATCCAGCTTAGCTATTAGGTCAGGCCGGTAGGATTGGGTCGATGGGAATATAAATACCTTGGATTCTATCCAACTTAGCTAAGGTCAGGCCGATAGGACTGGGTCGATGGGAATATAATACCTTGGATTCTATCAAGCTTAGCTAACAGATCAAGCCGATAGGATTGGGTTGGGTGGCTTGTGTGTAAAGCCTTTGCCTCCAAGTAAGGTTCATAATGTACATATTGAAAGTTTCGTTCACTGTTTGTGTAGATTTGCTAAACTATACATTTTTGGAAACGTTAGGAAATACTCAACATAAAAACCAATGTTTACATTTGTTTTTAGGTTCTTTTGAAAAAATGGTTCTTTAATGTGACGTGACACATGAAAAGTCATTGGGTGTCACTTGCATCCTTCGCAATTCAGCACACCAGCTGCGAGTAAGGATGATTAGCCTCCCCAATTATTATTATTATATGAATACCGTGGATTCTATCCAGCTTAGCTATTAGGTCAGGCCGGTAGGATTGGGTCGATGGGAATATAAATACCTTGGATTCTATCCAACTTAGCTATTAGGTCAGGCCGATAGGATTGGGTCGATTGGGATTTTCCATGGATTGTATCCAGCTTAGCTATTAGGTCAGGCCGGTAGGATTGGGTCGATGGGAATATAAATACCTTGGATTCTATCCAACTTAGCTAAGGTCAGGCCGATAGGACTGGGTCGATGGGAATATAATACCTTGGATTCTATCAAGCTTAGCTAACAGATCAAGCCGATAGGATTGGGTTGGGTGGCTTGTGTGTAAAGCCTTTGCCTCCAAGTAAGGTTCATAATGTACATATTGAAAGTTTCGTTCACTGTTTGTGTAGATTTGCTAAACTATACATTTTTGGAAACGTTAGGAAATACTCAACATAAAAACCAATGTTTACATTTGTTTTTAGGTTCTTTTGAAAAAATGGTTCTTTAATGTGACGTGACACATGAAAAGTCATTGGGTGTCACTTGCATCCTTCGCAATTCAGCACACCAGCTGCGAGTAAGGATGATTAGCCTCCCCAATTATTATTATTATATGAATACCGTGGATTCTATCCAGCTTAGCTATTAGGTCAGGCCGGTAGGATTGGGTCGATGGGGTTATGAAAACCATGGATTCTATCAAGCTTAGCTATTAGGTCAGGCCGATAGGATTGGGTCGATTGGGATTTTCCATGGATTCTATCCAGCTTAGCTATTAGGTCAGGCCGGTAGGATTGGGTCGATGGGAATATAAATACCTTGGATTCTATCCAACTTAGCTAAGGTCAGGCCGATAGGACTGGGTCGATGGGAATATAATACCTTGGATTCTATCAAGCTTAGCTAACAGATCAAGCCGATAGGATTGGGTTGGGTGGCTTGTGTGTAAAGCCTTTGCCTCCAAGTAAGGTTCATAATGTACATATTGAAAGTTTCGTTCACTGTTTGTGTAGATTTGCTAAACTATACATTTTTGGAAACGTTAGGAAATACTCAACATAAAAACCAATGTTTACATTTGTTTTTAGGTTCTTTTGAAAAAATGGTTCTTTAATGTGACGTGACACATGAAAAGTCATTGGGTGTCACTTGCATCCTTCGCAATTCAGCACACCAGCTGCGAGTAAGGATGATTAGCCTCCCCAATTATTATTATTATATGAATACCGTGGATTCTATCCAGCTTAGCTATTAGGTCAGGCCGGTAGGATTGGGTCGATGGGGTTATGAAAACCATGGATTCTATCAAGCTTAGCTATTAGGTCAGGCCGATAGGATTGGGTCGATTGGGATTTTCCATGGATTGTATCCAGCTTAGCTATTAGGTCAGGCCGGTAGGATTGGGTCGATGGGAATATAAATACCTTGGATTCTATCCAACTTAGCTAAGGTCAGGCCGATAGGACTGGGTCGATGGGAATATAATACCTTGGATTCTATCAAGCTTAGCTAACAGATCAAGCCGATAGGATTGGGTTGGGTGGCTTGTGTGTAAAGCCTTTGCCTCCAAGTAAGGTTCATAATGTACATATTGAAAGTTTCGTTCACTGTTTGTGTAGATTTGCTAAACTATACATTTTTGGAAACGTTAGGAAATACTCAACATAAAAACCAATGTTTACATTTGTTTTTAGGTTCTTTTGAAAAAATGGTTCTTTAATGTGACGTGACACATGAAAAGTCATTGGGTGTCACTTGCATCCTTCGCAATTCAGCACACCAGCTGCGAGTAAGGATGATTAGCCTCCCCAATTATTATTATTATATGAATACCGTGGATTCTATCCAGCTTAGCTATTAGGTCAGGCCGGTAGGATTGGGTCGATGGGAATATAAATACCTTGGATTCTATCCAACTTAGCTAAGGTCAGGCCGATAGGACTGGGTCGATGGGAATATAATACCTTGGATTCTATCAAGCTTAGCTAACAGATCAAGCCGATAGGATTGGGTTGGGTGGCTTGTGTGTAAAGCCTTTGCCTCCAAGTAAGGTTCATAATGTACATATTGAAAGTTTCGTTCACTGTTTGTGTAGATTTGCTAAACTATACATTTTTGGAAACGTTAGGAAATACTCAACATAAAAACCAATGTTTACATTTGTTTTTAGGTTCTTTTGAAAAAATGGTTCTTTAATGTGACGTGACACATGAAAAGTCATTGGGTGTCACTTGCATCCTTCGCAATTCAGCACACCAGCTGCGAGTAAGGATGATTAGCCTCCCCAATTATTATTATTATATGAATACCGTGGATTCTATCCAGCTTAGCTATTAGGTCAGGCCGGTAGGATTGGGTCGATGGGGTTATGAAAACCATGGATTCTATCAAGCTTAGCTATTAGGTCAGGCCGATAGGATTGGGTCGATTGGGATTTTCCATGGATTCTATCCAGCTTAGCTATTAGGTCAGGTCGGTAGGATTGGGTCGATGGGAATATAAATACCTTGGATTCTATCCAACTTAGCTAAGGTCAGGCCGATAGGACTGGGTCGATGGGAATATAATACCTTGGATTCTATCAAGCTTAGCTAACAGATCAAGCCGATAGGATTGGGTTGGGTGGCTTGTGTGTAAAGCCTTTGCCTCCAAGTAAGGTTCATAATGTACATATTGAAAGTTTCGTTCACTGTTTGTGTAGATTTGCTAAACTATACATTTTTGGAAACGTTAGGAAATACTCAACATAAAAACCAATGTTTACATTTGTTTTTAGGTTCTTTTGAAAAAATGGTTCTTTAATGTGACGTGACACATGAAAAGTCATTGGGTGTCACTTGCATCCTTCGCAATTCAGCACACCAGCTGCGAGTAAGGATGATTAGCCTCCCCAATTATTATTATTATATGAATACCGTGGATTCTATCCAGCTTAGCTATTAGGTCAGGCCGGTAGGATTGGGTCGATGGGGTTATGAAAACCATGGATTCTATCAAGCTTAGCTATTAGGTCAGGCCGATAGGATTGGGTCGATTGGGATTTTCCATGGATTCTATCCAGCTTAGCTATTAGGTCAGGCCGGTAGGATTGGGTCGATGGGAATATAAATACCTTGGATTCTATCCAACTTAGCTAAGGTCAGGCCGATAGGACTGGGTCGATGGGAATATAATACCTTGGATTCTATCAAGCTTAGCTAACAGATCAAGCCGATAGGATTGGGTTGGGTGGCTTGTGTGTAAAGCCTTTGCCTCCAAGTAAGGTTCATAATGTACATATTGAAAGTTTCGTTCACTGTTTGTGTAGATTTACTAAACTATACATTTTGGGAAACGTTAGGAAATACTCAACATAAAAACCAATGTTTACATTTGTTTTTAGGTTCTTTTGAAAAAATGGTTCTTTAATGTGACGTGACACATGAAAAGTCATTGGGTGTCACTTGCATCCTTCGCAATTCAGCACACCAGCTGCGAGTAAGGATGATTAGCCTCCCCAATTATTATTATTATATGAATACCGTGGATTCTATCCAGCTTAGCTATTAGGTCAGGCCGGTAGGATTGGGTCGATGGGGTTATGAAAACCATGGATTCTATCAAGCTTAGCTATTAGGTCAGGCCGATAGGATTGGGTCGATTGGGATTTTCCATGGATTCTATCCAGCTTAGCTATTAGGTCAGGCCGGTAGGATTGGGTCGATGGGAATATAAATACCTTGGATTCTATCCAACTTAGCTAAGGTCAGGCCGATAGGACTGGGTCGATGGGAATATAATACCTTGGATTCTATCAAGCTTAGCTAACAGATCAAGCCGATAGGATTGGGTTGGGTGGCTTGTGTGTAAAGCCTTTGCCTCCAAGTAAGGTTCATAATGTACATATTGAAAGTTTCGTTCACTGTTTGTGTAGATTTGCTAAACTATACATTTTTGGAAACGTTAGGAAATACTCAACATAAAAACCAATGTTTACATTTGTTTTTAGGTTCTTTTGAAAAAATGGTTCTTTAATGTGACGTGACACATGAAAAGTCATTGGGTGTCACTTGCATCCTTCGCAATTCAGCACACCAGCTGCGAGTAAGGATGATTAGCCTCCCCAATTATTATTATTATATGAATACCGTGGATTCTATCCAGCTTAGCTATTAGGTCAGGCCGGTAGGATTGGGTCGATGGGGTTATGAAAACCATGGATTCTATCAAGCTTAGCTATTAGGTCAGGCCGATAGGATTGGGTCGATTGGGATTTTCCATGGATTCTATCCAGCTTAGCTATTAGGTCAGGCCGGTAGGATTGGGTCGATGGGAATATAAATACCTTGGATTCTATCCAACTTAGCTAAGGTCAGGCCGATAGGACTGGGTCGATGGGAATATAATACCTTGGATTCTATCAAGCTTAGCTAACAGATCAAGCCGATAGGATTGGGTTGGGTGGCTTGTGTGTAAAGCCTTTGCCTCCAAGTAAGGTTCATAATGTACATATTGAAAGTTTCGTTCACTGTTTGTGTAGATTTGCTAAACTATACATTTTTGGAAACGTTAGGAAATACTCAACATAAAAACCAATGTTTACATTTGTTTTTAGGTTCTTTTGAAAAAATGGTTCTTTAATGTGACGTGACACATGAAAAGTCATTGGGTGTCACTTGCATCCTTCGCAATTTAGCACACCAGCTAGTAAGGATGATTAGCCTCCCCAATTATTATTATTATATGAATACCGTGGATTCTATCCAGCTTAGCTATTAGGTCAGGCCGGTAGGATTGGGTCGATGGGGTTATGAAAACCATAGATTCTATCAAGCTTAGCTATTAGGTCAGGCCGATAGGATTGGGTCGATTGGGATTTTCCATGGATTCTATCCAGCTTAGCTATTAGGTCAGGCCGGTAGGATTGGGTCGATGGGAATATAAATACCTTGGATTCTATCCAACTTAGCTAAGGTCAGGCCGATAGGACTGGGTCGATGGGAATATAATACCTTGGATTCTATCAAGCTTAGCTAACAGATCAAGCCGATAGGATTGGGTTGGGTGGCTTGTGTGTAAAGCCTTTGCCTCCAAGTAAGGTTCATAATGTACATATTGAAAGTTTCGTTCACTGTTTGTGTAGATTTGCTAAACTATACATTTTTGGAAACGTTAGGAAATACTCAACATAAAAACCAATGTTTACATTTGTTTTTAGGTTCTTTTGAAAAAATGGTTCTTTAATGTGACGTGACACATGAAAAGTCATTGGGTGTCACTTGCATCCTTCGCAATTCAGCACACCAGCTGCGAGTAAGGATGATTAGCCTCCCCAATTATTATTATTATATGAATACCGTGGATTCTATCCAGCTTAGCTATTAGGTCAGGCCGATAGGATTGGGTCGATTGGGATTTTCCATGGATTCTATCCAGCTTAGCTATTAGGTCAGGCCGGTAGGATTGGGTCGATGGGAATATAAATACCTTGGATTCTATCCAACTTAGCTAAGGTCAGGCCGATAGGACTGGGTCGATGGGAATATAATACCTTGGATTCTATCAAGCTTAGCTAACAGATCAAGCCGATAGGATTGGGTTGGGTGGCTTGTGTGTAAAGCCTTTGCCTCCAAGTAAGGTTCATAATGTACATATTGAAAGTTTCGTTCACTGTTTGTGTAGATTTGCTAAACTATACATTTTTGGAAACGTTAGGAAATACTCAACATAAAAACCAATGTTTACATTTGTTTTTAGGTTCTTTTGAAAAAATGGTTCTTTAATGTGACGTGACACATGAAAAGTCATTGGGTGTCACTTGCATCCTTCGCAATTCAGCACACCAGCTGCGAGTAAGGATGATTAGCCTCCCCAATTATTATTATTATATGAATACCGTGGATTCTATCCAGCTTAGCTATTAGGTCAGGCCGGTAGGATTGGGTCGATGGGGTTATGAAAACCATGGATTCTATCAAGCTTAGCTATTAGGTCAGGCCGATAGGATTGGGTGGATTGGGATTTTCCATGGATTCTATCCAGCTTAGCTATTAGGTCAGGCCGGTAGGATTGGGTCGATGGGAATATAAATACCTTGGATTCTATCCAACTTAGCTAAGGTCAGGCCGATAGGACTGGGTCGATGGGAATATAATACCTTGGATTCTATCAAGCTTAGCTAACAGATCAAGCCGATAGGATTGGGTTGGGTGGCTTGTGTGTAAAGCCTTTGCCTCCAAGTAAGGTTCATAATGTACATATTGAAAGTTTCGTTCACTGTTTGTGTAGATTTGCTAAACTATACATTTTTGGAAACGTTAGGAAATACTCAACATAAAAACCAATGTTTACATTTGTTTTTAGGTTCTTTTAAAAAAATGGTTCTTTAATGTGACGTGACACATGAAAAGTCATTGGGTGTCACTTGCATCCTTCGCAATTCAGCACACCAGCTGCGAGTAAGGATGATTAGCCTCCCCAATTATTATTATTATATGAATACCGTGGATTCTATCCAGCTTAGCTATTAGGTCAGGCCGGTAGGATTGGGTCGATGGGGTTATGAAAACCATGGATTCTATCAAGCTTAGCTATTAGGTCAGGCCGATAGGATTGGGTCGATTGAGATTTTCCATGGATTCTATCCAGCTTAGCTATTAGGTCAGGCCGGTAGGATTGGGTCGATGGAAATATAAATACCTTGGATTCTATCCAACTTAGCTAAGGTCAGGCCGATAGGACTGGGTCGATGGGAATATAATACCTTGGATTCTATCAAGCTTAGCTAACAGATCAAGCCGATAGGATTGGGTTGGGTGGCTTGTGTGTAAAGCCTTTGCCTCCAAGTAAGGTTCATAATGTACATATTGAAAGTTTCGTTCACTGTTTGTGTAGATTTGCTAAACTATACATTTTTGGAAACGTTAGGAAATACTCAACATAAAAACCAATGTTTACATTTGTTTTTAGGTTCTTTTGAAAAAATGGTTCTTTAATGTGACGTGACACATGAAGTCATTGGGTGTCACTTGCATCCTTCGCAATTCAGCACACCAGCTGCGAGTAAGGATGATTAGCCTCCCCAATTATTATTATTATATGAATACCGTGGATTCTATCCAGCTAAGCTATTAGGTCAGGCCGGTAGGATTGGGTCGATGGGGTTATGAAAACCATGGATTCTATCAAGCTTAGCTATTAGGTCAGGCCGATAGGATTGGGTCGATTGGGATTTTCCATGGATTCTATCCAGCTTAGCTATTAGGTCAGGCCGGTAGGATTGGGTCGATGGGAATATAAATACCTTGGATTCTATCCAACTTAGCTAAGGTCAGGCCGATAGGACTGGGTCGATGGGAATATAATACCTTGGATTCTATCAAGCTTAGCTAACAGATCAAGCCGATAG
The DNA here is from genome assembly GCA_037893245.1 of Crossaster papposus. NCBI lineage: Eukaryota > Metazoa > Echinodermata > Asteroidea > Velatida > Solasteridae > Crossaster > Crossaster papposus. The sequence goes on from JBAIAA010000884.1 coordinate 360,292, forward strand.
GATTGGGTTGGGTGGCTTGTGTGTAAAGCCTTTGCCTCCAAGTAAGGTTCATAATGTACATATTGAAAGTTTCGTTCACTGTTTGTGTAGATTTGCTAAACTATACATTTTTGGAAACGTTAGGAAATACTCAACATAAAAACCAATGTTTACATTTGTTTTTAGGTTCTTTTGAAAAAATGGTTCTTTAATGTGACGTGACACATGAAAAGTCATTGGGTGTCACTTGCATCCTTCGCAATTCAGCACACCAGCTGCGAGTAAGGATGATTAGCCTCCCCAATTATTATTATTATATGAATACCGTGGATTCTATCCAGCTTAGCTATTAGGTCAGGCCGGTAGGATTGGGTCGATGGGGTTATGAAAACCATGGATTCTATCAAGCTTAGCTATTAGGTCAGGCCGATAGGATTGGGTCGATTGGGATTTTCCATGGATTCTATCCAGCTTAGCTATTAGGTCAGGCCGGTAGGATTGGGTCGATGGGAATACAAATACCTTGGATTCTATCCAACTTAGCTAAGGTCAGGCCGATAGGACTGGGTCGATGGGAATATAATACCTTGGATTCTATCAAGCTTAGCTAACAGATCAAGCCGATAGGATTGGGTTGGGTGGCTTGTGTGTAAAGCCTTTGCCTCCAAGTAAGGTTCATAATGTACATATTGAAAGTTTCGTTCACTGTTTGTGTAGATTTGCTAAACTATACATTTTTGGAAACGTTAGGAAATACTCAACATAAAAACCAATGTTTACATTTGTTTTTAGGTTCTTTTGAAAAAATGGTTCTTTAATGTGACGTGACACATGAAAAGTCATTGGGTGTCACTTGCATCCTTCGCAATTCAGCACACCAGCTGCGAGTAAGGATGATTAGCCTCCCCAATTATTATTATTATATGAATACCGTGGATTCTATCCAGCTTAGCTATTAGGTCAGGCCGGTAGGATTGGGTCGATGGGGTTATGAAAACCATGGATTCTATCAAGCTTAGCTATTAGGTCAGGCCGATAGGATTGGGTCGATTGGGATTTTCCATGGATTCTATCCAGCTTAGCTATTAGGTCAGGCCGGTAGGATTGGGTCGATGGGAATATAAATACCTTGGATTCTATCCAACTTAGCTAAGGTCAGGCCGATAGGACTGGGTCGATGGGAATATAATACCTTGGATTCTATCAAGCTTAGCTAACAGATCAAGCCGATAGGATTGGGTTGGGTGGCTTGTGTGTAAAGCCTTTGCCTCCAAGTAAGGTTCATAATGTACATATTGAAAGTTTCGTTCACTGTTTGTGTAGATTTGCTAAACTATACATTTTTGGAAACGTTAGGAAATACTCAACATAAAAACCAATGTTTACATTTGTTTTTAGGTTCTTTTGAAAAAATGGTTCTTTAATGTGACGTGACACATGAAGTCATTGGGTGTCACTTGCATCCTTCGCAATTCAGCACACCAGCTGCGAGTAAGGATGATTAGCCTCCCCAATTATTATTATTATATGAATACCGTGGATTCTATCCAGCTAAGCTATTAGGTCAGGCCGGTAGGATTGGGTCGATGGGGTTATGAAAACCATGGATTCTATCAAGCTTAGCTATTAGGTCAGGCCGATAGGATTGGGTCGATTGGGATTTTCCATGGATTCTATCCAGCTTAGCTATTAGGTCAGGCCGGTAGGATTGGGTCGATGGGAATATAAATACCTTGGATTCTATCCAACTTAGCTAAGGTCAGGCCGATAGGACTGGGTCGATGGGAATATAATACCTTGGATTCTATCAAGCTTAGCTAACAGATCAAGCCGATAGGATTGGGTTGGGTGGCTTGTGTGTAAAGCCTTTGCCTCCAAGTAAGGTTCATAATGTACATATTGAAAGTTTCGTTCACTGTTTGTGTAGATTTGCTAAACTATACATTTTTGGAAACGTTAGGAAATACTCAACATAAAAACCAATGTTTACATTTGTTTTTAGGTTCTTTTGAAAAAATGGTTCTTTAATGTGACGTGACACATGAAAAGTCATTGGGTGTCACTTGCATCCTTCGCAATTCAGCACACCAGCTGCGAGTAAGGATGATTAGCCTCCCCAATTATTATTATTATATGAATACCGTGGATTCTATCCAGCTTAGCTATTAGGTCAGGCCGGTAGGATTGGGTCGATGGGGTTATGAAAACCATGGATTCTATCAAGCTTAGCTATTAGGTCAGGCCGATAGGATTGGGTCGATTGGGATTTTCCATGGATTCTATCCAGCTTAGCTATTAGGTCAGGCCGGTAGGATTGGGTCGATGGGAATACAAATACCTTGGATTCTATCCAACTTAGCTAAGGTCAGGCCGATAGGACTGGGTCGATGGGAATATAATACCTTGGATTCTATCAAGCTTAGCTAACAGATCAAGCCGATAGGATTGGGTTGGGTGGCTTGTGTGTAAAGCCTTTGCCTCCAAGTAAGGTTCATAATGTACATATTGAAAGTTTCGTTCACTGTTTGTGTAGATTTGCTAAACTATACATTTTTGGAAACGTTAGGAAATACTCAACATAAAAACCAATGTTTACATTTGTTTTTAGGTTCTTTTGAAAAAATGGTTCTTTAATGTGACGTGACACATGAAAAGTCATTGGGTGTCACTTGCATCCTTCGCAATTCAGCACACCAGCTGCGAGTAAGGATGATTAGCCTCCCCAATTATTATTATTATATGAATACCGTGGATTCTATCCAGCTTAGCTATTAGGTCAGGCCGGTAGGATTGGGTCGATGGGGTTATGAAAACCATGGATTCTATCAAGCTTAGCTATTAGGTCAGGCCGATAGGATTGGGTCGATTGGGATTTTCCATGGATTCTATCCAGCTGAGCTATTAGGTCAGGCCGGTAGGATTGGGTCGATGGGAATATAAATACCTTGGATTCTATCCAACTTAGCTAAGGTCAGGCCGATAGGACTGGGTCGATGGGAATATAATACCTTGGATTCTATCAAGCTTAGCTAACAGATCAAGCCGATAGGATTGGGTTGGGTGGCTTGTGTGTAAAGCCTTTGCCTCCAAGTAAGGTTCATAATGTACATATTGAAAGTTTCGTTCACTGTTTGTGTAGATTTGCTAAACTATACATTTTTGGAAACGTTAGGAAATACTCAACATAAAAACCAATGTTTACATTTGTTTTTAGGTTCTTTTGAAAAAATGGTTCTTTAATGTGACGTGACACATGAAAAGTCATTGGGTGTCACTTGCATCCTTCGCAATTCAGCACACCAGCTGCGAGTAAGGATGATTAGCCTCCCCAATTATTATTATTATATGAATACCGTGGATTCTATCCAGCTTAGCTATTAGGTCAGGCCGGTAGGATTGGGTCGATGGGGTTATGAAAACCATGGATTCTATCAAGCTTAGCTATTAGGTCAGGCCGATAGGATTGGGTCGATTGGGATTTTCCATGGATTCTATCCAGCTTAGCTATTAGGTCAGGCCGGTAGGATTGGGTCGATGGGAATATAAATACCTTGGATTCTATCCAACTTAGCTAAGGTCAGGCCGATAGGACTGGGTCGATGGGAATATAATACCTTGGATTCTATCAAGCTTAGCTAACAGATCAAGCCGATAGGATTGGGTTGGGTGGCTTGTGTGTAAAGCCTTTGCCTCCAAGTAAGGTTCATAATGTACATATTGAAAGTTTCGTTCACTGTTTGTGTAGATTTGCTAAACTATACATTTTTGGAAACGTTAGGAAATACTCAACATAAAAACCAATGTTTACATTTGTTTTTAGGTTCTTTTGAAAAAATGGTTCTTTAATGTGACGTGACACATGAAAAGTCATTGGGTGTCACTTGCATCCTTCGCAATTCAGCACACCAGCTGCGAGTAAGGATGATTAGCCTCCCCAATTATTATTATTATATGAATACCGTGGATTCTATCCAGCTTAGCTATTAGGTCAGGCCGGTAGGATTGGGTCGATGGGGTTATGAAAACCATGGATTCTATCAAGCTTAGCTATTAGGTCAGGCCGATAGGATTGGGTCGATTGGGATTTTCCATGGATTCTATCCAGCTTAGCTATTAGGTCAGGCCGGTAGGATTGGGTCGATGGGAATATAAATACCTTGGATTCTATCCAACTTAGCTAAGGTCAGGCCGATAGGACTGGGTCGATGGGAATATAATACCTTGGATTCTATCAAGCTTAGCTAACAGATCAAGCCGATAGGATTGGGTTGGGTGGCTTGTGTGTAAAGCCTTTGCCTCCAAGTAAGGTTCATAATGTACATATTGAAAGTTTCGTTCACTGTTTGTGTAGATTTGCTAAACTATACATTTTTGGAAACGTTAGGAAATACTCAACATAAAAACCAATGTTTACATTTGTTTTTAGGTTCTTTTGAAAAAATGGTTCTTTAATGTGACGTGACACATGAAAAGTCATTGGGTGTCACTTGCATCCTTCGCAATTCAGCACACCAGCTGCGAGTAAGGATGATTAGCCTCCCCAATTATTATTATTATATGAATACCGTGGATTCTATCCAGCTTAGCTATTAGGTCAGGCCGGTAGGATTGGGTCGATGGGGTTATGAAAACCATGGATTCTATCAAGCTTAGCTATTAGGTCAGGCCGATAGGATTGGGTCGATTGGGATTTTCCATGGATTCTATCCAGCTTAGCTATTAGGTCAGGCCGGTAGGATTGGGTCGATGGAAATATAAATACCTTGGATTCTATCCAACTTAGCTAAGGTCAGGCCGATAGGACTGGGTCGATGGGAATATAATACCTTGGATTCTATCAAGCTTAGCTAACAGATCAAGCCGATAGGATTGGGTTGGGTGGCTTGTGTGTAAAGCCTTTGCCTCCAAGTAAGGTTCATAATGTACATATTGAAAGTTTCGTTCACTGTTTGTGTAGATTTGCTAAACTATACATTTTGGGAAACGTTAGGAAATACTCAACATAAAAACCAATGTTTACATTTGTTTTTAGGTTCTTTTGAAAAAATGGTTCTTTAATGTGACGTGACACATGAAAAGTCATTGGGTGTCACTTGCATCCTTCGCAATTCAGCACACCAGCTGCGAGTAAGGATGATTAGCCTCCCCAATTATTATTATTATATGAATACCGTGGATTCTATCCAGCTTAGCTATTAGGTCAGGCCGGTAGGATTGGGTCGATGGGGTTATGAAAACCATGGATTCTATCAAGCTTAGCTATTAGGTCAGGCCGATAGGATTGGGTCGATTGGGATTTTCCATGGATTCTATCCAGCTTAGCTATTAGGTCAGGCCGGTAGGATTGGGTCGATGGGAATATAAATACCTTGGATTCTATCCAACTTAGCTAAGGTCAGGCCGATAGGACTGGGTCGATGGGAATATAATACCTTGGATTCTATCAAGCTTAGCTAACAGATCAAGCCGATAGGATTGGGTTGGGTGGCTTGTGTGTAAAGCCTTTGCCTCCAAGTAAGGTTCATAATGTACATATTGAAAGTTTCGTTCACTGTTTGTGTAGATTTGCTAAACTATACATTTTTGGAAACGTTAGGAAATACTCAACATAAAAACCAATGTTTACATTTGTTTTTAGGTTCTTTTGAAAAAATGGTTCTTTAATGTGACGTGACACATGAAAAGTCATTGGGTGTCACTTGCATCCTTCGCAATTCAGCACACCAGCTGCGAGTAAGGATGATTAGCCTCCCCAATTATTATTATTATATGAATACCGTGGATTCTATCCAGCTTAGCTATTAGGTCAGGCCGGTAGGATTGGGTCAATGGGGTTATGAAAACCATGGATTCTATCAAGCTTAGCTATTAGGTCAGGCCGATAGGATTGGGTCGATTGAGATTTTCCATGGATTCTATCCAGCTTAGCTATTAGGTCAGGCCGGTAGGATTGGGTCGATGGAAATATAAATACCTTGGATTCTATCCAACTTAGCTAAGGTCAGGCCGATAGGACTGGGTCGATGGGAATATAATACCTTGGATTCTATCAAGCTTAGCTAACAGATCAAGCCGATAGGATTGGGTTGGGTGGCTTGTGTGTAAAGCCTTTGCCTCCAAGTAAGGTTCATAATGTACATATTGAAAGTTTCGTTCACTGTTTGTGTAGATTTGCTAAACTATACATTTTTGGAAACGTTAGGAAATACTCAACATAAAAACCAATGTTTACATTTGTTTTTAGGTTCTTTTGAAAAAATGGTTCTTTAATGTGACGTGACACATGAAGTCATTGGGTGTCACTTGCATCCTTCGCAATTCAGCACACCAGCTGCGAGTAAGGATGATTAGCCTCCCCAATTATTATTATTATATGAATACCGTGGATTCTATCCAGCTAAGCTATTAGGTCAGGCCGGTAGGATTGGGTCGATGGGGTTATGAAAACCATGGATTCTATCAAGCTTAGCTATTAGGTCAGGCCGATAGGATTGGGTCGATTGGGATTTTCCATGGATTCTATCCAGCTTAGCTATTAGGTCAGGCCGGTAGGATTGGGTCGATGGGAATATAAATACCTTGGATTCTATCCAACTTAGCTAAGGTCAGGCCGATAGGACTGGGTCGATGGGAATATAATACCTTGGATTCTATCAAGCTTAGCTAACAGATCAAGCCGATAGGATTGGGTTGGGTGGCTTGTGTGTAAAGCCTTTGCCTCCAAGTAAGGTTCATAATGTACATATTGAAAGTTTCGTTCACTGTTTGTGTAGATTTGCTAAACTATACATTTTTGGAAACGTTAGGAAATACTCAACATAAAAACCAATGTTTACATTTGTTTTTAGGTTCTTTTGAAAAAATGGTTCTTTAATGTGACGTGACACATGAAAAGTCATTGGGTGTCACTTGCATCCTTCGCAATTCAGCACACCAGCTGCGAGTAAGGATGATTAGCCTCCCCAATTATTATTATTATATGAATACCGTGGATTCTATCCAGCTTAGCTATTAGGTCAGGCCGGTAGGATTGGGTCGATGGGGTTATGAAAACCATGGATTCTATCAAGCTTAGCTATTAGGTCAGGCCGATAGGATTGGGTCGATTGGGATTTTCCATGGATTCTATCCAGCTTAGCTATTAGGTCAGGCCGGTAGGATTGGGTCGATGGGAATACAAATACCTTGGATTCTATCCAACTTAGCTAAGGTCAGGCCGATAGGACTGGGTCGATGGGAATATAATACCTTGGATTCTATCAAGCTTAGCTAACAGATCAAGCCGATAGGATTGGGTTGGGTGGCTTGTGTGTAAAGCCTTTGCCTCCAAGTAAGGTTCATAATGTACATATTGAAAGTTTCGTTCACTGTTTGTGTAGATTTGCTAAACTATACATTTTTGGAAACGTTAGGAAATACTCAACATAAAAACCAATGTTTACATTTGTTTTTAGGTTCTTTTGAAAAAATGGTTCTTTAATGTGACGTGACACATGAAAAGTCATTGGGTGTCACTTGCATCCTTCGCAATTCAGCACACCAGCTGCGAGTAAGGATGATTAGCCTCCCCAATTATTATTATTATATGAATACCGTGGATTCTATCCAGCTTAGCTATTAGGTCAGGCCGGTAGGATTGGGTCGATGGGGTTATGAAAACCATGGATTCTATCAAGCTTAGCTATTAGGTCAGGCCGATAGGATTGGGTCGATTGGGATTTTCCATGGATTCTATCCAGCTTAGCTATTAGGTCAGGCCGGTAGGATTGGGTCGATGGGAATATAAATACCTTGGATTCTATCCAACTTAGCTAAGGTCAGGCCGATAGGACTGGGTCGATGGGAATATAATACCTTGGATTCTATCAAGCTTAGCTAACAGATCAAGCCGATAGGATTGGGTTGGGTGGCTTGTGTGTAAAGCCTTTGCCTCCAAGTAAGGTTCATAATGTACATATTGAAAGTTTCGTTCACTGTTTGTGTAGATTTGCTAAACTATACATTTTTGGAAACGTTAGGAAATACTCAACATAAAAACCAATGTTTACATTTGTTTTTAGGTTCTTTTGAAAAAATGGTTCTTTAATGTGACGTGACACATGAAAAGTCATTGGGTGTCACTTGCATCCTTCGCAATTCAGCACACCAGCTGCGAGTAAGGATGATTAGCCTCCCCAATTATTATTATTATATGAATACCGTGGATTCTATCCAGCTTAGCTATTAGGTCAGGCCGGTAGGATTGGGTCGATGGGGTTATGAAAACCATGGATTCTATCAAGCTTAGCTATTAGGTCAGGCCGATAGGATTGGGTCGATTGGGATTTTCCATGGATTCTATCCAGCTTAGCTATTAGGTCAGGCCGGTAGGATTGGGTCGATGGGAATATAAATACCTTGGATTCTATCCAACTTAGCTAAGGTCAGGCCGATAGGACTGGGTCGATGGGAATATAATACCTTGGATTCTATCAAGCTTAGCTAACAGATCAAGCCGATAGGATTGGGTTGGGTGGCTTGTGTGTAAAGCCTTTGCCTCCAAGTAAGGTTCATAATGTACATATTGAAAGTTTCGTTCACTGTTTGTGTAGATTTGCTAAACTATACCTTTTTGGAAACGTTAGGAAATACTCAACATAAAAACCAATGTTTACATTTGTTTTTAGGTTCTTTTGAAAAAATGGTTCTTTAATGTGACGTGACACATGAAAAGTCATTGGGTGTCACTTGCATCCTTCGCAATTCAGCACACCAGCTGCGAGTAAGGATGATTAGCCTCCCCAATTATTATTATTATATGAATACCGTGGATTCTATCCAGCTTAGCTATTAGGTCAGGCCGGTAGGATTGGGTCGATGGGGTTATGAAAACCATGGATTCTATCAAGCTTAGCTATTAGGTCAGGCCGATAGGATTGGGTCGATTGGGATTTTCCATGGATTCTATCCAGCTTAGCTATTAGGTCAGGCCGGTAGGATTGGGTCGATGGGAATATAAATACCTTGGATTCTATCCAACTTAGCTAAGGTCAGGCCGATAGGACTGGGTCGATGGGAATATAATACCTTGGATTCTATCAAGCTTAGCTAACAGATCAAGCCGATAGGATTGGGTTGGGTGGCTTGTGTGTAAAGCCTTTGCCTCCAAGTAAGGTTCATAATGTACATATTGAAAGTTTCGTTCACTGTTTGTGTAGATTTGCTAAACTATACATTTTTGGAAACGTTAGGAAATACTCAACATAAAAACCAATGTTTACATTTGTTTTTAGGTTCTTTTGAAAAAATGGTTCTTTAATGTGACGTGACACATGAAAAGTCATTGGGTGTCACTTGCATCCTTCGCAATTCAGCACACCAGCTGCGAGTAAGGATGATTAGCCTCCCCAATTATTATTATTATATGAATACCGTGGATTCTATCCAGCTTAGCTATTAGGTCAGGCCGGTAGGATTGGGTCGATGGGGTTATGAAAACCATGGATTCTATCAAGCTTAGCTATTAGGTCAGGCCGATAGGATTGGGTCGATTGGGATTTTCCATGGATTCTATCCAGCTTAGCTATTAGGTCAGGCCGGTAGGATTGGGTCGATGGGAATATAAATACCTTGGATTCTATCCAACTTAGCTAAGGTCAGGCCGATAGGACTGGGTCGATGGGAATATAATACCTTGGATTCTATCAAGCTTAGCTAACAGATCAAGCCGATAGGATTGGGTTGGGTGGCTTGTGTGTAAAGCCTTTGCCTCCAAGTAAGGTTCATAATGTACATATTGAAAGTTTCGTTCACTGTTTGTGTAGATTTGCTAAACTATACCTTTTTGGAAACGTTAGGAAATACTCAACATAAAAACCAATGTTTACATTTGTTTTTAGGTTCTTTTGAAAAAATGGTTCTTTAATGTGACGTGACACATGAAAAGTCATTGGGTGTCACTTGCATCCTTCGCAATTCAGCACACCAGCTGCGAGTAAGGATGATTAGCCTCCCCAATTATTATTATTATATGAATACCGTGGATTCTATCCAGCTTAGCTATTAGGTCAGGCCGGTAGGATTGGGTCGATGGGGTTATGAAAACCATGGATTCTATCAAGCTTAGCTATTAGGTCAGGCCGATAGGATTGGGTCGATTGGGATTTTCCATGGATTCTATCCAGCTTAGCTATTAGGTCAGGCCGGTAGGATTGGGTCGATGGGAATATAAATACCTTGGATTCTATCCAACTTAGCTAAGGTCAGGCCGATAGGACTGGGTCGATGGGAATATAATACCTTGGATTCTATCAAGCTTAGCTAACAGATCAAGCCGATAGGATTGGGTTGGGTGGCTTGTGTGTAAAGCCTTTGCCTCCAAGTAAGGTTCATAATGTACATATTGAAAGTTTCGTTCACTGTTTGTGTAGATTTGCTAAACTATACATTTTTGGAAACGTTAGGAAATACTCAACATAAAAACCAATGTTTACATTTGTTTTTAGGTTCTTTTGAAAAAATGGTTCTTTAATGTGACGTGACACATGAAAAGTCATTGGGTGTCACTTGCATCCTTCGCAATTCAGCACACCAGCTGCGAGTAAGGATGATTAGCCTCCCCAATTATTATTATTATATGAATACCGTGGATTCTATCCAGCTTAGCTATTAGGTCAGGCCGGTAGGATTGGGTCGATGGGGTTATGAAAACCATGGATTCTATCAAGCTTAGCTATTAGGTCAGGCCGATAGGATTGGGTCGATTGGGATTTTCCATGGATTCTATCCAGCTTAGCTATTAGGTCAGGCCGGTAGGATTGGGTCGATGGGAATATAAATACCTTGGATTCTATCCAACTTAGCTAAGGTCAGGCCGATAGGACTGGGTCGATGGGAATATAATACCTTGGATTCTATCAAGCTTAGCTAACAGATCAAGCCGATAGGATTGGGTTGGGTGGCTTGTGTGTAAAGCCTTTGCCTCCAAGTAAGGTTCATAATGTACATATTGAAAGTTTCGTTCACTGTTTGTGTAGATTTGCTAAACTATACATTTTTGGAAACGTTAGGAAATACTCAACATAAAAACCAATGTTTACATTTGTTTTTAGGTTCTTTTGAAAAAATGGTTCTTTAATGTGACGTGACACATGAAAAGTCATTGGGTGTCACTTGCATCCTTCGCAATTCAGCACACCAGCTGCGAGTAAGGATGATTAGCCTCCCCAATTATTATTATTATATGAATACCGTGGATTCTATCCAGCTTAGCTATTAGGTCAGGCCGGTAGGATTGGGTCGATGGGGTTATGAAAACCATGGATTCTATCAAGCTTAGCTATTAGGTCAGGCCGATAGGATTGGGTCGATTGGGATTTTCCATGGATTCTATCCAGCTTAGCTATTAGGTCAGGCCGGTAGGATTGGGTCGATGGGAATATAAATACCTTGGATTCTATCCAACTTAGCTAAGGTCAGGCCGATAGGACTGGGTCGATGGGAATATAATACCTTGGATTCTATCAAGCTTAGCTAACAGATCAAGCCGATAGGATTGGGTTGGGTGGCTTGTGTGTAAAGCCTTTGCCTCCAAGTAAGGTTCATAATGTACATATTGAAAGTTTCGTTCACTGTTTGTGTAGATTTGCTAAACTATACATTTTTGGAAACGTTAGGAAATACTCAACATAAAAACCAATGTTTACATTTGTTTTTAGGTTCTTTTGAAAAAATGGTTCTTTAATGTGACGTGACACATGAAAAGTCATTGGGTGTCACTTGCATCCTTCGCAATTCAGCACACCAGCTGCGAGTAAGGATGATTAGCCTCCCCAATTATTATTATTATTATATGAATACCGTGGATTCTATCCAGCTTAGCTATTAGGTCAGGCCGGTAGGATTGGGTCGATGGGGTTATGAATACATTGGATTCTATCAAGCTTAGCTATTAGGTCAGGCCGATAGGATTGGGTCAATGGGGTTATGAATACCGTTGATTCTAGTCAGCTTAGCTATTAGCTCAGGCCGATAGGATTGGGTCGATTGGGATATACCTTGGATTCTATCCAGCTTAGCTATTAGGTCAGGCCGGTAGGATTGGGTCGATGGGAATATGAATACCTTGGATTCTATCCAGCTTAGCTAAGGTCAGGCCGATAGGAGTGGGTCGATGGGAATATAATACCTTGGATTCTATCAAGCTTAGCTAACAGATCAAGCCGATAGGATTGGGTTGGTTGGCTTGTGTGTAAAGCGCTTGCCTCCAAGTCAGGTTCATAATGTACATATTGAAAGTTTTGTTCACTGTTTGTGTAGATTTGCTAAACTATACATTTTTGGAAACGTTAGGAAATACTCAACATAAAAACCAATGTTTACATTTGTTTTTAGGTTCTTTTGAAAAAAATGGTTCTTTAATGTGACGTGACACATGAAAAGTCATTGGGTGTCACTTGCATCCTTCGCAATTCAGCACACCAGCTGCGAGTAAGGATGATTAGCCTCCCCAATTATTATTATTATTATATGAATACCGTGCATTCTATCCAGCTTAGCTATTAGGTCAGGCCGGTAGGATTGGGTCGATGGGGTTATGAATACCATGGATTCTATCAAGCTTAGCTATTAGGTCAGGCCGATAGGATCGGGTCAATGTGGTTATGAATACCGTTGATTCTATTCAGCTTAGCCATTAGCTCAGGCCGATAGGATTGGGTCGATTGGGATAAACCTTGGATTCTATCCAGCTTAGCTAATAGGTCAGGCCGGTAGGATTGGGTCGATGGGAATATGAAAATCTTGGATTCTATCCAGCTTAGCTAACAGATCAAGCCGATAGGATTGGTTTAGGTGGCTTGTGTGTAAAGCGCTTGCCTCTAAGTCAGGTTCATAATGTACATATTTAAAGTTTCGTTCACTGTTTGTGTAGATTTGCTAAACTATACATTTTTGGAAACGTTAGGAAATATTCAACATAAAAACCAATGTTTACATTTGTTTTTAGGTTCTTTTGAACAAAATGGTTCTTTAATGTGACGTGACACATGAAAAGTCATTGGGTGTCACTTGCATCCTTCGCAATTCAGCACACCAGCTGCGAGTAAGGATGATTAGCCTCCCCAATTATTATTATTATATGAATACCGTGGATTCTATCCAGCTTAGCTATTAGGTCAGGCCGGTAGGATTGGGTCGATGGGAATATGAATACCTTGGATTCTATCCAGCTTAGCTAAGGTCAGGCTGATAGGACTGGGTCGATGGGAATATAATACCTTGGATTCTATCAAGCTTAGCTAACAGATCAAGCCGATAGAATTGGGTTGGGTTGGGTGGCTTGTGTGTAAAGCGCTTGCCTCCAAGTCAGGTTCATAATGTACATATTGAAAGTTTCGTTCACCGTTTGTGTAGATTTGCTAAACTATACATTTTTGGAAACGTTAGGAAATAATCAACATAAAAACCAATGTTTACATTTGTTTTTAGGTTCTTTTGAAAAAATGGTTCTTTAATGTGACGTGACACATGAACAGTCATTGGGTGTCACTTGCATCCTTCGCAATTCAGCACAAAAGCTGCAAGTAAGGATGATTAGCCTCCCCAATTATTATTATTATATGAATACCGTAGATTCTATCCAGCTTAGCTATTAGGTCAGGCCGGTAGGATTGGGTCGATGGGGTTATGAATACCATGGATTCTATCAAGCTTAGCTATTAGGTCAGGCCGATAGGATTGGGTCAATGGGGTTATGAATACCGTTGATTCTATTCAGCTTAGCCATTAGCTCAGGCCGATAGGATTGGGTCGATTGGGATATACCTTGGATTCTATCCAGCTTAGCTATTAGGTCAGGCCGATAGGACTGGGTCGATGGGAATATAATACCTTGGATTCTATCAAACTTAGCTAACAGATCAAGCCGATAGGATTGGTTGGGTGGCTTGTGTGTAAAGCCCTTGCCTCCAAGTCAGGTTCATAATGTACATATTGAAAGTTTCGTTCACTGTTTGTGTAGATTTGCTAAACTATACATTTTTGGAAACGTTAGGAAATACTCAACATAAAAACCAATGTTTACATTTGTTTTTAGGTTTTTAAAAAAAAAATGGTTCCTTAATGTGACGTGACACATGAAAAGTCATTGGGTGTCACTTGCATCCTTCGCAATTCAGCACACCAGCTGCAAGTAAGGATGATTAGCCTCCCCAATTATTATTATTATATGAATACCGTGGATTCTATCCAGATTAGCTATTAGGTCAGGCCGGTAGGATTGGGTCGATGGGGTTATGAATACCGTTGATTCTATTCAGCTTAGCCATTAGCTCAGGCCGATAGGATTGGGTCGATTGGGATATACCTTGGATTCTATCCAGCTTAGCTATTAGGTCAGGCCGATAGGACTGGGTCGATGGGAATATAATAACTTGGATTCTATCAAGCTTAGCTAACAGATCAAGCCGATAGGATTGGTTGGGTGGCTTGTGTGTAAAGCCCTTGCCTCCAAGTCAGGTTCATAATGTACATATTGAAGGTTTCGTTCACTGTTTGTGTAGATTTGCTAAACTATACATTTTTGGAAACGTTAGGAAATACTCAACATAAAAACCAATGTTTACATTTGTTTTTAGTTTTTTTTGAAAAAAATGGTTCCTTAATGTGACGTGACACATGAAAAGTCATTGGGTGTCACTTGCATCCTTCGCAATTCAGCACACTAGCTGCAAGTAAGGATGATTAGCCTCCCCAATTATTATTATTATATGAATACCGTGGATTCTATCCAGCTTAGCTATTAGGTCAGGCTGGTAGGATTGGGTCGATGGGGTTATGAATACCATGGATTCTAACAAGCTTAGCTATTAGGTCTGGCCGATAGGATTGGGTCAATGGGGTTATGAATACCATTGATTCTATTCAGCTTAGCCATTAGCTCAGGCCGATAGGATTGGGTCGATTGGGATATACCTTGGATTCTATCTAGCTTAGCTATTAGGTCAGGCCGGTAGGATTGGGTCGATGGGAATATGAATACCTTGGATTCTATCAAGCTTAGCTAACAGATCAAGCCGATAGGATTGGGTTGGGTGGCTTGTGTGTAAAGCGCTTGCCTCCAAGTCAGGTTCATAATGTACATATTGAAAGTTTCGTTCACTGTTTGTGTAGATTTGCTAAACTATACATTTTTGGAAACGTTAGGAAATACTCAACATAAAAACCAATGTTTACATTTGTTTTTAGGTTCTTTTGAAAAAAGTGGTTCTTTAATGTGACGTGACACATGAAAAGTCATTAGGTGTCACTTGCATCCTTCGCAATTCAGCACACCAGCTGCGAGTAAGGATGATTAGCCTCCCCAATTATTATTATTATATGAATACCGTGTATTCTATCCAGCTTAGCTATTAGGTCAGGCCGGTAGGATTGGGTCGATGGGGTTATGAATACATTGGATTATCTCAAGCTTAGCTATTAGGTCAGGCCGATAGGATTGGGTCGATGGGAATATGAATACCTTGGATTCTATCCAGCTTAGCTAAGGTCAGGCCGATAGGACTGGGTCGATGGGAATATAATACCTTGGATTCTATCAAGCTTAGCTAACAGATCAAGCCGATAGGATTGGGTTGGGTTGGGTGGCTTGTGTGTAAAGCGCTTGCCTCCAAGTCAGGTTCATAATGTACATATTGAAAGTTTCGTTCACCGTTTGTGTAGATTTGCTAAACTATACATTTTTGGAAACGTTAGGAAATAATCAACATAAAAACCAATGTTTACATTTGTTTTTAGGTTCTTTTGAAAAAATGGTTCTTTAATGTGACGTGACACATGAACAGTCATTGGGTGTCACTTGCATCCTTCGCAATTCAGCACAAAAGCTGCAAGTAAGGATGATTAGCCTCCCCAATTATTATTATTATATGAATACCGTAGATTCTATCCAGCTTAGCTATTAGGTCAGGCCGGTAGGATTGGGTCGATGGGGTTATGAATACCATGGATTCTATCAAGCTTAGCTATTAGGTCAGGCCGATAGGATTGGGTCAATGGGGTTATGAATACCGTTGATTCTATTCAGCTTAGCCATTAGCTCAGGCCGATAGGATTGGGTCGATTGGGATATACCTTGGATTCTATCCAGCTTAGCTATTAGGTCAGGCCGATAGGACTGGGTCGATGGGAATATAATACCTTGGATTCTATCAAGCTTAGCTAACAGATCAAGCCAATAGGATTGGTTGGGTGGCTTGTGTGTAAAGCCCTTGCCTCCAAGTCAGGTTCATAATGTACATATTGAAAGTTTCGTTCACCGTTTGTGTAGATTTGCTAAACTATACATTTTTGGAAACGTTAGGAAATACTCAACATAAAAAACAATGGTGCGAAATACGGTACCCTCTGGAGACATGAACACAATGTGTACAATGGAGACAAAACGTCTCCGGAGGGTAAATTTCTATAGATGAATAGGTCTCCACTGGGAATTTCACTAATTAGATTTTTGGATTTTACTTAAATTACTCAAAAACTAGGATTAGGATGTGGGTTAGGGTTACTGTTTGGGTATGGGTATAATATAGGGTATATTGGGTCGAAATTTCAACCCAGAAAAACAAATATGGTTAAAATGGGAGCATTTTGAAAAACGTGCTCGACTTTCTAACCATTTTGTACACGAGAACAAAGCCATGTCTCCACAGTCATTAGGTCATTAGCTATTAGGTCAGGCCGGTAGGATTGGGTCGATAGGGTTATGAATACCTTGGATTCTATCAAGCTTAGCTATTAGGTCAGGCCGATAAGATTGGGTCAATGGGGTTATGAATACCGTTGATTCTATTCAGCTTAGCTTTTAGCTCAGGCCGATAGGATTGGGTCGATTGGGATATGAATACCTTGGATTCTATCCAGCTTAGCTATTAGGTCAGGCCGGTAGGATTGGGTCGATGGGAATATGAATACCTTGGATTCTAATAGCTAAGGTCAGGACAATAGGATTGGGCCGCATGGGGATATGAATTCCTTGGATTATAATAGCTAAGGTCAGGTCGATAGGATTGGGTCGATAGGGATATGAATACCTTGGAATATATCCAGCTTACCTAAGGTCAGGCCAATAGGATTTGATCGATGGAGATATGAATACCTTGGATTATACCTAACTTGGCTAAGGTCAGGCCGATAGGATTGGGTCGATGGAGATATAATACCTTGGATTCTATCCAACTTGGCAATTAGGTCAGGCCGATAGGATTGGGTCGATGGGGATATGAACATCTTGGATTCTATCCAGCTTAGCTATTAGGTCATGTCGATAGGATTGGGTCGATGGGGTTATGAATACCTTGGATTCTATCCAGCTTAGCTACTAGGTCAGGCCGATAGGATTGGGTCGATGGGGTTATGAATACCTTGGATTCTATCCAGCTTGGCTAAGGTCAGGCAGATAGGATTGGGTCAATGGGGACTGCGGCTTGCAAAAACCCCAACCTTGGCTCCGTCTAAACGAGGCAGCTTCACTTTGGCCTTGTTGAACCTCCCATCACCATTCTTGTGGAAGATGAATAGTATCCTGCAAATTACACATACAATTTGGGGCGCAATTATTGAAGTTGGTGAAGTCCCAGACTTATTTTACCTAAAACTCAATGGTTCTTGATTCTGAATTGCTGAGTGGTAACTCATCGCAACCAGTGAAAACTGGTCTGTTAGGCCAAATAAAAAAATGTTTCTCGTCCTAACTATTTTTAAAAGCGGAAGATGGGGACATTTTTGGGGAGCTTGATGTTGGCTTGATGTGTTTGTATAGAGAAACTTACACAGGGTGGCCCCCAAAAAAGCCAACAAGCATAATATCTCAACGAACAAGCATACTTTCACTTCCATGAGGCCAAAACTACCTATACCAATGGATGGAGAATCTTTCTACAAGAAAACTGATACCAAGATATATTGATTTGGGCTAGTAATTTTAGCTCCAGACGCTATTTTGTAAAGTAAATAGCTAGTTATATTTCGGTGCGAAAAGACCCCCCGACTGTGCTTTACAAAACACGGTGTGGTGCTAAAACTACTAGCCTAAATCAAGATATTTGGTATCCTTTTTCTTCTACAAAGATTCTCCATCCACTGGTATAGGTAGTTGTGGTCTCAGGGTAGTGGAAGTATGTTTTTTTTGTTTTTATGGGCCACACTGTATAGTGTCGCGTCATATGATAATAATAAGGCTTCACTCTTCTAAAAAAATGCAAACGAGAACTATTAAGATTGAGAGAAAAGTGACGATGCGAAACAAATACAAATATAAACAAATTGTTTTGATGCAGCAGCAAAAAAAGAATGTGCGCGAGGATGAGAAACTAATTTTTTTTTTTTTTTGGCCTGATATATGGTTTCACTAGCTGACTTGATCCCACCCATACCTGTCAGTTGTTAGTGTGATAACATTCAAAATTAGCTAGAATATACAATGTGCCATTGGGAAGAAACAGTTATTGTGAAAATGCAAAGCTGGCTGATGGTCGAATCTAAAAACATCTTCAAAACTACAGTATCCCTCTTAACAGTGTATGAGGACCTTGGAAAAGACTTCCTTGGTACCATCTACATCTAAATAGTGACTGTCTTGAGACTCACCAAACGTGGGAAAATTGGCTTAAACCCTGGACGGAATGCTCCGGATTGGGGAAGACCTATTTTAGCACCGTCAGCTTGGCTCTTGAAAAGGCCCAGATGGACGGCTGACGAGGAGTGCCGTTTTTGCTCTTGAAACACGACTTGATAAATCTAATCGGCGATAGGCCAAGATGTTTCTGGGTCACTTGTCGAGTCTGACCCCACTGGTGGAGAGTGACATCGTGTGGATGATGCTGGACTTTTTTGATCTTCCATTATTTTAGAACAAGGCACCAAGTTGCTCTGATAAAAGATCTTGGTGGATGAGCCGCTTAGTAATCTTTTTACCCTAAAAGAGTTCAAATGATATATGTGACCTGATTTTGTTACCACGAAATGGGCATAAAGTAGCAAAAATTGAAAATCAAGATTATGATACAGATTGCTAGCTTAGCTGTAATTAGTGTTGTGGTATCTAATTCCCAGCCCCAGAAGGAACCTGTTACTAAAATCTACACTGAAACGCAAAAGAAACTTACCACTTGTTTAAAATGTCATGAAATTGTAACAGTTCAAAATAAAACAAACCAACAATTGCCAATTGAAACATTGGCATTTTATTGATGACATGTCAAGTTGTTGACCAAGATACACCATCTCATCAGTTTGTTCTACAGTAAAGAACAGAAGAGGGTGCAATGTCAGTTCCCCTTCAATAGCGTGTGTGGCCACCATTGATTTGGATACAGGCAGTGCAAACTAAACTGAACTAATCTGCAAGAATTGAAGATTCACATCCTGACACAGGCCTTATTAGTTTTTTTTAAATATTGTGTGACAAACTGCATGGAGGAAGAAAATACAAAATGAGTAGATTTTCTGCAATAAACTTAGACAATCAGGTAGCAAACTGTCAACGTGATTTTGACAACGTAAACTAAACATGTGATGTATGTTATAACGCGGTATTTAGGGCGTTATAACGCGGTATTTAGGGCGTTATAACGCGGTATTTAGGGCGTTATAACGCGGTATTTAGGGCGTTATAACGCGGTATTTAGGGCGGTATAACGGCGGTATAACGCGGTATTAGGGCGGTATAAAGCGTGGTATTAAGGCGATATATAACGCGGTATTAAGGCGGTATAACGCGGTATTAGGGCAGTATAACGCGGTATTAGGGCGGTATAACGCTAGTATAGGGTGGTATAACGCTAGTAGTATAGGGTGGTATACTAATAACATAACCTTGCTCTATGCTAATAATAACGCCGTAATTAAAAAAATATCTTGGCGGAGATCAGCCACCGACACCGTACAATCTGACAATTTGAAATGGAGTAACTGCAGCCAAAAGGTGATGGAGATGGAGACGCAGCTGAAGACGGAGCCTAAGCTAAGGTTTGGAAAACGGCCTTAACCTTTGAAATTGTGCAATGTATGGCCTTGTTATATAATATTTAGCAATAACTTATTCCTCACCATGCACGCGCGATCATTACCTTCCGATTAAGGGCGCTGCCATCTTATGTTTTGAACAGCGCCCTCACTTTTACAAAACAGAGGACGAAGAACTCGGATTATGAACTACACGTTAGAAATAAGACTTCCTAGCAACCAATGCTAGCAACATAGAAATAATCTGGTGCATTAGTTTGAAGACGCCTAATTTTGTCTATGTGCTTAAGACCAAGGTCTTAGGCAGGATTTTGTGAATTGGGTGTGTACCAAAAAAAGTTGGGTGTGTACAAATTTGAGTACATGTAAGTGCGGAGCATGTGCGCGAAGCGTACATCACAAGCGCGTAGCGCGAAGTCCCTGCAGCAGGGGTTCAGGGCCCGTTTAAGGGCCCTGCAATTTGTAGGTTTCTTAGGTGCTCTCTGGTGCGATCCGAGGCAATTTTCTACCTATTTTTTGTTAATGTTGTGGCAATATGAAGCCCGATTTTTATTTAAAACTTTTTTTTAAATCTAATATTTACCATTTTTAGCTGGAATGATAACTTGAAATAAATTTTGACCAGAGGAGTCACCATTTCCCAAGCATTATTGGTGCATAATTACCAACATCAAAAATAAACCATCCCATAAAAAAGAAACCCATCATGTCCTTCTTACAACTTCTCTTTTTCATTGGTTGTAATTTTCACATCTATTTTAGGGACAAAGTAAATATCATGGTTTTATTAAATATAACCCAGCAGATTATTTATTAAATTTGAATAACAACTTCTTAAGATGTGTAGAAATTCACTTTAGGATTGAAGTACATGCTTCTGGGAGTAAGTTGCTGGGATAGAACCTCAGCTCGTGCATTTTAGGGACAATGCAGGACAACAAATAATCACACCCATTTTCGATGAGAATAATGCCTTTGTTTTGGGGTCTTAATTTAAAGTATTTCACATATTCATGGTTCAGTTTTGGTATCCTGGGGTCCGCCATCGAGATTTGGTACCACCTCGATTTTATTCTTGCTTATTTATTCTTGGCTCGTATAGGTTTGGTAACTGTTTTTAAAAGCTACAAGTGTAGCCTTGTAATTTACGGGCCACGAAATAGATCGTTTTGGTGAAATACAAGAAAAACGGAAAATAAAACGTATTAAATTTTTCCCTTAAATCTGTTGGAAAAATGTTTAGGAGCTCAAAATATTAGGTGTTAAGGTCCCGGTTTTTTTTTTTTTTTTCTTTATTTAAACAATGAAACTATAAATAATGTTTATTAAATAAACCTGGAATTTATTTTGCTAGTCTCGTAATTTAATGGTCAGGTGTTTGTCGATGTTATAAGATACCGGAAAAAACCCAGAATATATTGTATTATTATTTACTCTTGAAATCGGTTGGAAATTGTTTAGGAGTTCAGACAAATAAGTCTTTAAGTACCCTTTCTTCCTTTTTTCTATAAAAACAAAGACAATTGAATAATTAACCTTTTTTTGTGACTAGGGTTTCGTGAATAAACAGGCTCAGGTTTTTTTAACACCTTTTTATTTGTACATCGAGGCCAGTAGATAAGAATTAATTCTTAATCCAAAAAATGCTTGCGTTCAGACGAGATATTTACGCCGGCACTGCGCGGTGAAAAGTAGCTTAACTTATTCCACCGATGTTTATTACGCAACTGCATTGTACGACTAAACGATCACGAAAGCGCGCGTGTGGGAAAATTTCCGGCGCACGGCGCGGCACGGCACTACAGCCTAGCCCACACTGCTTGTCGTAATCGCTGATCTTGCGGGAAGATTTAATTTGCATCCGTCACGAAAGCTATCAAAACTGCCCCTCACCGGTGACAACAAAACTGCCCGAGTTATTTTAAAAGCATGATAAAGGTTTAAGGTTGATAACCTTTTTTTAATGGAGAATGTAGTAGGCCTATTCACACGATGGACGCCGATACCTCCATGATCTGACCACAACAAGCGTGTGCAACAACGCACCGCAGGAAACATGCCGCTTAGGACACCGTACCTTAACGACGGTGGCTGTGTATAAGGCCGTGTCCGAAACGAGTGTCTAAAGCTACGGTCTACGTCTACAGCTACAACTACGTCTACGTAGGCGCTAAGGCAAATGGAATTCGGACGTGGCTACGGTAGAGCCTACGGCTAGTTATTGTGCCCCCAAGCGATGCTTGAATTAGTGTTTGTGAAATTACGACGTAAGAATTTACAACAATTTTCGTCTGCTAGATGTTACGCAATGTTTGTTTCAGCCAGTCGAAATACCTGCCGACATTGACGTATTTGTCGTATTTGTCGTTTCAATTCAATGCACTATCATTGAAAAATAAACAAATATTTGCTCCAAAATTAACGTTAGTGCTGCCGCCATTTTGTTTTGCCTGAGTTAGACAACTTCTTTTACGGCTAGATTTCTGTGACGTTGTAGCCGTAGCTGTAGCTCTAGACGGCATTTCAGACAGCACTACAAAATGGCCGCCGTAGACAATAGACCTAGCCATAGCTCTAGACACCCGTTTCGGACACGGCCTAAATCAACCAGAGTGGAACTGGCCGCGTATTCGGCCTGATATTCCAGACGCTCATTTCAGCAGCGTATTCAATTATACGGAGGCTAATACAAGACACGTTGTTTTTAAAAGTGGGTTTCAGCGATTTCCACAATTACCGTTGGGGTCAATAATTGGGCGACTAGATGCTAGCTACAAATTATTTTGTTTTCAGACAATGAATCACATGATACTCGTACTGGAAATATTGCGCATGACGCTTAACGAAACATTTTGCGGTACTTCAATCTAAGCCCTACTTCGAGTCAAAGTGTACCGAGCACTGCAGGAGAAGCAGTGGAATTGCTGATGACATCTTAAAGAGAGATACACATACCATATCTACACTCTATTTTGGTTTCAGAACCATGAAGTAGGTAAATCATGTGACCAAGGGCCATTTAAAATGTAGTTTTACCGCTACATTATTTTGTTAATTTGGGTACTATGCGGATTTCATTGAAAAGTGTCATTGCAAGTGGCCAGAATAATCTTTGTATATATCAACAATGGACTGGAAGATTATGGCTACAAATTATTTTGGTTTCAGATCTGGGAAAACAACGAATCACGACCGTCACGACATGATACTCGTCATTGAAATAGCGCATGACATTCAACAAAATACAATGCAATAGCATTTTGCAGTATTTCAATCTATATAAGCCCTACTTTGAGACAAAGTGTACCGAGCACTGCAAGAGAAGCAGTGAAATTGTGGATGACATCTTAAAGAGAGATACCATGCCTACATTCTATTTTGGTTTCAGATCCATGAATTAGATAGATCACGTGACCAAGAGCCATTAAAAATGTAGTTTTACCGTAAAATGTGTTAATTTAATGCGGATTTTATTGAAAAGTGTACCTAAAATGCAAGCGGCCAAAATTATATTTGGATATCAACATTGGAGGATTATAGGCTGGCTACAATTTACTTTGGTTTCAGATCTGGGACAACAATGAATCACGTGATACTCGTCCTGGAAAGTACACCTAAACAAAATACATACATGCATCTACCTACCAATTATGACTGCCGATTATCTTTAAAATCTGATTTATTTACATTTTTGTTTTAATAGACGTGTTGTCAAGTTGTGTACTGCGTGGTGGTAAACCACGTTGTTGTTGTTGTTGTTGTTGTTGTTGTTGTTGTTGTTGTTGTTGTAAGTTAGGTTGACACTTCCAGCATAATACGTGCCCTTTGTGCCACCAACAAGAAACAGAGCCTGATAGAGAACGAACAGAAACAAATTATTCAAATGGAGGCAATGTGTACAAGCAGAGAGGAGGCCAGTTGCAAAGATGTCTGGCCAATCACTAGCTGCCCCCAATATAGCTAGAACATTCCAGAGATCAAAAGGAAAAAACAAAACGTATGTATAAAAGAAAGAAAGTTATAGGCCTATAAAGGGCTGTAAATTATATGGAGAATTCCGAAGATGAATTCCTTAGGAGAATTCCGAAGGAGAATTACAAATATTTACGGAGGATTCTAAAGATGATTTTGATAAAGAATTACGAAGGAGAATTCCTAAGGGGAATTCCGAATGGGAATTCCGAAGGGAAGAAGACTTCCGAAAGAGAATTCCGAAGAATTCCGAAGGAGGATTTTTAAGGAAAATTTTGAAGGGGAATTCCGAAGGAGAATTTCGAACGAGAATTCTGAAGAAGAATTCCGAAAGAGAATTCCAAAGGATACCGAAGATAATTTTGATAAAGATTTCAAATAAGAAAATCAAAAATCAATCCCAAAAAATAATTTTGAAGGAGAATTTTGAAGGAGAATTTTGAAGGAGAATTTTGAAGGAGAATTTTGAAGGAGAATTTCTAAGAAGATTTCAAAGAATTCCTGAGAAGAATTCCGAAGAAGAAGGAATAATGGAAAAATGATTGCGAAGGAGAATTGCGAAGAACAATTGGGAAGGAGATTTGCGAATAAGAATTTTTAAGGAGAATTCCGAAGATGAATTCCGAAGATGAATTCCGAAGATGAATTCCGAAGATGAATTCCGAAGATGAATTCCGAAGAATAATTCCTTAGGAGGATTCCTTAGTACAATTCCAAATATTTACAGAGGATTCCAAAGAGGGATTAAAAAAAAAGATTTTGAAGGGGAATTCCGAAGGGGAATTGCGAAGGGGAATTCCGAAGAGGAATTCCAAAGGGGAATTCCAAAGGGGAATTCCTAAGGGGAATTCCGAAGGGGAATTACCGAAGGGAAGAAGACTTCCGAAAGAGAATTCTGAAGAATTCCGAAAGAGGATACAAAGAGGATTTCGAAGGGGATTTCGATAAAAACTTCTAAAGACGAATTCTGAAGGGGAATTCCGAAGAGGAATTCCAAGGGAAATTTCGAGGGGAATTTTGAAGGGGAATTCCAAAGGAGAATTCTGAAGAGAATTCTGAAGAGAATTCTAAAGGAGAATTTCAAAGGAGATTGGGGAATTTTGAAGGGTAATTTCCAAGCGAAAATTCCAAGGGGAATTTATAAGGGAAATTTGACGGAGAATTCTGAAGAGAATTCTGAAGAGAATTCTGAAGAGAATTCTGAAGAGAATTCTGAAGAGAATTCTGAAGAGAATTCCGAAGGAGAATTCCACAAGAAAATTCCAAAGGAGAAGTTGAAAGTTCTCCAACGATTTCTGAAGAAGATTTCTGAAGATTTTTAATAAGCATTTCGAAGAAGAATTTTAAAAACAATTCCAAAAAATTGTTCCGAAGGAGAATTCTGAAGGATAATTTCTAAGAAGATTTCAACGAATATTGGAAAAATAATTGCGAAGGAGAATTGCGAAGAACAATTGTGACGGAGATTTGCGAATAAGAATTTTTAAGGAGAAGTTTTTAAGAAGAATTTCAAAAGAAAATTTCGGAGAAGAATTCCTTAGAAGAATTCCGAAAGAGAATTCCAAATATTTACGGAGGATTCCAAATAGGATTTTGAAAAAGAATTACGAAGGAGAATTCCTAAGGGGAATTCCGAAGGGAAGAAGACTTCCGAAAGTGAATTCTGAAGCATCCTGATAGAGGATACAAAGAGAATTTCGAAGGGGATTTTGACAAAAAATTCTAAAGGGGTATTCCAAAAGGAAATTCCAAAGGGAAATTCCGAAGGGGAATTCCAAGGGAAATTCCGAGGGGAATTTTGATAGAATTTTATAGAGACCGCCTTGTTATAGAGACCGCATTGTAGTTGATATAAAAATCTGTTTAATGTGGATTTTTAATTGATGTAGCTGTACTGAACATTATCCTAAGGGCCATCAGCGAGATCAAAGTGGCTGTTTAGTCCATCCAAAGTGAAGTAGAGGCCAACAGGAAGATTCTAGAGAGGCTGTATAAGTTTGAAGCTCTCCATGGATGACAACATTGACTTACCGCTTGTGTCACAAGCTGGAGTAATATTTACCAGAAATATGAGGAACTGGAGCACAATATGAATATAACAAATTTCTCTTATATGAAAAAAATATTTCAATGGTCGTGCACTGTAGCCCTACTACTGGGGTTTAAAGTTTGCACCACCCTCCCCCCCCCTCCCCCCCCCCCCCTCCCCCCCCCCCACCAAAAATGGGGGCAAACATTTGCTCACATTTCCTAAATATATTCTCAAATTGCCTTAGAATGCAGGCCGAAGCAATTTCGATTTAAACATTTTCCTAATTCAGTTATCATGCATTTATCTGCATACATAACTTTTCTAAACTTTTCTAAATAACGCACAACATTGGGCCAAATACATGTACATACATGTAACTAGTAATTGCTTTTTGCAGCCATTTGCTTACATTTTTTGATACAAATAAGACATTTATAACAACAAAATCTTCTACTTTTACGCAAAAGTAAAAGATTGGGCCCAATACATAACAATAATATACAATATATTGCTTTTTCTAGGCTTTTTCTTACATTTTTATAATCATTGGGAATCAAATGCTTCCCAGATTGTATACATAAAAACAAGCATTTGATTCTCAATAAGCAATTACTTGTCGAGTTTCAAGTTCCCCAATAGGTAGCTTTAGCTCTTTTTTATCAGGCAAGATCGACCATTACTATCATGTGCCCTCGCTTTCATTTCCTTGCAACTTGTTTGGTACATGTAGTTGACACTTCTCTACAATTACAGTCAAACACCGGTATATATTGGGACTTTACAAATTACCTTGTTATAAAAGGTACCTTGTATTATCAGTATTGAAATGGAAAACTGGGAAAACTTGTTTTCCTTATTGTAAGTAGCATGTTGTATTAACAGTGCTCTTTAGGAGTCGACTGTACACTGTATTTCATTGGCAAGAATGGCAACCAACACATTTTAGAAAGCAAGTGAGGATAAAAATATAAGGTGTCGATAAAAAACTTTACGTTGATGCACGCCTGTTAACGCACATCTGGATGAATATTGTTCAGAAAATTAAAACATTTGCTAGGCAAGCTTAATAAAATTCCGTTAGTCAAAGCAAAAGGTTATTTTATGTATATATAATACACAAAATAACTTTTCGCTTTGACTATTATGTGACCGTCCACGACGAAAGGGCTGTAAAGTAGGCATCTTGACGTTTTGAGATATTTAAAGAAATGAAATCTACAAGAAATAAGCTTTAAAATTAAGTATAACAAGACATAGTTGGTACATGTATTTATGGTTAGCTATAACAAATAACGCTGAATATGAAAATTCTTTGTTTTTTATTGTCTTTCACATATTTTAATGGTCCTTTTCTCAAAATAAGCTGGCGACTTTACAGCCCTTTTGTCGCGGATGGTCACATTTACATGTATATGCTTTTAAGCAATTGCTTTTGCTTTTGCTTGATAAGCTTTTGCTCGGTGCTTCGAGCTTATAAGCAATATTGCTAGTTTTTATGGCCCATTGATCTATTAGTTTAAACCTAACCTACATGTACATGTACATGTACATGTACCTGAATCCATCAACATTTCCTGCTGTGGAGAAGTTTGGCGGATATAGGATTCTATCTTGAATACTGGACAATTTTGATGGATTGAGGATTTTAAGCCTAGCGATACTGCAGGATTTTGATGGATTTAGAATACATGTACCATATATTGAGCAATCGGTAATCACCAACACCAACTTTTGTGTGCATGACTATGCTGGTGGATTTTGGCGGATTCAGGATAGTTTAACCCTAACTCCCTACACAACAAAGGAAGTTGGAGGATTTTGGAGGAATTGTATTGTTCAATAACAATGGTGAGGGAGTTAAGGTTAAAGTACCACTGAGGGGTATACTACATGTACATGTACTTGTAGCAAACATCAGGATTAGGCATGGCAGTTTTGGGATTATAGGATCAGGTACTTATGTAATCAACATTTCAAATATGCTACTTGTCAAATGAACAATTTAGAATGTCATCTGCACATGAAACATTTTCAAAATAAAAGCTAGGTTACACACAAAAATATTTCTAGTTCAACAATGATGCTCACAACACTTTCAGTTTACACCCTAAAGCCATAAGCTCATTTTACACGCTGTATGACTCACACCAATGTAGCAGTATTACCAAGCAACTTCAACATCAAAGTTTAAGTGGGTTTCCTTAACCCTAATGTCCTTGGAGAACAGTACTACAAAATACTAATCAATCACTTCTAGGCCAGTATAGCAAGAGTATTTACTTAAGTATTTTGTAGAATTTTCTTTTGTAGTAATAGGTGTTGTTAGCGTAAAAGGGTAACTCAATGCTATTTTGTGTTTTTTATTTTCTTCAATCTGGTACCCTGTTTCAGTATGTACAATGTACACCCTAAGAACATTATATTAATTACAATGTACTTTGCTTCCAAATAAATAATAATAATTATAATACTGTAATACTGGTTTTTTGTATAGCGCACATATCTACCAGAACTAGTAGTATACTCAAAGCACTGTGTAATTATCCCCCGATGTGCATTGGGCCCATTACAAATACAATCTCAGCTCCCTGGGGAGTATACAGCTCAATGCTGCCATTTCGGCACAAAGCAGCTAATAACAACCATCTCCGCCCTCACAGGCAGGTACCCATTTACTCCTGGGTGGAGAGAAGCAATGAGCGAAAAAGTGCTTCGCCCAAGGGCACTTATGCACCATAGTCACCAGGCCGGACTCGAACCCACAACCTGCAGCTTTACCCACAGATTGCGAATTCAATGCTCCAGATCACGAGGCCATGGCACTCCACAATTATGAATTTAATTACCATTTAGCGAGCAATATAAAGCAAAGGTAAATAAAGTGTGGAAATAATCTAGGCAGCGGGCTTCCTAAGTGAAGTACATGTATGGGATTACGTCTTCACCGATAGCGGGAGATTTATACCACCAGTGTCGCCCTGATGTTGGGGTATTCTTGCAGGGTACCGGTAGGTGTGAATTAGCGAAAAAGTGCTTCGCCCAAGGGCACTTATGCACCATAGTCCCCAGGCCGGACTCGAACCCACAACCTGTAGCTTTACCCACAGATTGCGAATTCAATGCTCCAGATCACGAGGCCATGGCACTCCACAATTATGAGTTTAATTACCATTTAGCGAGCAATATAAAGCAAAGGTAAATAAAGTGTGGAAATCTAGGCAGTGGGCTTCCTAAGTGAAGTACATGTATGGGATTACGTCTTCACCGATAGCGGAAGATTTATACCACAAGTGTCGCCCTGATGTTGGGGTATTCTTAACTTTTCTTACATGTAGCATAGAAAAGACATCACATTCATGGAAACCATACTCAGACAAGAGAATGTTCATATTGCCAGTAATGCTACACATTATCAGTAATCATGGTGATATGTGCTATGAAACAATGGGATAGGCACATTTAGCTTGCTGTCAACAACTTGGTGCTCTAGACTCCCTCCCATGGCAGATGATCTAGAGGAAGACCAAATCCTAACTACATGTATGTGGACAGCATTTGTCAGTATTCTTAAAAGAAGAACTGTCTACTTAAGTCAATTCAACATCTTCAGGCGTTGGTCACTTTCAATGCCCACATTTGGGACTGTTGCTACATCCATCAGTACTTGTATATCCTTCCTGTCGCTTATTGTGTAGTAATGAGATTGCAGTTGGGCTCTCCCATGTCAAGTATCTCTTTAGAAACTTCTGAACAAATGTTTTTCCAATAAAGAGATTCCTGTTTGCTACAAAATCTAGTAATCCTTCTCCCCTCTAATTCCTTTTTTTCCCATTCCAAATGGGCCTATAGACCTTTCTCTTCCAGATCCTTCCTTAATCCCACCTTTGCATTAAAGTCGCCCATAATTATTGTGCAAGTCGTCTTATCATCATCTCCAAGTGCCTGGCCAACTGCTTTGGACGTTTTCATTAATGAGAAAACACACTTTTTTTTTGACTTCTTTTGGTGGCTGCTGAGCTGTATAAGATGTGCTAACAGTTTAGTTTAATATCGTTTTCTGGCCATCTGGTTTCTGCAAGGCCTAATACATGCCAGTTGTTTTCCTCTACTTACTCCAGTAGAGCATCTAGACTTTCATCAGTGCGCAGGGATCTTACATTATGCAAATGTGCAACTCAGTAAATGTACTGTGGTTGCATTCAGGTCCCTTGTCAGAGCTAGGTCTTCCTTGCGGGTTGGGATCTAGCCCATCATGAGCTGGCAATCTGCCAGAGAAGCTTTAGCACTCTGTTCCCTAACTCTATAAGCAGAGTTTGTCCTATTGGGGTCTTGGGCATAGCAACCTCTCATTTGTCTCATCTCCATCATTGGTAAAGGTAGTAGCCTACTCACACCGTGCTGGCAGGGCGTGTTGCAGGAGGCTATATAACCATAACTTAGTCCTGGTTGGCTCTTCGCACCAGGATTATTTCAATATCACCAAGCCGATGTTCAGGCCAATGTTTCCAGGAAGCACACCGACGCATTTCCGGCCTTGCTCGCTACTGACAGACATTTCCGGCCTTGCTTGTGACGTGTTTATGCATCATCCGTTTTTGAATCTGGGAAAATTTCCACTGGCACGTACTGGTTAATTTCTTACCGGCTTTTGTAGTCATCTTGGTTCTGACAAGGGTCCAGTTGCTCCCCTCCGATCCAACCTAGTGAAATTCATCATCCTTATCTCCAACCAAGAGTGGCAAATGCTGGATAGTTTGGTGCAGGCATCTAAACCTGGCTTACAGCGATGTTATTGCAAGCATGATGCCACACTTAAGAGGGTCCGGAAGGGACCGAAGTAGAAAGTAATAATAGATAAATGTAGAAAAAGACAGAACACCATGCCAGAACCCAAACCCAAGTTTGGGGATACGCCTTTCCCGTCACCAGGGGATCTGTGTGTATGTACCCCTGGTGACATCGTTGAGGTTTTGACCGTTCCAGGGGTCAGGCGCCTCTAACCCTACCTAAGCTAACCAGGACGAATTCTAAGCTGATCTGGCAGGCGCCCCTAGAAAGAGGTGGGGAAGAAGGGAGGGAGGTGGAGAATAGATAGAAGAATAGCAAATAAAATAAAAGGGAAGACTGCTGAGGTAGAGAACGCTTAATTCCTCACTCTTGTATATAGACTAGCCTCTCAGCCCCTACGCAATCACATATGTGTACAATACTAGTATCGTTTGGCACTTAAAGGGATCGTATACGTTTGGCAATTACTCCAAAAATAAATGGCAATAAAAACTTACTTGGTAAGAAGTGCAGCAGCTTCGGATAGTATAATGCATTTTTAGAAAATTTTCACTTCGAAGTACTGCAGTTATGGAAAAAGATAGCACTTTTTATCCCCAAAAAATTCAATCTGAGAAGCGTGACTGCAGTGATGTTTCTCAGATTGTGTATTCCAATGCAGAATATTCTTCCTGCGTGAACATAACCGCTCCAGATCTTAGGCAATATCTCAAAATCGCTACCACCTTTTGAAATGAAATTTTTACAGGTTAGTTTTATGGTATATAATTATATAGGATTGAAACAAACAGTTGGTTCCAATTACCAAACGTATACGATCCCTTTAAGCGTTCTTTCTTTAACTGGCACACACTCGATTTGGAGTGCTGGTGGTTGATCCAACATATCTTTGAATTGACAAAATTAAATATGGTGAAACAAACTGCATTTGAAAGCTAATTTAGTTATCTTATTAATGCCTATACAAACATCAAAAGCGAATGCTGAATGTTAAAACCCTAACCCTCCCAAATCCACCAAAATCAATATGATTTTGCACACACCCTAGGGAGTTTGGGTTTAACCTTATCTCCCTAGGGTTTGTGCCAAATTAAAACATTCCACTTGCACCATACTTTTGGGAACACCCTGTAACTGTACGAGAGCAACCAATTAAAAATTCATTTCCCATTTTGAAGGAGTTCAGTGAATTCAGTATACCTTCATATTGAACAAACTGGGGGACTTTGATGGATTCAGGATAATAAGCCCAGCAATGCGCCTTGAGCATCTCATTAGGGTGGATAATGGCGCAATATAAATTGACTATATTATTATTATTATACTACAGGATTTTGCAGTACTGCAAAATTGATTTTGAGATAATGGACTCTATAGAGAAACACACTACAAAATATTTAATACCAGCATGGTATCCTGAATCCATTTTTTTTATGGATTAATCAGGATATCTCCAGAATGTATACTGGTGGATAATTCTGATGTACTCGAGACACCAGCAGTTTTTGCATGACAAACTTGTTGGATTTTGGTGGATTCAGGACACTTTCTAGTAAATTGGCCCATTAAATGTACACCATTTATATCATGTCTTTGCACAAAGTAATGGATTCTATCTAAGCCATTTTGCAAATGTTGTTTCATGTTGTTTCATGAACTGTTGTTCATGTACTGTAAGACAAATGTTTGTGCTTACAAGTTTTATAAAATTGGCACCTGGTTTAATACCCACCCTGATGTTCGGCCAAGCATATAATTGCCACAGTACACCTAGCCCATAAAATTCAACATACATGTAATCGGTTTTATTTCAATTTTCTTAAAAAGACCTATTCCCTTCAGGAATTCAAGGATCTTAACAAGGCATTTTCTTTTTCAAATAGAGTATTTTTGGTCTCTAACATTAAAGTACTTTTATATTGCAGTTTATCGTTTATCTTGAAGTATGAACCTGCCTTAAGTCTGATTATTTGCTAATTTTAACTTTTAGCTACATGTAGGTCTGTATAAGAAAACTGAAGGTACCGGTAGGTGTGTATTCATATTAAGAGCTTCTTTTGCTAAAGTTTTGGCTTTCTCATTGCCCCTAATAACCAACATATAGCTACCAAAGCCAAAACATAAGATTTTTACATTTCAATTAGCTTAGAATAGATTTCAAGTCTGCAAGAATGTTCAAAATTACATGTACTTATATTCAAAGCCATGAGAGGCTTTGTCAATAAAGGGTAAAAAAAATGGACAAACAGAGTCCGTGAATATCTGAGTCTGACTGTGGTCATAAGATAAGCAAAAATCACCCGTAATTGTTTTTAGCTGTTATACAATCTTGTAAATCCCGTAAGGTCAAAATAAAATCATTAACCCTAAACTCCTAATGCCATTCATTTGGGGTGCAGTACACTCGCCTACAAAATACTACTAAATTCTCATAGTGTGGTGAGATTATACTGCATAGTTTACTAAAACAGGTTTTTCTTTGAATAACTGTAGGTGGCGTTAGGATTAAACAAAGTCTGCTCCATATTGTTTTGTACATAAACGAGTTGGGGTACGACCATTGAGAAATTTCATCATGTATTAAGAAAAACTTTTTTATCAGGCTCCAGTTCCTTTTATTTCTAGGAAATTATAGGTCCTGTGTGAATAAAAATCCATGGATAGCGTTCAGTAAAGTAGTTCCCTACCAAATAAATGCAGTTTCAGCTCCGAAAATGCCACAAATTTAAAGGTGTAAATAGAAAGTCTAACCATTGATGGTGTTGCTGCAGATTTCCTCTCTAAATCTAGTGAGTACTGCACAGAAACTAAAGTTTGGCAAGTGTTTTAGGCTTTGTATTCTAAGATTCATTTTCAAAATGCAATGAGACATGACCTACCTAGAATATGGATTGGCCTTTACTTCACTTTGGATGGACTAAACAGCCACTTTGATCTCGCTGATGGCCCTTAGGATAATGTTCAGTACAGCTACATCAATTAAAAATTACATTAAACAGATGTTTATATCAACTACAATGCGGTCTCTATAGCAAGGCGGTCTCTATAAAATTCTAGCAAAATTTTCCTCGGAATTTCCCTTGGAATTCCCCTTCGGAATTCCCCTTTGGAATTCCCTTTTGGAATACCCCTTTAAACGTTTTCGTCAAAATCCCCTTCGAAATCAACGACAAAGCAGGGTATCGTGAATAGGAGCGGGAAGGTGTCGTGAATAGGAGCGGGAAGGTGTCGTGAATAGGAGCGGGAAGGTGAGTAGTTTCAGATTGGTTTTAGATAGTGAAATCAAGGGTAAATATAGTTCAAATATTAATAGATAAATAGATAATAATAAATAGATACAGTGGTGATTAAATTGAAGTACCCATTAATTTGCAAGCGAGTACATGCAGGTACGTGCGTTTAAGTGTGTTTACGAGATCTCGAAATCACTCTTACCGTCTCGAAAACCCTCAGCATTAAATTAACTCGCTCGAACCCGCTCGAAAATCCCCGCGTGTGTCGAGCGAGATGCAACGACCGTACGAGCGGTGATCACTGACCCGTGAAATTCAAGTTTGGGTTTTCATGTACGAACGACCGCCTGTGTGTATGTACACTGAATTTCGCAGACTAGACTGTAAACTGCAGGATTCCCCAAGTAACTGAGTGATGACCCGACCGAGTTTCTTGAAAAGACCAACATCAAAGCCTTAGCACCGCTCACTACTCCCCAGTGACAAGATCGTTATCCAATCATGAAGTCCAGTTAAACAAATCTTTATTGTCATTGGGTGTTGACTTTCTTCTTTCAGAGCAGACGTTCTCTCAACACAAAGTGGTACTCATAGAATGTTGTACCGGCCCGCTTATCTCCAACAAAGATACATTGTATTTACTTACACTAACCCATGCCTGGCAGATACAAAATTTATTTAAAATGCGTTGGTCGGTGTATTTATCGAGCGAATTTATTTATCTCTTAACCCAACCGAAGATCATTTAATTGGCTGTAAGTACCTTTGTACCTTGCCGTACTGATTTACAGAAAGTATTAAGATGTACAAATAAAAACATGTTAAAACCCGGAGCCTGTTCATTTAGGAAACCACAGTCCTAAACAAAAATATTCCTTAGGTTAATTATGTAATTGTCCATGTTTTTATAGAAAAAAAGAAGAGAAAGGGTACTTAAAGACTTATTGGAATGAACTCCTAACATTTCTCCAACCGATTTCAGGGGTAAATAATAATGCGATTTATTCTTGGTTTTTCTGATATCTAATAAAATCGACATATACCCGACCAATAAATTACGAGGCTAGCGAAATAAATTCCAGGTTTATTTAATACAATTTATTTCTGGTTTCATTGGGTTTTTTAAAGGAAGAAAGAAAGAATAAACGGAACCTTAACACCTAATATTTTGAGCTCCTAAGCATTTTTCCAACAGATTTAAGGGGAAAATTTAATACGATTTATTTTCCTTGTTTTTGTCTTTAACAAAACGATCTATTTCATGGCCCGTAAATTACAAGGCTAGCTTTTAAAAACAATCACAAAACCCATACGAGCCAAGAAAAGATAAGCAAGAATAAAATCGAGGTGGTACAAAATCCCGATGGCGGACCCCAGAATACCAACACTGGACCATGAATAGTTTAAATTGTCATCGAAAACGGGTACTATTATTTGTTGTCGTGCATCGTCCCCTAAAATGGACGAGCTGAGGTTTTATCCCAGCAACTTACTCCCAGAAGCGTGTATTTCAGTCTTGAATGATTTTTTACACATCATAAGGAGTTCAAATTTATTCAAATATCGCTATGATACGGTAGTTGAAGGGGAATAAAATAAAACCACGGGAGAATTAGTTGGGAGTATTTTCCGAATATATTCCACTTGGGGCAATAAAACCAGACAATGATTGACAGCTGACCTACAAATA
Source organism: Crossaster papposus (assembly GCA_037893245.1). Classification (NCBI taxonomy): domain Eukaryota; kingdom Metazoa; phylum Echinodermata; class Asteroidea; order Velatida; family Solasteridae; genus Crossaster; species Crossaster papposus. The sequence goes on from JBAIAA010000884.1 coordinate 395,984, forward strand.
GTATTAAAAAGTCTTAAAGTGCCGTTCGGTTTTCACTGATGCGCATGCGTCTACTTTGCATTACAACTCTATTGTTGTTTTAAGAATCAGGTTCAGTCAGATAATAGACTCGGGACTGTAGATTTGTGCAACACAGTTCCTCGTCCATTCTAACTTGACAGCCCTGGCTTTTAATGTTGGTAAACATAATCCAACAATCCAACAAAAGTGTGTGTATTTATTAATCCAGGTCTTGTCTGTCTTATTTCACTACAGGATAGAGAGAAATGTTCCAACTTCCACCTTCAGCGAGTCCGCGATGTCAGACTAAAAACGTCAACTTGAAAATTTCACCTCCTTTCCTCATTCCGTTTAAATCCCCAGGCATTGCTTGGGGACGTCTGATGACCGCAAGATTGTCATGGCAGAGCTCCACAGTTAATAGCCACATTGCCTCGACCAATCAACAACCGTGGATCAACGAGCGTTTCCCACATTAAACCATTCAATGTCTGACTTTGCTTTTGTCAGCTACACAATTGTCAGACACCACGAGCAAACACAATCTCCTTCTTTCCCACGCCCCCCATCCTTTGCTTTTGCCCGCAGATAATAATTCGAGCCCTTTCAAAGACACCCTCTGTTATTGAAGAACCAATCATAGCCCCCATGACTCGTTCTTGATTGGCTAAATAAATCAAAGGAAACCGGCCCCGGCGTTATGGAGGCAGCGTTAAGCTTTGATGACTGTGAAGAATAGGTTTTGATCGACAGGCTCCACAAAAGGATTCGGTAGTTCTCCCAGTAGAGAGATTATTTTACACAACTTGGGGAAAGGGCAAGTACTAGAAGTGGTAAAATAATTAAGTAGTTGAAAATAATAAAGCCAGAGGAAATGTGCAGTTCTGGTGTCTATTCTCACAAAATAAATGTATATACTGAAACATCACACAATTTTCTAATATAAGTTGTATTTATCTCTTGGCCTAACCGATGGTCATTAAATTGGATGCGAGTACTTTTACAAAAGTTTGCCGTAATCATTTACAAAATATATTTAGATGTACAAATAAAAAGGTGTTAACAATTCTGAGCCTGTATAGTGGGGCGGATACGTGCAATATATCAAACAATTGTGGGTTTTGTCATAGAAGCATGAAATTTGGCACAGTGCTAGATAAGGTCCAAGGGAAGAGTTTCAGAAATGGAGCCACCGTAAAATAATCCTGTGTGACCGCCGGCAGCCATTTTCCAAAATGGCGGCCAAACTCCGAACAGATACATGGCGTGACATTGTAATGTGTATATAAAG